>OZ038372.1:111207821-111807821 GCA_964036015.1 Leptarthrus brevirostris | reverse complement strand
GTGCACATGCCACATTCTCATCTGCCCATCCCGACCCGAAGTGATTCCAATCAAATCGTACCATGACTCACCGTCTCCAGAGTATCTTATCTAAATTAAGTTGCAAATAAGAAATATGAAGAGGTCCATAAACTGCCAGCCGAACATAATATCGTTCCGAGTTCAATTAGATACAATTAAGTAAAAGCTGGATGGCAGCCGTTCCCAGACGGCCAAATATTTACCGATAAATAATAAATAGACCATCGCACATAATACGAGCTCTGGCTACGTCAATAATCGGATCGAGGTCGATTCAATCGGGATCCCCAGTGGAGTTGGTTCGATAGATAGCATGCGGTGCATATCCATTTCGTGCCACGCTGAAGGCCAGTTAAACACAGCCAATTGACTCTAATTGAATAACGAAACGTCCACTTCGTGCGATTGAATCTGTTTCGTTGTAGCGAGTATTTTGGTCTGAACTGGACTGACTGTCCACGTTCGATGCATGATTTTAAGGAGGAATCTATGCTTTTTAAACAAAATAAATTTGCGCTAGTAGTGAATCTATCACAATAATAAATTCAATTTCCTACTTAATCACGATTGAGAAAATCAGGTAGAGAGAATCGTTAGCTCCCTGTAGCCACGGGAGCCCCTCAAATGGGAAAGTACAACCTAGAAGTGGAACGTTCTCAGGACTGGGTTCAGTCCATTGCTGGCAGTATCCGTTCTTGCATGCTATACACGTACGAATTTACTGAATGATTACCGCATTATCAGGTGCATTACGGCAACCACTAGAAATTCAATGATCCGTGAATTATTGTGGTGAAAACAAATCCTCCGTCTGCATATTTGCGAGGCAACGACAGCCATTTTCGGGTCCATTCTCTTCTTTTGCATGCTTTTAGGATTGTTAGGGAAACTACTTGACAACAACCCTCTACCCCCCAGCAACTTAATAAAGACGTGTGTAAAGTGCCAAAGTGCCTGCCATGTGGGGATGGAACAATAAATTTCCCTCGATTTGACAAATGATCGTGTCCCTGGAAAACACGAAAAAACGAAGGAAACGAGAACAGCATCTTGTGATAACAATGTTGGCTGCTTCTAGGACGAACTCGAGCGTCGAATGAGCTAGCAAATGTGTCATTGACTACAGCTGCGCGACATTTTTCGGTTGAATAGTGTCTGGGTTTAAAGAAGTAGAGAAAAAAGAAAAAAACAAGAATATCTTTTCTAGGACCTGTAGTGTATATGCTGAGGAATCCTTTAGGTCACCCCACTGCCAACCCAGCACCCAGCTCACCGAAAAGTTTATGCCCCATTTCTTCTATGTATGGGGAAATTTGCCCCGAGCAGCAAAGATGCATTCAAAGTAGGTTTCTCACATTATTGCGAGATAAATTTTTGTTTTCTTTGAAATTTATCGATTTGTTATGGAAATTTATTTTTATGATATTCCGCTATGTTCCCAACATTGTTTTGGATCCCAGAATATCTTACTAACAAATTTATCCTGTTTTTCTTCCAGATATTCTTAAGCTCTCAATAACAAACAGTCCGTGTGGTAATCTGCCAGCGAAGTGATTGAGATCTCAACGTCGAAATTTGAATTGAAACTCGCTTTCTTATGCAAATGCATTCCTTAAGTTCTTAAGCCGTGTAGAACTCTTGCATTTAGAGGTTTCTGTAAAAATAGCAGCACTTACATCGATATTGAGCAGAAAAAGCAACTGCTACCTTATTCAAAACAGCAAGTACATTGAGCTTTAATAAGTTTCAGGGAAGAATCTTTGGAGAAAGTCAGAAAAAACAATAACATCGATCTTAAAGCATTGTAAGATTGCTTGACACTGTCTCTAGTAGGATATCAAATATACTGACATGACTTTTAATATTTCAACCACATTTATCATGATAATTCATCACCATGGTCAGTATAGATACTCACTTATCTAATCAAAACAGGATATAGCGATTGTAAAGGGTCTGCTTTTGTTCGAGTCAAGAAACACCTAGTTCGTTGCATATTTCAAAATGCTTCTCATGCTAAGAATTATAGCTTTTTAAGAACATAAAATCTCTCATCATAAAATCTTCTCATCATTGCAGAAGAGTTGGCATTGTTAAAGAATTCTTAGTAAAGGTTCAATTGAGTTCAATTCGTAATTTAAAGCAGTATGCACTTTTATGGAATATTATTCCAATTACCTTATTCAATATAAGATCGCCCATGAATTAAATAATTTTAGGTAATCGAGGTTAGATATGCAAACGTGAAGAGAAAAGTTCTGAAATTTTTATATAAAAGTCCGGTAAATGTCAACTGTAATCGTTTTGCAACTAACAGCTGCCTTAATTTTTACGGAACCGTAAAACTTCCTAAACGATGAACCCCAAGTACCCGCAAAGAGTACTGGGAAAATTACGGGATACAACCGTAAAATTTGCCGGTTATTCGGGAAAATTGTGTACTAAGCGGTCAATTATTCTTAAATCACAAATTAAATTTTTGATCCACAACAATTTTACGGTGCTGCCCCGTAAAAATTGCCTATAAACACAATAAAAATTACTGGGAGTATCGTAAAATTTATGTTGCGGCTGCTTTAATTTTGACAGAATGTGTTACTTGCAATACGATTACGGTCAGTATTTTTAATTTATTTTTTCTGGAATTTTCTCTCTGTGCATTATATTAGAGCAATTGCAATACTTAAAGAAAGATCAATCAGCGGTGTCGGTGAATGTCGTCTTTAGAGATTCAGGTCCGGTGAAACGCAGTAAGACAACTCTTCCCCCGTGGTGGAATGAGGACCTATCTAAACTGCTGCTGAGTCCCTGGAGCTTCTGATGAGCACAAACTTTCTTGGATGTAAAGGCAGCTGCTCAGAAATCCTCGACTCTGTGAGTGTGCATCGTACATCATGGGATCACATAGGATAAGACATCTTGGCCAATTAGAAGTTTTTTTCGTTGCAAATCCCCAAGGCTTGACGGAATATTGCCTATTATTCTACAACAGTTACAGGACACCGTGGCTGCTGGTCATTTTAGAAGCTACACCGTACTGAAATACTTCCCAAGTCTTGGAGACAAGTCATTCCGAAGGACGGTAGGTGGGGATAAAAAGACCCGAAAAACTTCAGGTCGATTAGCTTAATCTCATTCGTTCTAAAAACTCTGGAGAGAGTAATTGATGTCTATCTGCAGTAAATCTTAGAGAGATCGCCGCTATCTCAATCTCGGGAAGCAAACCTTAAAGGGAGATCTACAGAGACAACTCTCCATGAGGTAGTGAGGGATATTGAGCTTATTATACAATATAAGGAACACATCCTTGTCGCAAATCTGCATGTAGAGGGTGACTTTAACAACAACCGTACTGAAACTATTCAAAAGTCTCGTCGAGTTGGGGGTAGAAAAGAGGCTTAATCATTCGTTAGTTTCAATGCTAAGGGCAAGGATTGCTCAGTCGGAGCTGAGCAGCCTACAAGTAATGAAATTCATTTGCAGAGGAATACCACATTGCAGTGTCACCTCTCGACTGGTTTGGTTAATTGTTATAATTAAGAATCCTGTCCGTAGAGCCCATAGAGCCAAGTAGAAAACCTTCGGAGTGATGGAAGCTTTGGATGCAATGATATTCACCGGGGGTTCTGCGTTGTCGGTACGTGTATTTTCTCGAAAACACTCTGCATATCAAAGTCTTACTTCCCTCCGGATTATGCGTATTCAATAGAATGCGGCAGTCTTTCGGGCTGAAGCGCTTGCCATCCCGGGAGAGGTGAAAATCTTCCAAAAGACACCGGACAGCTCGTGCCCTATGGTAGTATGAGATTCTTACTCACTATAACATATCTCTGGGGATAAACCACAACAGATTATAAGAGCGGGTCCCTTTTCGTCCCAGTCCAGTCTTCCTGAGTTATCCAGTTATCCCACTACCGCCGTTACTCTCAGTTCCCTGGGTCTATGCTAGAATCCTAGCCTATCTGCAGGAATCCATGTTGTTCCACCGTCTCCAGTGTTCCTTCGTGATTCATGCGGTAATCACCCGTTCCCTCTCCACTCTGGCAAATGGCACCTTCTTCCAGGACTGCTACAGCACTTTTCCACTTCCACTCCTACATAAGTGACTGAGGAGACACCATTCGTGACCCTATTACCCCTGGGTCCCGCAGTCAGAAGGAGACCACTGCAGACTTCCTTGGGGATTAGAGGATTTTTCGAGAGGTTATCTCCTTCCGGATTAGTTATGTAGTTAGTTTATAAGTTAGTTCTGGGATGCATTGCCCATATGTTACTGCTTGGAGGTGTAACTAACACTTGAAAATGTCCAGATGAAGGCTTGCCGAATTTCGAAACAAACACTAACCTCGGGTGGAAGGGTCAGCATTTTCTCCGACAGGCAGGCATCCATCAAGGCTCCTTACTCGGCTGCCATATCCTCCAGACTGGTGGGTCGGTGTGTGAGCGACTTAAATTCACCCTGCTCTGGTTGCCAGATCACAGAGGCATATAAGGAAATGAGCGGGCAGACGCGCTGGTGGAGCAGGGTACAGCCCTCCAAGGCTCTCTTCAATACATACTGCCGCAACTGCAGTGACAAGAACAAGAAGAAAACTTACGAAGTTTAAATGAAAAAAGAAAAGATCGCAGCACTTTTAAGATCCTTGTCAGTGTGGCCAAGTTTTGACATGAAATATATAATCAAATGTTTATTTATTCATTTATTCAAAGATTTATCAAATACCTGATTACTACAAATTCAAAACAACTATGAAACAGTCAATAACAAAGAGATGAAGTAACCTTAACTAAGCTAATCCTCTATATCCGATTTCTCGAAAGATAAAAGTCAATATAGTCACACTTGTCTTTAAAGAAAGTGGCTCATTCATACCATATATTGATGGATGATACCAATCTATCTAACAGCTCTGGAGAATTCGTTCTTAAGAAGATAAGAATTATAAGATAAGAATAATTTGAGTCTATCTTAAAATGAAGGCAGAATATGAGGATTATTCCAAGGAAGAGCCCTCAACGTTAATATCATAAATCTACGCTGAGCGTGAGAAGGAGATAGGATACACTCTAGGATGATAGTTAGTAATACACTATTCCTGAAAGACGCTAAGTCAGAATTTAGAAGTAAACAATCCTGTTCATAAGCAACAATACGAAAAATTTAAGCGTAATTAGCATAGCAAAAATGCTTGAGTTATAAAGGACGGCTGATATATTATTAATGTAATTGATAAAAAACTACGGCCCAAGATGGCTACCCTGTGGCACCCCTGAGTAGTTATGTATTTCATTAGAGAGCGCACCACAAAACAAAAGACGCTGTGTAAGATGGAACAGATATGAATACATCTAGTTCACAAAACCCGAGGAAATGAGAATTTTGTGATTGATTCTGTCAAAGGCTTTACTTAAATTCTAATAAGTTGGTTGTTGTGGATTCAGCCTTCATAAGACCGAGTTGAAACGAGACCAGAAAGGGTTTACAGAACAACTGAAGCACATCACAAACTAAAGCTTCAGAAATTCAGGATCTCGGAAAGATTACAACGAATATATAAGTTAAATGAATAACACAGAACAGAAGAAGGGAGAAAGAAGTCTGTGATACCAACAAGAAGCTGTTGACCAAATTCGAGAAGTGTTTTTAGATGGTATCCTCATCAAATACAAGATTTTAGCACAAATAACACAGTCTTTGTCTAGAAAAGCAGTTTTGAAAAAGCGACCGGAGAGAAAAAGGAAATATCTACAGGGTGTCACTCTCACAATCTTCCAGTCCAACATTGAAGGATTACCATCACAGTTACGCTTCGATTTAACGAACGTCCAGAACTGTCTAGGCCACTGCGCAAAGTTGACGTAATTTTTTTTAAATAATCGTTGTATGAGGACTCTAAACAATCTATAAATTGATTGCGTAAATTTGAGTAAGATAAACAATCAATATCACTCCGAGTGTAGCAAAACCTCTTCCATGTTGAGTTGGAATAAAAAATAAAGTAGCTCAACTCGTCTCTTCGCTTTTTCATATGCGGAATTGAAAGCTCTTGCAAAAAACATATTCCGTTAGAAGGCGCGATTGAGAATGGTTTCAAGTTCTTAATTAATGCAGTGTCTCTGGCGAGTCTCTTTTAACCCAGATTATCTCATATACGTAACAATATTATTTTCAATCTAAACAAAAGAAGAATTAATAATTTTGATGGCCATATACTGTGGAATTCACATATATTGAACTTTCTTTTAATGACAATTCATTTGTAGTAGTACTAAGTTCGGGTTGAAATTCGTGTAACAATTTTGTTTGTTACAAATTTCCTTGCAAAAGACGTCTATTTATAATGGCCTATCTCTCTCTAGTCCTCGTAAGGTTTTGTGGGCATGGAGCGGAAAAAATACTTCAGCCAATTCGACGGCAATGTTTGTCAGTAAACTTATAGTTTAAGGTGCATTCCTAACCACCAACATTTCTCTGCCTTTACCTTAATCTATTGTCCGCAGAATATATCCATGGGTGGGCATTGGTCGGGTTCGAAACTTAGACCAACATGATGGAGGAGCAACACTTCATCCCTGACTTTGACAAAACAATTTTTCTTTAATTTGAATAAAACGGAACTTATAAAGCAAAATATCAAAAAGTTCAGACGACAATGACATAAGTTTTCCAAAAGTTTACTTTACGTTTATTCCACGCATATCTTCCCATTTTATTACAGGTTCTCATAAGATGGACATTCGGTTATATTAAAACAAAAACCACGGTTCCTGGAAATCCATTATAAGCGAAAATGTTGAGGGCAAAAAACTTGGCACACGTAGTTGAATTATTTTATTATTTACGAAGCTTTCAACAATACAATGTAACCAAATAACGCACACCATAATCTCATTGTAATACTTTTTAATAAACTCTTTGTGGATAGCAAATACAGCTAACATTGTTATGCATTTCGTTCTCATGTCAACAAACGAATCGAATTAACTATTTTTGTAAAAAGTAAATTGAATTCGATTTGACCAACAAAATGTTTTCCCTCAGGGATATCAACAGTCCTAGAAACTGTGCCAGCAACTCGTTAATAGAAACTAATTAAGGAACTCGTAATAGAATAAAAATCTTTAATCAGACTAAACTAAGGCGAACACTTTCAACTTTTGTAATGAGTTCATTCCGCTGTCCCGATTGGATTCCTCTTCGCCAGGACAGCATCATGACATATGACGTTGAGCGACTTTGTAAACTTATTAAACTTTGAAATTAATTTTTTCTGATGTACCTATTCCCATAAGTCCCCGAAGAACCCCTTTCTGTCCGGGATTCCCCGCTTGCAGCTAAGGGTTGTTGTTGAGGAAACTAAAACAATTTACGTTTGGTCGCCTGAATAAATGGAAGTTGTTGATCTGCCGGCGCCCACCATTGTAGCCCATTCTCCTTACAGCCCTTGGGAATGTTGCTCCACACACCAGATCCAGTTTGTTCAAACAAAATTTATCTGAGTATACAATACGCTGGTTATGGGTATAGAGGCCACGTTAAGTGAAGCCCGTCCTTCCGGCCCACAAACAGATGGTCCACCGCCTGGTTATTACATTTCGCTATTCATCGATATAAATTCATTTCGTTTTAATTATAACCGGGATCAGGGATGTGGTGGTCAGAAACGTGATCGGCCCCTGTTCCGATTTCCATTCAATTTTGATGACCATTATGTGGACATAGAAAGATGAGAAATTGAGTTTAAGTGGCGCCTTACATGTCAGGGGATATCCTCTCGACTCGTATTCATGAATCCTTTCGATATTGACATCTCCTCAAGAAGGATATAAAGGACAATGTAGAGAGGGTGTCCTGAAGTGACAAAGAGCACTTCAGTATACAATGCGAATAAAGGGGAATACTTCTCAGCCGTGACATTCTTTTCTTCCCTTTGTATATGCTTGTCATCGTTTGTACTAATTTGCAACGTTTTCTTTATTTTCAGGTAAGCACAATATAACAATCTCGAGGGCTTTGCAAGCAATAGAATGCATTTATAATGAGGAAACTTACGTAAGTTCTGCTCACCTTTTTTTGCTGATAATTTGTGTTTGTGGTAGGTATATGCCGAACAAAGGTTGCAGTGCATTCTTAATTGTTGGCTTTATTAAGTTTCAATATCCAAGGATTATTAAGGCAATTACTCTGTAAAACGAGAACAGTCAGCGTGGAGGCGAAACCAGAATTCCAGGGGTAAATTTGATTCCAAAATAGTTTTAGAAAGCTTGGCAGCAATCAGTTCAATTACAGTCAATATACGCGGGTGTTTAATAAGTCAATTGTTAAGAATTTCAGAATACAATAGTTTCACACAATTTAAGAATTAATAATAGGTCCGTTTCAGTACCTGGAAAGATCATAAACGCTTCGAAAAAAACTGCAGAAACTTGTTCCCGTATTCATTTTCCCTGCTGTAGAAAATTAATGAATTCTGGAAATACTTTCACTATCTGCGATTTTCTTAAACCTTCTTCCTGTTAAACGTAAACCGCCCAAATGGAAAGAGTGGAGGGTTCAGCAGCATTAAATTGAAAAGTGAACTGAGTAGTATGTTTTTAAATCATTATTTTCAAGCCAACCACAACAATAATAATTGATTGTTTCCCTAGAACTAGAGAATGATTCACAATAGCTTGTGTAATTTATTTATTAAATATATTCTTGGCTTAACTCTAAGTGATGTTTATCAATAAATCTAGATGTCAAACACAGGGTGTTTCGCATAAGGTGTGCGAAAATAAATGGGGTGATAAATCTCACCCAGACAAAAAAAAATTTATGGTATTTAGGAGAGAGGGAGGGGAAGGGGCAATCAGAACCGTTTGGGAGTTACAAGATGTTTCATAAATTCCAATTTTTCATAGTATGCACATCACTCTCTTATTTTGATCTTTTCATCTACCCAACACAGCGACATCAAACAAATGCTAAAAAAACGACTATCCTAATGACCCTTCCAAAATTGTCAGCAATGTTGATCTAACTGCTACCATTGCAAGTACAATCACTTCCAAAAGTGAAAAAAATGTTTTGAAATTACCAAAAATTCAGCATTTTCCCAAATTTTCTCCGAAATTAACGTAATTCACATTGGAAACCATACTGCGATACGCTGGCGAGGAAGAATCAAAAAACGTCCGGCATGGCAAGTGTACGCTTGTTGCTAACTAAGCTTGCCCGGTGGTCACTACTGGACTGATCACCAATATTCGAGCAAATTATCGTCACCATATTTCGGCCCGAGGCACTTAACATCTCAATAATTCAGTGCTTTGCGACACCTTTAATAATATAATGATACAAAAATAGTAATAGGGGATCTCAACGCTAAGATTAGCTCAAATAACATCGTCCTGGAACAATAGGGAAGCTTCGACTCGGAAACAGGAATGCAAATGGGTAGTTGTTTGTTGCATTTTGTAACTCGCAGCAACTGGTCATCGATGTATCCCTGTTTAAGCAGAAACCATTCCATTTAACATCCAGGGTTTCTCTAGGCGGCAGAACTGAGAATCAGATTGGCCAATCCACCACATAGAGGTCCCCTTCACATATAAGGTTGGTTAATTTCAAAAAGGTATTTGACAGCGGTGATCGAGAGTACAGTTGGCAGCTTTACGTTATCATCATAAAGGTGTCCTACGTAGGAGCCTTCTGTCATGTCCTTTTCAAAAAAAAAAAAATTGTCAGAGCCTTTATCAGCGCTGAACGGAGTGAGAAAAGGATGCATACTGTCACCTTTGCTTTTCTTGAGCGTCATTAATGACTTATTGAGCAACGCCCTAGTAACCACCCATCGCTAGAGATTAGATTTTTAACCACCTTACGTACCTGGAATATGCTGATGATATATATCTCCTATCAAACAAAAATATTCATACAGTGTCCGAAGCCCGGAGTAGAGAATATTACAAAGCGCGGCTTAAGATCAATGCGAATTGAATATGTGGATATATTTTGTAATTTAGTTACAGCAGGGGCATTTAGGACTCTTGCTAAAATATCACGCAATAACAACTTCTCCGGAGGCATGGCGTATCCGTAACCATAGGTCATCAACGAAGACCTACATAAACGCACAGGCCAAAACGAGATTGACATCGGTCTTCGAAGACGAAAGTGGCAGTAGATAGGCCACGCACTGAGGAAAGAGCCAAACAACATCGCTCAAAAAGCTTTAGATTGGAACCCGGACGGGACCTAGAGAAGACGCCGAATTGGACGACTGGAAAGAAGTTACCCATGTCAGTAGGTTGTATGAAATTGTATGACACCAGGGAATGACAAATGACATGTGCTCAATTTATAAAATGAAGGTCATTAATTGATATCGTGTTTGTATTAATACGCAGAAAAAAATTTATCAAAAAGGAAAGAATTATTACAAACACTTCTCTTTGACGCCAGCCACCATACAATTTAATTTGAGATGTCTATTTTCAATAAATGAAATATTTCGAAACAAATGAATGAGATTGTTGCTGACGTACAGGACGTATTTGTTGAAATTTTTTTTTGTCTTGAATACAATAAATTACAAAAGAAACATGCAGGAATATTAAGAATTTCACCGAGGACTATGCTTTTGATACTCCACTGCCCTAAATGCTGGCTAACATCGCTCTTTGTCGATTCTCTCTTCCAAAGTTTTTTTATGGAACAGCCTACCTAACTTTTGGGCTAGTAGAAACAATATAGCATAGTTTCCAAATTTAACTGACTTACTTTAAATTGACATCTACATATATATCGTCTCAGTGAATCTTCAAGGATTACACATAGATTCTCGGCGTCGTAAATGGCTAAAACCGTGATAAAATTACATGTTATCTGCACGAAATAAATATTGGCTTACCACAGGGTTCAGCCTTTTCACCAATTGTATTTTTCGTTTTTATCAGTGGTTTATCAGTGTCTTTGATTTCGCGTACTCTTTGGACTCTGTAGTATATTTCTGATGAAACAGCATGGTTTAAGAATATGTGTTCAGATCCTTACTGTAATATGAATATTTTTTAGCAGACACAGTTTAATTTTTTTTATTTTTTGAGTCATTTCCTCCAGTTAACTGTTTAACTCATTTGCCCGCACCTTTATTTTTTTGCCAAAGATGTGCTGAAGCCTCTTACTCCAATCCATTAACTGAGTGACTGGAACGACCCTAACACTAACACGCCAGTATGCTCAGTTGGAAACGTGCGGTTATTTGATGTAGCTTCCGTAAAAAATATTAACATTGAACTGGTTTACGGACCTCAAGTTGTCGGTTTACAGGAGCTGGTCAGGATACTTTTTCAGCAATGTTCAATTTCTACTGAAAATAAGTTTTATATGCCATAAATTTGAAGCTTTATCCGAAGAATGGGGAATTCAATTCTACTTGTACTCCTTCTTTGCCCATTGTTAAAAAGTGTCTACATCGAATTATCTAGTCCCATCGGTCCAAGGTTATTATTACCAAAGACGACTCACTCGCCAAGATGTGTTAGATATTTACTTATGTATGTAGGAATCGGAGAATGTATATCTCTCTCTAGTTCGTATAATTCCTTGTGGGCATGGGGCTGGAGAAGAACATCACCCGATTCCAACAACGATTGTAAGTTTACCTACAATTTAAAGTTGATTCCGAACTACTGTCATTTTCTCTACAATCTCTGCCTTTTCATCGTGTATGTTGTCATCAGTAAAGAACCATGGGTCGCGGCCGGTGGTATTCGAGCCTGGGACCTCTGGGTTGGAAGGCTGACACTTGTATATGAACAAGCAGCTTATAGGTGGTCAGACGATAAAGAAAGAGCGTATTGATTGTTTTGAGACATAGGGTATAGAATAATTATGAAAATTTAGGGAGGAGTCGTCGTCATCGAAGATTGCGTTTTGAAAGGGAAATAAAGCAGATCGGAATTACTTTAATTTGTTTCAGCGGTGTTTCCAATTTATCATGCAGTTCTGGAAAGCTTATTTTGGAATATCCTTCAATGCCAGTAACGAACTGTTCTTAATGTCATCAATTGAGTCGAAACGGAGTCCTTTCAGCACTGATTTTAATTTTGGAAATAAGTAGAAGTTGTATGGAGTAGGGAGGCTGGGGGAAACAAGTCATCTAATTTTTGGCACAAAACTAGCAAATTAACTGAGACTGAGTGGGCAGGCGCGTTGTCATGGTAAAGTAACAATGAGTTGTCTCGTCTCAACCTTTTCTAAAACCCTTCTTAAAACTGACGATAGATTGTCGGACGTTTAGGAGAAAATTCAAAATGCACAACTTCCTTTAAATCGAAAAAATAGTGATCATCACCTTGACAGATGATCAAACCTGTCGTGCTCTTTTCTGGCCGTAGAGATCTTTTGCCAACCTATTATGTGACGTCTCACCCGTAAACCCAACTCGTCCCTTGTGATACTTCTTTAATTGAATGTTTCATCATCGTCTGCTTTTCAAGGAGTTCCTGACAGACGTTCAGTCGATGTTCCTTCTGCTCTTTAGTCATCAAACGAGAAACAAACCTTACTGCAAATCGATGCATGTTTAATTTTTCTGTCAAAATCTCATGACATGGCCTAATTGATATTTCAACCTCTTCTGAAAGTTCTCTGATAGTTAGGCTACGGTTAGCATGCACAAGACCTTTGATTTTCTGAATGTGATTGCCATCAATTAAGGTTGAAGGCCTTCCTGCTCGAGGCTCATCTTCAATTGGATGACGACCATTTTTAAATCTAGTAAAGCATTCATAACACTGGGTACGGGAAAAGCATCACCTCCGCAAGCTTTCTTCTGAAATTCAAACGTTTCCGTGAATGTTTTTCCCCGTTGCACGCAACATTTCATGTTGTATCGTTGCTGTCGTAAATCCGGCATTACGAAAATCACCGCGAACACTGAAACACGCTGCGACAGATGATGTAAAAACGACGGCGAAATTTGTTAATTGTAAGTTAAGTAGTTTTTTTAACGGACAGTTCTTTTTACTCACATATAATAAACACTCTCTGCAGCCCAGAGGGTGAGTTTTATTGTACCTATAAAAAAAGTTATTTTCTCAATAGAAACAATTCAGATTTAATAACAAAATGGAATCTTTATTATCCTTATTTTAATACAAAATTGCTCAATGTGTGTGTGCAATGGTGAATTCTCTATTTATCCTTCACAGAATTTACCATTAGTTAATTACTAGATTGGCCTTCAAGAAACTTGTAGAGAAGTATTAAAGTCCATCGCAATAGGATAGTAAAATAGCCGTTAGCAATAGTCAATGTCGTATACGCCCGAGATAACCAAATTTCTTTCAATCATTTTATGAGGAAAGATATAACATCCCCGAGCAGATAAGTGGACAAAATTTATTGAGCGACCTCGAAATTGGTTTTCACTGCACACAAAGCCTTATCAGAAAAAACAAATTGCCAGAGTGCCAGTCTCCGGGCAAATGGATACTGTGAGAAAAGAATTTCCCAAAGTGTATGATTCCCTCCCTGATAAGGATAAGGCAAGGCTGGAAGACTTTTCTGATAGGAAAGCGTCTATTTCCTGGAACATTGAGTTTCTAGCCGGTAGCACACCAAACATATGCCTGCTCAGACTGTTAAGAGCTCCTATCCATAGGGGTAATATTTGCCAACAAATGTACATTCTTCAGCTTCAGTGGCTCCTGCGATAAAAAACAGTGAGGACAGATGGAAGATTCAGAACTCGGCGAGATACAAGGATCGACGTGCAAGTATTCCTAGTACACCCAAGAGGCATATGTGTCCGGAATTTGATTTGATATATTGGTCAGACATAGTTTGCATGCTAATAGGCTATGACTGCTTCAGCTATCGTCAAACCGATGACTAGTGGAAGTCGTTTCAAATCGATTTTTCCATGTCTTACTTTTCCGTTTAGATGCACAATCCTCAACTGTTGCATTCTATAGTGAGGCATGTAAATTAATAATGCACACGTTTTTATCTTTGTGTGGAAGCAATATAAGCAACAAAAAAGATTTTCACCATTTATGTATAATATATGTAAAGCCATAAAAAGGAAAAGGATGAAATTTATAAAATGTAAGTAGAAAGATGGTGTGCTCCTGCTAGAAAATCTTAGAACGCTGCTTTAAGTTTGCCGAACAGAAACCTTATTTTTCTTATAGGCATCAAGTCAACGCAGAACATAAATAGTTGAGTAAACATTTCTGTGTACACTTAGTTCTATTTCAGCATCCATATCAAAATTAGATTGTAGGGAAATCGTGCCAAGAGTTACAAAATTTTGTTTTAGTAACTCTTCTAGCGATGATACATTTTTAAACTGCTAGATAACATTATATTGCCAAATAAAATTGGTAGATAATAATATTTTGTATCGAAATAACGATAATCCAATTATCTCTGTTTTTTGTTGTTGAAAAATAATTTTAGATGCAAACGTTTGCGTCGTTAATGCGAGTAAATCTTGGCTGAAGGAGGTTGCCTTAAATGAATTTTGCATCTTTAGCAAATTCCTTACAAACGCGCATTACGCGTTTAGGAGTTCGGCGTCACTACGCACTTTTGCCTAGCACCTTCAAATTCAACTCCTTAGTCTGTAAACTGAAAGTAAAACTAGACATATTTTTTGTAATCTTTGCAAAGTACATGATTTTGAAATTAAAAATTAAGTCAGCTAGTTATGATAAGCCTTGTAGTGGTAATTTTGCAATGGTAATTTACAATATTAAATTTATTACACTTGAATACCTACTATAGGTGCAAGAACAAAGAAAATGTCATGTTAAAAAAATGGACAACCCTTTGATGCGTCAGCATGGCTTTGCCGAAAGGATATTAGGGTAAGGAAAGTGAGGAAACTGGAATGCCTTATTTTGGCATTGCTGCAAACGAAAAATCAGACTAGAGACGGATTTTTTTTTATTCTATTTTGAAAACACACAGGGAAACCTAGTCTGGAACCCTGGACGATGGCGGTGTGGTCGTACCGTTTAACCAATTGATCCAATTCCGTCTCCTACATTTTAAAGTCTTTCTTTCTTTGTTTTCACTTCCATGCATAGTTTTAGAAAACTTATCTATTACTTCCTGATAGTTGAGTGTAGAGATCAAGTCAATTCAACTTCTCCCATGGAGTTTCTCAATTAGCTTTTAACAGGATTCTAAGTCGAAAACGAACATTCCATTGTATCGGCCTTTCACCCCGGAAGGCCGAAATTCGAACCCCCCCCCCCCCCAGGCGGCGACCCATGGCTGTTTTCTACTGGCAATAGATTACGATAGTGTGTTGGGGGTTGCAGAGTATTGTTGGTTGTGCGAAATTCACGTCAAATTCTAGGTGCCCTTGCAATTCTTTTCTCGAATCAGGTGAAATTCATCATCAATATAATCAACATAAACAAGTGATTTTACATATCCCCGCAACAAATAATCCAACGGTGTGATATCACAAGATCTACGCTTGATTCTGGATTTTCCTCACTCCAAAAATACGGCAATTTTGCTTATTAACATAACCGTATAGCCAAAAGTCAGCTTTATAACTAAGAAAACTAAATAAAAATAAGATAAGAATGTGAATCAGTTATCATTTGTTCAGGGGCCTAATTAGCAAACCTGTTGCGCTAAATTTAATTTTCTCAAAAATGACATATGCAATAAAATTTAAGTTGGCGGCATTTGATATCTAAGCGAAATATTTTAAATTCCTTTAAGATGGGCAGTGAACCAGATGATACGCTGACAACAAAAGTGAATCAAAAAACATTGGGAGTAAAAGCTGCATAGAAATAGTTAGGCGGAAAAATGGAACAACTATAGTTCGGAAAAAAATGACATGGAAAAAACCTGCAAACAAAAACGAATTAACTACCCGTTTTCACCCGACCCGGTTTTCTCACAGTGAAAATTTAACTCAGTTTTGTTCACAGCGAAAAGGCATAATAATTAATCTTTTAAGGACGGAATGGTAGGAATAGTTGAACAAATTATTAGCTGCTTCATAATAATAATAATAAGAATTTAATTTTTTAGTTAAAACTTCAAAGTTTATTTCAAAGAAATTCGCTGCTGGCAATAACGAGTTAAGTTTCCGCTACAGGTAAAAACGGGTTAATTACTTAACTCGGTTTTGATTGTAGTTTTTTCTATAGCAATTGTGCTTCGAATTATAATTGTTCCATATTTATTCTAAGATTAAAAACATATTCTATTTTTGCGCTTTTGCTCGCAAAGTTTTTTCACTCACTTTTACCTCAGCGTGTCAGATACAATTTGTCAATAGTTTGTAACGCTCCGACCTGTATAGCTCATTAAAGTAGCACAGTTAATATATCTAAACATGGTTATCAACCACATTAGAAATTCTATCACACATTGGATAATCTTCACTTTCCTTAATTGTCCATATTTCTCATTTGTAGCAGTTGACTATTGCATTCCTTCTTCAAATATTTCTGTGGTGTAATCTTGGGCCTTAGATACCTTTGGTAAATTAATTAAATATAGCGGTTAATGATATTATATTTTTTACCTTTATTACCATTGTTCTAAACTATAGATACAGCTCTCCATTTATCTCCCAGTGCAGGATCAGATTTATTGATCCGGGAAAGTCACTGGAACCAGACGTTATGATACCAGGCGTGTTAGAGAAGGTACTTGAACTGGTAAACCCCTGTTTGACGAAGATCCTCAGAAGTTATTTGAGGCTGAACTATGTTGCCTACTACTATGTGGCATCTCTTATGCGTTGTCTTCATTCCGAAAGCGAGCAAGTGCGGTCACGCCAAGCCCAGTAACTACAGACCGTTCATTCTAATCTCGTTCCTACTAAAATCTCTGAAAAGGGTTCTGGAGCTATATGTTAGGGAAAATCTCGACCCCAACTTACTATAAAGGAACCCAACATGCATGCACGAAGGGCAAGTCGGTTGACACTGCCCTACATGAAGCTGTGTTCGAGATCGAAAAGTCCCTGCACTTTACTGATATAGAATGGGCTTTCAAGAACATCACAGACGCTCTGAAAACAACAAAAGTGAACAAAGCCATCGGTAGGTGTATAGCCATGCTGCTAAAAAGCAGAGTGATAACCTTGCAATAGGGCAGCTGCACTCTCAGCAAACCAATTAGCCGGAGAGTCCTATCGCCTGTCCTTAGTGACAGTAGTAGGCGTGTAAATCCGGTCGATTACGCCGATTATGTAGTTATATTAGTGTCAGGCAGTTGCCACGATTAGCGAAGTCACGGAAGGAGGTCTTAAGAAAATAAGTTCATTGGCGAAATCCTGGAGGCTTGATATCAACCTACATAAGACCGATATGATACTCTTCACTAGGAAGATAAGGTACTAACCTTCAGGGTACCACGCACAGATAGTATGCTGCTGGAACTCAAACCTCAAGTTAAATATCTGGGACTCATTACTAACAGTAAACTAACCTGGAAACTAAACCTAGAAGAAAGGATTACTAAAACAAACAAAGCTTTCTATACTTCCAAGCGACTCTTCTGTAGAAAGTATAAGTTGAAACCCAGCATCATGCAATGGGAATACACAGCAATAGTGCATCAAATCCTCCTGTACGGCGTCATGATTTGGGTGTCACTGGAGCATTTAAAACTATTTTCTCCCGTGCAAGGGCCATGTAGCGCCTCAATATAGTCGAAGTTACTCAAGACGCGTGGGTATGGCCATAGTAGCTTAGGGCTGAGTCTCAACGTTACAGGAAGTCCGAGGTAGCAATTCCGGACAGGCAGTAGTAAGTAGTGAGCTCCGGAATATGATCATCAATGTTCTGCTAGGAGCTCAATATTTACCCTTCGTACAGTTTTCTCAATGACTGCAGCATCTATCAGACCCAAGTTGTTGCAGGCGGCAGAATCGGCTCACAACCATTACATTACATTACATTACGAAAAAAAGATGGGAAGTGACCACAACGTGTTGAATCGCGAAGACCATAGAAATCCGATGATCAAAAGAAGACTAACTGCCTACTTAACTTGGACTTAATGTAGAACTACAGTCGGAATTTAAAACGGCCACTGTCTTACGGGAGGATATGCGCTCAGAATTGCTGTTTCCGACACTGATGTCTGCAGACCTTGCCAGAAACCCAATATAAAAAAAGTGTAGAGCACCTCTTATTACTTGCGCTGGCAAGGATAAGACGAAAGATACAAAACAACTATTTTATTGAAGAATTGAAAGATGCTTCGAAAATCAGCATGAGAAGTACTCTGAAGTTCACAGCGGAGACGGGTACCTTTGATACAAATAGAGTAGTACTCCAATAATCGCAAAATGAAACCTCCAGGACGTACGGCATTTTACCGAGATAGCGCTATGGTCCCGAAGCTGTGCATCCTTGGCCTTTTCAACGCCAACGTAACCTGGCCTACCTATAAATCTAAAAGTTTAAAAACGCTGCAGATAGAAAAATTTTACTTAACTTTTAATTAATTTTCCGTTGAAATACAAAAGTTTTAATTTAACAAATTGATTTTGATCCTCTATACATTAATTTTCCTAGAGTTTGAAGTCTTTAATTTCATGAAAACGGCAGGAGTTGCAAAATCAAGTACATTACACCTTGACAGATCCGAAAAACGAGACGAGCAATGCAGAATGAATATGTTGATTTAGGCTAAAGTTTTAGGGTAAATACCCTACCCGGTTCATGTAAATATTATTTTGTAGAATATAAACCCAAGCACTGTAAACGAAATAAGAGGTAAATTTCAATCACTTCTATATACGCCAACTGAACGTTTAAGGAAATAAAAAAGGTTGATTCGTCGCCGAAGAAATGTTTATAAAATTCTAAGCTGCTTCAGATTTCTGTCTTCACTTGATTTTGCAACTATAGTAATTTCCACCACTCCTTGTAGCCCCTATAATTGGAATGGCAATATTTAATGAAATGACGTTCATCACTCTATTTCAAGAACATTCCTCCCAGGTTCGAACTCCATCGGCTTTGATGCTCCATATGCCGATAGTTTCGCGTTGCAAAGTTTTACTAACTTCATATGTTTATAATTTCTGCATACAAAGCCAGAAAAACACGTTTTCTATTTTCTGCAATTTGCTAGCTAAACCACTAGCCCCTTGGCTGTCTTCCGATATTTTTGTCAGTAATACTGTAACTGCCAGCAGTGACTTTAACGAAGCTTTTAAAGATTCAGTTCGCGCGGACCAGCTAGTCACTGATAGTGATTTAACAACATGACTATCATCCTTCAGGATTTCTTTCAACGCATAGCGATAAGTTAAGTTACGTAAGAATTGTGGATTTCGGATCGGCAGTCGATCAGTCTAACATAGACCTTAAGAATGGTCTGTTATGTTACAACATCTCTGGACTGACCTGAATGTTAATGTATTGTTTCATTAGAACCAGCACAGCTGTTAATAAACCTAGAAAGCCGCTTCAGCCCTATTGTAGCAACATCGTCCAGTCTCCCGAAGAAGTACGATACTAAGACTTTGTACCTTCTCCTAGCCAGGCCCGGACGATCCCGAAGTAAACGCTGAATGTTTTCCATTTCTTTCTTGTCCAGACAATTTCTACAAGAATCGTTGGTGAAGATGCGTAAACGCTCCGCTTGTCAAGACAGTGGCCAGTAATGACTGCCACAATATTTCAGAGATCTATGCATTAATTAACATATTAACATCACAATCAATGGAATAATGATAATGTGGCGGCCTTCCATCCCGGAGGTCGCAGGTTCGAATCGTATCGGCGACGTCCCAGGGACGAAAGGCGACCCAAATAAAAAGGTCTGCTTCGGCTAATCCTAAAAAAAATATTTTGTCATATTTTTTCACGTTTATATTGATTAGCTTGTAAAATTACTTAAGATGACGTTTCGGTCTCTCTCAGATACCGCGATCACTAGCCAACTGCAGACTTGGTAACAATGTTTATGTCAGATGGTTCGATGTTGATATTGACGGCATCAGTAAGTTGTCTTACCAACTAACGCGAAAAATTCGACAAAACATTTTCTTAATATACTGAATCTTGTTAGGTTGATCCATTTTTCCTTAGTAAGCTGCACAGCTTTGGGTCCAGCTTCCTGTTTAACTGATATTATAGACCAGCCGATCGACCTGTCTATACAAAAAGCAATAAGATTGAATCGTATCGGTCGCCTCATTCCCCTATATCCCAGCAGAAAGTTACACTGTGTATTGCTCCTAAGTTCTGGAGACTATTCTGACACCTGTGTAACAGCTGTGATCTTATTACGTCTGAGTCCACCACCTTTATTATTGTTTGCCTGTCGACATTAGGTAGATTTGGATATATTTGGGTGTGTTAGTAATAGCCATGCCGCTCTTTTTATGGCCAAGATATCTTCTTAAAGCACACTACAGTAGTCCGGTAAGCGGTACCTACTACAGTTTATGAATTCTGAGTATACCCCAGCTGCAACCTCTTCCTCCACTTTAGATTTATCAATAAAGACCGCTATATCTTCCCCCCTCCCCGTGCCCTTCTGACTGGGATTCTAGTAGAAGGTGTTAGGATAGCGTTGTCCTTGTTCATACAGTCCCCAGGGAAGATCCTTAGTATACTTTTATGGTCATTTCATGCGCATTTATGGTTATTGCACTATTTGTGTGATTGAAGGGACTCAATCTCTCTACTCCTTGTGAAGAGGGCTGCTTTTGTCTTTCGAAGATTGACAAGCCTCAATATGCTGCCCACCTGTGGACTTTACTCAGAGGTCATTCTATCAGTTTGGTGACGGTTGTTAAGAAGTTTCCTCAGACCCATTAGGTTAGGTCATCTGCATAAACCACCACCTTAACCCTATTTTTTTCCAGCGGTAAGTAGAAGAAAACAAGCCGTAGACTATCTGCACTAGATCAAAAAGTACTACAGCTTTGTCTCAGGTTTCAGGTAATTTACTGCCACTAGGCTAAAGAAATGCGATGAATAGGTAATATACTCCGTGTCAACCACTATGGAGTAATAGTTTGATTCTTTAACCTCATTAGTGAAGAAATTCAACAATAATTCAAAAGAATTGTATGCTGGCGGGAACTAATTATTCTATGTACAATGTTGTTGATAACTTAGGTATTAAATAACTCTAAACCTTCATATTTATATATTTTATATAAATGTAACACTCTGCAAGAATCAAAATCCTGAACAACGGCTACAGAAAATGTCCAGTTCAATTAGCTAATTAACCTATGTAGTTTTTAGAAATAACTCCAATTTATATAAAAGGTGTCCCGATTTCAACTACAACTATAATTATTTTAATTGGGGTTATCTAATTAGAGAATACTTATTTTCGGTCAAGGAACAGTGGCGTAGAATTCCTTTACGCTCCTGCATGAGCATTTCATTATCGCAAATGTTAAGGACGAACTTGCAAAAACGAGAGCAATTACGAAATTGAATCCCTTTACAAATACGAGTTTACTGCATATGAAAACTTTCGTGGAATGTAATAAATACTATAAATTCAAATGTAAATTGCGTGCAACTTTAACTGGGAGAACCGAGTTGCACATGCTTTGTTCGATTTTCTGTTTAGTTCCTGCGGAAGAATTTGGAATTTTCACGTAATCGTGTAAGGTGAGTTATTTCAGCTTCTAGAGACTATTTGAAAGCTTTGTGTAGCAAGCTTGTTATTTGTTATCGCTCCACTACACTAAATGTTTCTATATATTCGAAGTTAGTTTAGTTTTTGTACCGTCTTAAGAAAGCAGGGTACATTCAGGTGAAATAAAAACAAACAAACTTTTATGCTTTTTGCCTTGGACAGATATTTCCAAGCTGAGAATAAATCCATAAATAAGTCAATTACGGGGATTTTTGAAATTATATTAAATTAATTAAAATGGTAAATACATGAGCAAGCAAAATGGGAGAATTTCATCCGCTTGACTTTTTAACGTCGCATTATTAATTTATTGATTGACCATTTCTGGTAATTTTTTAAATAAATTATTACCTGAATTCATACGCACATAGTTCGTATTGTTTTTAATTACGCGAGCACATATCATTAATATTTCTGTAAAAATCGACGACATTTTGCAAAAGCTTCATAAAAATGGCAAAACAGCTACAGAGATTGCATATGATTACATTACCTACTAAGTGATGCCACCGCGCTTCCTCGTGCAAAGAAGTACAATTTTTGAAATTGTTTATAAAAACAATTTTCAATTGAGTATTTTAAATTGAAAAAGTAATGGAATCAGTGAAAAACGATTTGTTGTAGTACCGAAAACAAAAACAATAAATTTAAAAAGATAGAAGACAAGCTATGTTCATTACCTATTTTGGAATAAAATTCTAATACGACCTTCAGTTTTTAATATCTGGTGCAGCTGAAATAATTCAAATACAAGAAAAAAAAGTCTGCACATCTAACGAAGTGTGTGGCGAAAAGACCTATCTCATGAATTCATTACAGCGCACAGCACATCTTAGGCAACGCAACACAGCTCCAGTGTGCAATGACCTTAAGAGCTTGGAGACTGGCAATTTATCCGTACGGGTTATCCTGATAGAGAAAATTATGTAGAAACATCCTGATCCTACAGATAATTCCTACAGCTGGCCACCAAGCCATAACGCAGGATCGTTCGCACTATCGCTGTATAAACACGAGCGTAAACTGAGGTATTTTACCCCCTCCTACCTCCTCTATCCTTCTCCACATGCAAAAGAACCTTCGGGCATGCATACATTCAGTTTCCAATCTAGAATAAATCGAAAGAATTTGGTATTGAACTTACGTTATAGTTGCATTTCATTCAGACTTGGTATTCTAAAAATAGGTACCTTTTATTTTCTAGTAAAGAGTACCATTTCAGTTCTACTTGGGTTAATATAGATCCCTTTGGTTCCTTCGCAAGTACTCAGCTTCCTTAGAGCTCTTTCCGTGAGTTCGCTAGTCGTGCTCAGAAACTTAAGTAACAGCACAGTAGAGGTAAAAGGGCTCCACCTTATGGTGTGCCTCGACGTACCGCTTTCTTTACTGAGTGCCGCTCTATTGATCGGCAGCATGGCTTTCTAATCGTGGATGGTTCTGTCCTGTGATATTTCTAGAGCATTTCTAAGAGCCGGTTGCATTATTAACGGCACCAGCTAAGTCGATAAAAGCTCTTAATGTGAACGCTTTGTAGTGTAGGGACTTTCGATCTCGAACATCACTTGATACAGACTGTGGCCACCGATAATCCCTTTGTTGGGTTTTAGACAGTAGACTAGGTTTATGATTCTCCCTAATATACGAATCTTAAACCTTTTACATAAATTTGGTTAAAACAACGTCAAGCTACTCGACCTGTAAACTTTTGGTTTAGTGTGACCACATGTCTCAGCTTTGGGTATAAAAACCACGAGGGCTAGTTTACAGAACTGTGATACCTGGTATAGCCTAAGGCAACCTTTGAAAATCACCGCGAAGCAGTGGGCTACTAGGTCAGGTACTTTCTGTAGTATGAGTGGCATTATACCGGCGACGTACCCGAGATCAAAGGATTTTATAGCCCCTATGACCCTTTCCTTAGAAATAATCTCTACAGTGTTGAAACTCCGGTTTATATTGACTTTCTTAGGGCGGGTTCTGATTACGTACAACCAAGGAAGTGGGTGTTTAACAGAATCTCTAGTATTTTCCTTCTGTCTTTGGTCCAGATTCAATTTGCGCTGCATAGTAGTATGAAAACTTTCTTTCAGTGGTTTATTGCAATTCTTTACAGGAGGCAAATCAACCGTTTCTCTTGGCTGTTCTGATATTTTGCTTAAAAACCTTTAGGGCCGCCCTGTAGTGCTCCCACACTACACTCATTTGACGCCCTCACCAGCCTTAATAATGCGAGAGCTCTCCGGTTAGCGTTAGCGCTTGGTTGAGATTTGTTTCGGGGCCTGCTTATGGCACATACTTGCACAAAGGCTTTATTTAAATTCTAAGTATTGTGTACTCCAGCTTACAGTTGGGCAAATTATCCCCTACTAACCTACTGAATTTCTTCTAATCGGTTCTTGCCACATTCCTGAATTATTTAGTGCCTTTCTCAAGTACCGTTTCCTTGATATTGGACCTGATGTACTTGTGATCAGAGAATCAATGTCTTTCGAGTATCATCCAATCTACTAGATCACAGCTATCTGCCTCAGTAAAGGACGTAGCATCGAGAATATTTTTACTTTTGGGCCCTGTAAGTTGAAACGTATCCCCGGTTACCAATGCATAATTTTGTGGTCAGTATCCCCGTAGCAGTGAAGCTCTTTCAGCAGTGATTCACCTCTTTCAGCAGTGATTCACCTCTTTCAGCAGTGATTCACCTCTTGCACACGATTCCGTTAATCTTTGTGAGCTCTTTCAGATTACAGATTATTCTCAGAAAGCTCCACCAAACTAAAATCGCACACTATACCTAAGTCTATTAATACCTGCTTATATTCTAAAGGTTGCCGTAACTTGTTTAGAGGAGACCGGAATATGTGAGGGGTAATGCAAGATTCTATAAACTGCTAACAGCATGAACTGAACAATATCTTCCTGACTGGTTAAAGCTCATCAATTCATAATCGAATTATTCGAAAAATACATATCCAAAAATAGCTTGAAAGTTTTTGTTATTTATACTATTCAAGAGTATTTCTATGCTTGAATCCTAGAACTTTCATTAGTCTAGCGGATTCCTTGTACTTTTAATTTCCTTACGGAAGCTTAGCCATGAAGTAGGTACGCGTAGTCTTTTAATCGGACGTTTTTATGACTTTACGGCAGATTTAAAAGCGGCTTAGTATTTTGATTGTTTAAATCTAGTTGAAGAGCTCTAGTTTAAACAAGCCCTAGTCCTTTATCAGCCAAAAGGGATAATTTTCTTCGGGGATTACTAGTGGGGAAAACCGCTGTGAAAGCTTTTCTGAAATCAATGGTGAGGTCATTAAATGTTTCCTCAATTGACAAGCCATTTTTTGTTTTTGGCTTCAGACGAGTCTGTAAAATGTATGCCAGTAGGATCTTACTTGTTTTGTAAAGAATCCTGGATGTTCTGGTGAAATCTTAAAAGAGAATCTAATCAGTGATCTTAAAAAAGACTGCTTACAAGAAACTCTCGAGTTTTTCACCATTAGTTCGATTTGACTCGTTTGCAAATATGATATCGAAAATCCTCATGTGGGAAGGCCAACACGGCCATTGGGGATCGCAGAGTTGTGTTGGTGATCCGGAATCCACCTTAAACTTGTAGGTCCACTGGTAAAGGTTTTTTTGAATCGGTTGAAGTTCTGCTGTCCCCCCACGTCCCATATGTGGTTATGGAAACTAAACAGAGGGACCTATTACATTACAAAATTCCTGCGTCAGCATATCTTAAGATATATAAATAGTCCCTACTTATTGCAACATTAAAGCTATAGCATATATCAATTTTTCTTTCGCGCCACATTAGTGGAAAATTACTCGGCGTAAAATTTTTTTAGTTCAAATACAGTATTCCTGCACGTCGACAGACTGTTGTATTTTTCCTTCTTAACAAGAATAACAAATTGGACAATTAGTTTTCTACCATCGAAAATTAAATCAGAATTTTTCCAACTCTGCGACCTCGCGATACTCAAACTTTTCTCATTTTGTAAGCTTTTGACATTTCCTGCTTTTATTTAATTAGGCTGTGATAAAAAGGAGCAATTTGATGCTATGTTGAGTCCTTCGAAAATTATTTTACTGGGAAACTTTAAACAATTTCTCATCATAATTTCATTATTATTCGGTACTAGAGCAAAATGGCTAGAGTTAGCAATTCCAGAGCGAGGGTGTTGTCAATATGGGCCTGTTGGCGAGGGTTGCTAAAATTGCAGCATCAACACAGTCGAAGGCCTGATATAGCGAATTTTCCATTGTTCACCTCCCCAACTGAAATCCACCAGGCCCATCACTTTGCACTCCGGAAAGTGATATATTTCAGCAAAGACAAAGCAACAGCAACTTGTGCTACTTCAGAGTCAGTCGACTTTCCATAGAACACTTGTATTCATTCGTTCAATTCAGATTTGACTTTGTTGATCCTATACCCTATTACCCCCCTCGGTAGACAGTACTCGTACGGAAATTGAATAAATGTTTGCACAAAATATCTCCAAAAATTTCATATTTCGCTTTAGACGTTCGTCCGTTATTAATTTTGTCATTTGTAACGAGTTTCTAAAATAAATACGTGTGTATGAGCCCGGATGGTATCTAATATCTGGTATAGTACATATATCTGTGGAAGAAAGCTAAGGACGTGGTGTTGAAAGTGGTGCGAAGTGGAAATTGAAAGCAATCGACGAGGAATTTAATTTGGAAAGTTTAAACAGTCGACTTGAATGGTTCCCGGGGAATTGATGGCACTTATCTGTTGTTAGTAAAGTTTGCCTACTTTTCAACAGAAAGGAGACATTTGCTCAGTATGCTGATTTTCTGTTGATACAATAGAAAACATCAACAGGAAAAGTATTATACGTATTGTTTGGTATCTGTATAGTAGGAAAACTGAGTTGTGAATATGCTTTATCTAAAATTGTCGTCATCGCATTCACGTTTACAAATATTTAGGGCAGATTCTGACTCAACCACACTTAACATTTAAAGATCTTCAAGGCTGACGTAAAGCACCTTAACTAATTAAACTTCTCGTATGAGGGAGTGTTAGGTATGTCGTTAGATATGAAAAGAAAACTTTTGCGATTATTTTTACAATTACCAGACACTAAAATGATTTTTTAATATTTAAGGAATTCTTACACTTCTCACCGATGCGGCCCAAGTTTTCTTCTACATAATAACGATAGCAATTATTTCATTAAATCCTGAAAGGTGTAGTTTTAGTGATTTTTCGACCACTTGTATCTTTCGTCATAAGTTTTTCTGTGTCTGAGAGATTCCCTGGTTATCATTATTTAACCAATTCATCACAAACCTTATAACTCAACTTAAAACGTTCAAGAAACTAAACAAAAAGCAAGCAGAAAGAACACAAATCATGAGGGGAGACAAATAAATAAATTAAATTAATTAAAAACTTACGAAATTAATTTGAACTGATTTTTTAAATGATTTAATTATACATAGACCAATTTCACTCTTAGCTGAAAACAACCATATTATCAACGATTTCCCGTTCGGTTTCCGCGCTGGCCGCTCAAGCCGGCTCTAACGGAGCGTTGGTATCATTGTCTCCATAATGTTGGTGAGTCCGAAATCGTCGTTCTTGATATTTCAAAAGCTTTCGAGAGTCCGGAATACTGCCCTTCTAGACAAACTTCACTTCAAGCATTTTGTCTGCACCCACACCTCCTTAAATACATAGAGAGATTTTGTCAGACCGGTTAATCCGAGTAATAATTAACGGACTTACATCTGACCACCCTAATATACGAGTAATTAAAACGTGTCGAGTGAAAGCAAACTGAGGGAGAGCTTTCCCCTTATGATTTTAAGTTGTTAGTTATATTTTTAATATTTTCATGATGTTTCAAGACTACTAGATTTTTTTTTGTTTTAATTTTTCACCACTTTTAATTCAGTCTGCCACGTAGTAATTCTCATAAAAGCAGTCTGCCATTGATACAGATTATTTTTATTATAAATTTTTACTCTACTTTTTATGCTACACCTACTTTTTTTTGAGAATGTCTTCCACTTCTTCCGAGTATTAAAAATTAGACCGGCCTCGGCCCCATTCTTAATACTCGGATAGATCCCGGCAGACTTATGTGCTCACATTAAACATATTTAAAGCTATCGATTCTAGTATACATTTCTACTACACCTGGTTTTCGTCGATTTATTTAAATCTATAGTAACCAGAAATGAAATTTTTTTGAAGCCACAATGATGTCCACTACTGCAACGTACTGACATATTCTGAGCCGTTTAAGGCAAATCTTGTAAGTGTAAAACCTCCCATTGGAGTTTTCGTAGATGATTTCGACAAATGTATACGGAGAAAAAAGTCTTGGAATTTTTGTACAAAAATTCCGGTAAAAATTACGGTTCTCAACTGTTATCGTGTTGAAACTGTCAGGTGTCTTAATTCCTGAACGATGAGTCTCGAGTATACGTATCAAAGTCAGTACCTACTAATTACGGAGAGCGGAGAACCGCGTATTTCTTAACATTTTGTGCACTAGGTGGTCATTTTTGTCTAAGTCACACATTACAGCTTATGAGTCAACAATTTTACGATGCTGTTCCTCAAAAATTGCTTATGAACACATTAAAAATTACTGAAAGGATCGTACATTTTATAGTGCGGCTGCTTAAGTTTTTACAGAATGTATTACTTGGAACACGACTACGGGGAGTAGAAACGTAGTTTTTCCTGGAATTTTCTCTATAAGTCGCACGTCAGGCCAAGTCTCGAATATAATTCCCCGAACCGTAGATAAAATTTAAAAAAAGGCCATTAAGGGCACTCTAAGAGCCGAAAAAATAGGCTTTTTTGGGGATTTCTTTTAAAAATAAAATAATTCGGGATTACAATACAGTACCTAATATACAATAATGTTTTTGAAGCGATTAATTTCAAAATGACGGCTGTGCAGTGTTTTTGCGATGATTTCTCCGTTTTTCCAGCGTCCACGGCCGGACAAACAGCTCCTGTAATTTTTGAATTATGTTGAGCCAATGAATTTTTTTTCGATTATATATAACAACAGCTATAGAAGTACATAGGATTTTTTCGATATATTTATTTTTGGCCAAATGGCGCATTGCTAAAGTCAAACTTTGCCTAAAAAATCGTCAAAAAATTCTTAATAACAAATGAACTATGTACTATAAAAAAATCCTACGAACTTCCAGAGACAATGTATTTTTAAAGATGCATGCAAAATTTCAAGTGAATCGGTTCAAAATTTTCTGCGTTATGTTGAAAAATACAGTTTTGAGATAAACGCGTTAGAAGTTTTGAGTAGTAGAAAATCAGAAATCATTAAAATTCGAAAACCAAGTACTTGGAGATTTTTTCCGGCCATAACCTTCTGGGACATCATTTTTGAGGTCCTAAGGTACCATTAAAAAAAATAAAAAAATCGATTTTTTGACAATTCTAGAGTGGCCTAACCCCTTTTAAACTAATTTTTTTGTTATTTCGTAAAGAGGTTAAGTTAGCCGCTCTATATAGTAACCAGATTCGTCAAATAAAATTGACACAACTTAATCAACTATACCAAATTAAAATAAATTATCTAATTTTAATTAGAAAAATTATTAACTGAATTAACACAAGATACATTAGATATACAAAAGTTTAATAAAAACTGAAATATAAGAGCCCACTAAATCCTTAACAAGAGAAGTGTCCTGTGTGCAAGTAAGTCCTATATATAAATCAAATGCGAAAACTTACTTCATTTGTAGCATTCAAGAAATATGAGGCGATTGTAACTTTGGCTTTTAATATTCTTAGAAAATGAACACCCACAAAGTCGTCGAACACGATTCCAGTGCCGAAAACAATAAAATTTTATTAAAAGTTCGAAGCATTACCCTCCCATGCCAAATTTATCGTTCTCTCGTGAGAATAAATCAAGATAAACCGAGTAGCTTTGGATTCATCCAGAAAGTCTAATTTATGTGGCGAAAAAACAGTCAGTGGTACAAGTCTGCAAACATTCATTTTGCACTAGGAATGCTTTGGCTAATTTAATGACCTCATTCGTTGTTTACTTGCTCATATTCTTCGACACTCAACTTTTAGGACGCTCTCCATGTACGTACCGTGGGCACAAAGTTCCGGATGCATCCCATAGGGTTGTGGAGCCATTAAATGAAAGAAGACAAATTTTCGAAATTTGAATGTCCCATCGTAGCAGGAATTTTCCACAGAATGGTATTTCCATCAAAACGCTTAAAATATGAATTATATATGAAGTGTAGCCACTGCATACATTATAATTTCAGATAACCGTGCCATTAAAGTCGTCCCAGCATTAATTGCGGTGATAAATCTCACTCGACTATTAACTATCTCCGATAAATCTCCGAAAATGTGTAATCGTGTCAACGGCAGTAACCATTCCGTCACGTAGCGATCCTACAAAACGTTGACTGTTAGCGGTTACGAGTACAAAGGAGTGAGGCTTCCAAAGGAGCCTTCATTGAATAGAAGGACTCACTGTGCTTACATGCGGGAGCATTGTATTGCCCTCTTATGTCCCGATAACACCGGAATCGATTTTTTTATTGCTTATGCCCCATCTGCAGGGCTGTCATCGTTATCTGGACAATTTTCGTCAGTTCTTAGTGCATGACTAAGTAAGGAGAAAGTAGGGGTCGATATTATCTGAATGTGTTACTGCACGCAACAAAATTGTCAACGAAAGGTGTTAAATTTCTAATATAGCGCTCTGGAGCATTAGGTTACTATTTTATTGCATCTTCCCACATTTAGGGGAGAAGTCGCCTAGTGTCGTTGACATTTTGTAACAGAAAAAGGATTTCATGACCCATAAAAAGTCTTTTATATCAACCGGCAGAAAATGTGCGCAAAATAATATTAAGTTGAAGGTACATAAAAATATACGTTTGCATTATTGGACCATTTGGTGGTGTTCTATATATTTTCTTTTGAACACCCTCGTGTGAAGTTTTAGATTTCCTCTCATTTAGTAAAAATATTAAGATACTTTTGTAACGTCTTTGGGTGCAAGTAAATAAATAATTTGAAATGTTTTTCAGCGAATGCTTCGTAATAACTGATAAAATTAACTAAAAAAAAGATAAAACTACGTTGTCTTGATTAAGTTTCTTAAGGTCTTTCTAAATAGTAGAAAATGGTATAAAACTACTACTCTCTTCCGGCCTTGAAGTGAAAGTATAGTCTGCGGTCAATTTTTGTACATAGGAATATTTTAGACGTTAACCGCGCAATTTTAATGTGTTAAGGTTCCTCCTCTTCAATTGTTCGAATTATTTAAATAGGTTTCTGGTAGTTTGTAGGGGAAAAAAAGAACCCTTATAGGATCACTTCGTTGTCCGTCTGTCTGTCTGTCTATTAAGACAGACATGAAATTTCACAAGAAGCAAGGTCTCACAGCACAACTAAATTAAAGAGAAAATAGTTTATTTGTAGATATATCACATGAAAAAATATTACGGATCCCTGTGTGCGCTGTATTGTGTTATTGTATAATCAATTAAAAATGCGCGTTTTACACATCAAAAATGCAATGCTATCAACTGTTCCTTAAAACGCATCCGTCCCACCCCAACCTATTTCCGTTGCTAGAATAAATTTACCCAATCTACCCTATCTTAGCTTCCTGGGTGAGATAATCAACAATCTTAGCTTTTGAGATATAAGCTTGAAAATACTGACCTCGGTCGCAATGTCGTTTGTACTCATATAATGGTGTGCCATAGATTACATCCTCATTGTAACAAGATAATTCCGTCAGAACCAAACATAATTTTAATGAGAGAGAATCAATGACGCTATTGACATACTACGAACTCCTACTTCTAATAAACAATCACAAAAGACAAAAACTTTTTTTTAGCGCGTCTTGAATGACAATTGTACAAAGAAAATTTTTAATTATGACCAGTTGTTAAAAGCATTTCTAGGTTCAGTTTAAGTAAATTGAGAATTTAATAATTCCAGCTATATTGTTACTACGAAGAAAAGGGGCGTGTATGTATTTGTTTTGGCACTGCCAAGGAATTGAGTTATCAGAATGTTTCTATGCAAATCGGAGTCTCGATTGCACACGTTTATTGCACCGAAGGCATCGTACCGAGTTGCAGACTCCTTTGCGTTTCGAATTTCGCGATCTAAAATTAATATTTGAAGTTTTAATTTTCTAGTCATGGGTCTGATTTTTGAAATTCGCATTCGTCTCGATCGAGTTATCTATGTTTAAGCTGTTGCAATTCATAAACATCGGAAATTTTTAAGCTTTCTGTTTAGAAATGTTCAGCCCTCATAATCTCCTACTCAATGTTCCCCAACATTCTTATCTTAAATACTGCACTCGCTGAGATTATTTAGACACCAGTATCACTCTGACAGAACAGCCCACTGTCTCACACCACGGCTGAAAACAGATTGAGGCTAGCGAAGGGCGTTGGCCATTTTGTTTTTTGGCAAGGTGAAGACAGAAGATGACGTAGAACTGTCAACTTCTACTTGGGGTGATTTCCGTTTAAAACGAAAAAATGAAGCATTACCAAAGTATTTTCAAAAAACGTCCCCAAGATATACAGTTTTAGGGCTGAGACCGGAAACCTTCCCAGAAAATTTACGAGAATGTTCTTCGTACATACTCATAAATTGTCCTGAAATGAGAGGTAGAAAAGCTTTGGGGACGTTTTTTGAAAATATTCCTGGAATGTTTCTGAGACATGTTGTGCTATTAGTAAAAGAAATTTTTGCGCTTGCAAATGCGCTACACAAAAGTTGCGCTTCTCTTTTACTTTTGAGGTGTATATTTTTAGTTGTGTTCCTTTAATGAAGACGATTCAGTATTAGTACTTTCAAAAAAGACTATAAGACCATAATCGCAATATTTTTCAGCTAAATAAGCAACATTTGTGAAATACCCATTGTTGCTTAATCAAGATTTGTAAGCTACAAAAGATGTTTTCTATTATTTAATAAATTGGTTTACTAATGACCCTATATTTTTATATATATTTTTTTTTTTTTTTTGCGGGAGAGGTGAAAATCTTCCAAAAGACACCAGACAGCCCGTGCCCTCCGGTAGTGTGAGATTCTTACTCACTAAAAACACCTCTCACATAACCGGGTCCCTTTTCGTCCCCTCCCAGTCTCCCTTAGTGGGGGCAACTGAGTATCCAGTTATCCCACTGTCGCCACTAACCTCGGTTTCCTGGGTCACTGCTAGAATCCTAGCCTATCTGCATAAATCCATGATTTCCTACCGTCTCCAGTGTTCCTTCTTGGTCCATGCGTTAGTTACATCATTTACCCCTTCACTGTCTACGACATTGAAGGGTTCCAGGCCGTAACGCTTTAGTCCTGAGCCAGGACAAGGAACCCCCTCCGGATTAACCGCAGCTAACCCTACGGAGGGCAGATCTGCATAAATCCATATTTTCCCACCGTTTCCAGTGTTCCTTTTTGGTCCATGCGTTAGTTACAACCTTCATCCCTTCTCTGCCTACGGCATTGAAGGGTTCCAGGCCGTAACGCTTTAGTCCTGAGCCAGGACAAGAAACCCCCTCCGGATTAACCGCAGCTAACCCTTTGGAAGGCAGATCTGCATCTTCTCCTGGTGTGCGTATCGCGGAGATAGCCAACTCGTTAGAGTCTCCCGTCTCTGCACCGCCGCACCTGAAGAACAGCTAGTTGTTATTATGCCAATGGCACCCTTCTCCAGGACTGCTACAGCAGTTTCAGCCGGTGGAAGAGAGCCAGCCTCCATAGCCGCCACAGTTCCTTCGAAAGGTAATTCTCCCAAAACTGCTACTGTTGTGTTGTGGGTGCCGTGGGTATAGCCAACCTGTTGGGGTCTCCCATACAATCCACCTCCACTACAACAATTACCCCTGGGTCCTGCAGAGGGGACGCAACACTGCAGACTCTCTTGGAGTTAGGGGGATTTTTTCAAGAGGTTATCTCCTCCCGCATTAGTTACTTGGCTACATTCTAGGATGCATTGCCCGGTTGCTACCACTTGGAGGTGTAACTAACACTTGAGAATATCCAGATGAGGATCACCGTATCCTAGAAGGCTTCAACTCGTCCGTCGATTCTCCGATTTTTATATATAGAAACAGTTCTAATTACTTGTAATTTCAAAATGCTGAAATAAATTGAAATGTCAAAATAAAATGAATCGATCTGTTCGATATATGGATATCGATCTTTTTAAGGCGATTAATCGATCGATCCCCCATCCCTAATTGAGGCTCGCGACATGTTGAACCAGCTTATTAAACCATACTATAACCCACTGTTGAATGTGCTTATTATAAGACTTTAAGACGTCACGTCAACGCAAAATTTCCAAATTATCCCTAATACTATGGCACTGACAGTAACAGTGCAGTGTATTTATACATCACCAAACCCCAGCTGTTCCAGTATACTTCCAGGCTAACATCTAAAAAATGTACTGGCCATGTTGGATATTCATGCTTATCTATATAAGATAGAATATAAGATTGAGATAGAATATAAAAGTCGAGGAAGATTTTAGTGAAATAAATTTCTTCTGTAGTGGGATTCCGGGCGATATAAGCGTAATTGCCGTAGAGGAGTAGTCTTAATCAGATTCTAAGTAAATTTAAAATCTTGATCATTGTTAAAAGTGTAATTTAGTTTTATCGGCTCTAAATAAAATATTCTAGTTTAATATTACATTTCAATCAGACAAATCATAAAACAATGAACACATAAATCAGTTATTTGAGGTGTTCTAACTACCCCGGAATATTAAATCGATTTTGATTTTAGCGTTACAAATCTTCACTCGTAACAAAATACTTCTTCTACGTCTATCCAATAACTTAGCTATTTACAAATGAGATGAGTGAACGAATCAATAAATATTTCCGAATCAAGGGTTTCTTAAAGTAATGAGCAAATTATTCTATGACACCCTGTACATAGCATAATATCTCATATTTATATAATAGCGTCCATTAAATTATAAAATTAGCAAAAATTATTTTCAGTACAAATAACTTTTTTAAAAATGCTTTAAACCATCTTTTGGGAACCCTTTAATTATTACTATCTCGACAGGCTTTCAAAACTGTGCATTTGCTACTTTCAAAAAAGCACATTTAACAAAGGAAACAATTTGCCACTGATAAAATCAGCATTTCAATGAAAAACGAATTATCTCCAACTTCGCTCCCCGATGTATTCATTTTTTAAGTAAATAGCCAACTCGCACGGTTTACACACTTTCAATAATTAACGTATTCAAATAATTCAATTATTTTAATTATTTACGAAGCCATTCGTATATAAAGTGCTGCGGTAGAACAGAGTTAATTACTAAGGCGTCTCTGGTAATTAGGCTCATAGAGCTAACGAGAATAATTCCGTGTAGAATTGGCCTGGTTACGAGTGTACCTATTAATGAATGGCATTTTATTTGCCACATTAACATGTGTAATTCTGGGTATCTATGTCGTAGCGGCGTGCCATCCCCGGGCAAACAGCACGAACCTGGAGAACAGGTACAAGCCCATAGGTAAATATCCTGTCTGCAAGTGTTGAAATTAATTTCATTAGGAGGAAGTAGCCAACTTGTGAAAATTCATTACATCCAATTGTTGGAAATTATTGGGTTAAGACAAAGATTTACTGCTTAAGAAACAAGAATGCTTCATGAAGATATACAAGAAAATATGCTTATTCAATTCCTTCGTAACTATAACTAAGTTCGTTAGCAATTAGTTATGTTAACATCGATCAAATCAATTGAATTTAAATTAATGTTCTTTTTGCTAATACCATAGCTAAGCAATTACTTAATAAAGCAGATTCAAAATCAGAATTGAGGAAAACAGCGGACGCACAGAAGGAAATAAAATGCGGGAAAATAAAGGGAGGATAAGCTGTCTTATATCTGCACTAGGTTATTATGTCCAAGTGTTGTTGTGGACAAGCTCTTAATCAAGCTAAGTGAGCTTGGTTATCGGACTGGTAACTACGCGGACGTCCTTGCAATTATTACTTCATTGTCGAAATCTCTTCGGAAGGACTTGACGGATTGTTTCCTGCGCCTCCTTCAACAGTGATTGGCATTCGCGATATTCAACAAGCTATAGTGTTAGCTTGCCTCTCCATAACAGAAGAAGAACAGCTTCCATAGAGGCGGTAATCGGACTCACTCCCTGCACATCTCTATCGTGAAATCCGCTGCAAATAGCGAGCTGAAAATGAGGTTCACATCTAATATGCCAGATAATTACACAGGTTCCATGGGCATCCTTAAGCGCATTCCTGGCATAGCTTTGTTCACCATTATGAAGCTGCGCCCTTAGCGACGTCAATAAAGGCGCGGAGCTGATGTAACTATCTTGTCTGATAGCCAAGCAGCCCTTCAGGCTCGAGGTTTACGAAAAAGTGCTTCGACACCTTTCAACAGCTTGCAACTTACAACAGAGTAACGCTCTGTTGTATACAAAGTCACTCGGGAATCGAAGGAAACAACATTGCTGATGAAGTATGGTATCCTCTGTAGTACATGTTCTCGAGTCTGGTAACTTGAAGATCTTATGTGTCGTCTTCAGGTTTCCTCCAAAAAGACTGTTTGTGTTCACCGTTTACGTTTCCCCTGCCTTACCATCTGAACTATACGACCTGTTGCCTTCGACTGTTGACTGTTTGACTGATTCCCTGCTGTCGCCTGCTGATATTGCAATTTTTGGCGACTTCAACCTTCCTGCTGTTGATTGGCAGCTTTCCATTATGGACAATGGTTTGGTGCCTTCTTTCTCGGCATCTTTAAACTTCTAGAAACCGACTTCCGGACTCTCAATGATTGGCTGTTGACCCGCGACTGGACCCTCGAGACATCTAAAGAACTTAAAATGCAAGGCCTGGAAGAGGTTTTGTGCCTCAGATAGTGACGCCGATTATCCTGCCTACTCCGAGCTCTGCCGTCAGTTTTTCACCCGGCTACAATTATCTAATAATGCATTTCTTTCCAAAATGAGGTCCACTTTAAGCACCCCAGACAATTCTGGAAATTCAACGACTCCAAACGCAAATCTGATTTCCATCCTTCTTTAAAGTTTTGCGACTACAAGAGCACCAACCCTTTTTCGCTCGCTAACTTGTTTGCCGAATTCTTTCGTTCTGCTTTCTGTGATTCCCACTGCGATATTCCTACTACTGTTTCTGCTCACTTGACAAGGCTTTCGCCTACATCACTTGAACCAAAGGACTTAATATTCTACGATGCAACCGTTGCTGAACGGTTTCTGATCTGTCAGATTACTTTTCATGCGGTCCTGATGGTATTTCTCCTTCCTTCTTGAAAAGGTGCAAATCGTCCCTTCCTCACGTTCTTTGTTATTTATTTAATCTGTCTTTGTCTGTTGGCTATTTTCCACGTCTGCGGAAGGATTCTGTGATAATCCCTTTTCATAAAAAATGTGATATATCCAATTAAAGGCCAATCACTAACTTGCGCCATGTTGCGAAGATGATTTTCGAGCCTTCAGTAGGTGTTGTATTCCGCTTTCACTGTAGGCCTTTTATGAGTTCTTTCTAGTGCACTGTTCTTTCTCCCACAAAAACTGTTGTCTTTGACTATACAGTAGTATAGATGATAGTATTTAATGTAGACCAGATAGGTTTAAGGATTTTGGTGGTTCTTAACTCCCGCCAAATTCAAGGAGTTTGACGATCCCTACTTAACCAGGCTTCCATATTGTAGTTTCGTCGGATCGATCCTGGAGTACGCCAGCCCTATTTAGGCTGCAGCGTAGCTTTCTTAGGTTCGCACTTCGTGGAATCCCCTCGAATAATCCCGTCGCCCTACCTTCTTATCATGATAGACTCTGCTCGATCTCTTTGGACACCCTTGGAAAAGGTGTAACATTTATAGGACAGCGGTAGACTCGCCCGAATTGTTGGTCTGTGAGCGTTCCAGTTTCTGCACACTGCCTGAGGAACTACGACTTCCTTCACTTTTCTTATCACCGAACACTGTATGGCATGCATGAGCATGAGCTTCAACCTTTCCCCTTTTCAATGAGAGTTTGAACTGAAGTTCTCCAAGCTGCAGCTAAAGAAGCAACTTCAGCTATGGCTTCATTAACTTTTTATATCAAATTTAGGTTTATTTTCCGGCGGCTAAGACTTACTCTGTTAAAATCTAGATCAAGGTTTATTTTCTTCAGGTTAGGACTTGCTTTATTCTGTTATTTCTTTGTAGTAGTCAGTTTTGAAATAAACTAGCCGTCATCCTTTCGCTGCCAGGGTCCTGAACCCTATTGCAGCCTCAGCTGGTTATCAACAAGAGCTGTTATAGAAGATTGGTCTAGGAGTCAACAGCTGCTATACTGAAGAAATTTCACTGTACTCACGCATAGCAGGGAACTTCTTAGACCGTACGATTACAATGTTACTACCGTCTTAAGTAAAGCAGACCTCAGGTTACTTACAGGCTATCTAACTGGGCACTGCGGACTCCTTAGCCTTTATCGCCTACACCGCTTAGGCCTGTTGGCTTTTTTCTTGCATTGGCGTGGCTTAGACTGTGGATCCTTACTCGGGAATTTCTGAGCCCAGCTGACGTTAGATCCCCCCTGTTAAACACCTCCTTGCCTACTTTAGTGTGGAAGAGCGTCTTGAAGTAGTGTCGTAAGGTTATTAATAATATTAATAATTTTATAAATGGCAATTGTGGATCAATTGTGTTTCTTCAAACACAATTTTTTAAGTAACTCTTTCTTACAAAGTTTTTAAAAGAAGTGCCCATTTTTGCTCAACTTACCTGATCTATTTTTACGTTATTTAAGGGAGTTATTAAGCGAATTCCGGCGTAGGATATTTAAATGTTCCGCATTTTGATCTGGAATTCGACCGATAGTTTGAAACAAAAACAAAAAATCTGTAAAGAAAACTTTACACCTGATATTCGAGATACTTATTTTTGTTTCTTTCTAATCTGAGTAAAGCAGAACTATAGTGTTGTGACTCGAGGATGGTTTTACTCGAGGTTCAAGTGACTCGGGTAAAAAATTACACAGATCTACAAAAAATGGGGTGAGATTACTGTGGGGCAGCTGGGGGTCACTTCCGAAGTAGTTTTCCGCGCAGAATCCGAATTCGAGGTCAGAATTGGGCCACGACGTCAGGATTTTAAAATATTTGAGGTTATGTACTCCAAAAATGGGTTTTTGGCTAATTTTTGCGGTTACGTACAGGCTGCACAAATTTTTTTTGGTCGTTTTTTTCTAGTTGTATCATTTAATTCTACTCTTACCCTTTAAAATAACAAATAGATAAAAATTGTGTGCATCCTGTACATAACCTCAAAAGTAGCCAAAAACCCATTTTTTGAGTACATTACCAAATATCTCAATATCCTGACGTGATGGCCCAATATGACCTTAGAGTCGGATTCTACGCAGAAGATTACTTTAGAAATGACCCCAGCTATCAAACAGCAGAAGCTTGTAGACCTGTGTCATTACAGACACACGGAAATAAGCTTTTTTCTCAAGTGACTTGCCGATTCGAGTAACCTTTTTCAATGGACAGAAGGTAACAATTTTCTATACGTAATAAAGTCAAATAGTTGTTCGCATAATAGTAACAATCAAATTTTGAAAAAATGTTACTCGAGTGCAAATTAAAACAAAATTACTTACACAACACTACAAGTCAAAACGAAATCACTCGAGCGAAAGTTTGCTACTGCCTGTAGCACGGTAGACCTATTATATCTTTTTTCAGTCCTTCAGTTTCACGATGACAGTAGTACGCATTGCAAACGATTGGTGTACTTTTTTCATTGTAGACTTGATTTGTCACTACCTTTACTTGTAATTCTATTGTTAACAGTAGTATCTCTAAAACCAGAGCTAAATATCCTTTTTTAGGGTTCCGTAACTAAATGGCAAAAATGGAAACCTTTTGGTGCGACTTCGTCTGTTTGTCTGTCTGGTTTATTTCATAATGCTATCGACTTGAAATTTGGAATACATTTATATAATGCTTGTCCACCTTTATTGTAAATGAAAATTTTTTTAAAACATTATTATATTGAAGTGGAGTTACTAGGTCAAATGAGGTATCATATGAAAGGGCTTCATTCGCACATTATATGATATATTTTCATTTCCTTTTATGCCTTTACTTATGATGAAAAGTGCCTAAAAAATACCATCCCCTCTCTTATCAACGAAATTTGAAAAGCAAAATATATAATTATTACAGGGAAAATAAAACCATTTGTCTAACTAGCACAGTTTTTTTTTCAAATCAGCAACCACTTGGTCACGAATATAAAACCTGCGCCAACCAGTGTAACTGACAGTTATTTAGTTATTATCCTACTTTAAACAAATGAAAACAAAAAAAAATTACAGAAAACCAATAATAACTAAGTGTTCTATTTTGTTTTATATTGCCCAGAACACAGTTGACCTTTAGATCAATACCACTGGCCCAAGAAATCTTAGAAGATGACAGCAAGATTAAATTTACATTTAATTTAGGCGAGCTAAAAGCAAAAGTGTACATTCGATTGGGTTTTGCCTTTGCTTATTGTCTCGATTAAAGAAGCCAAATTAAGCCAGGAAACTATGCATATACGGATGTATGCAAAGACAGAATTATATATGTAAGGTTTCCCAGGATCAAAGCCACTGAAAAGGATACAGAACTGCTTCTTAGGAACAAGTGAAACAAAATCCCCGACAGTCTCTTTTTATGAAACCCTTCCATGCGTAAACACTGAACCTTTTAGGGCAAACACAAAAGACAATTAGTCTCCAGTTTCAGGTTCCAACAATAAATCGTAGGGGGGTTGACAAAGACAGTCATGGTGGCATTTTCCTTCTTCATATCAGGGAAGTTTAACTTTTTCATATTAAATCGTCTTAATGGCGCTGAGCTTGCTTTAGTATGTTTACCATAAAGTAGCAGCAAGTCACATTGTTAAGTTTTGTTTAATTTTAATATTTAGCAAAGTGGTGCACTAGAAGGATGAATAAATTAAAGAAAACCACAAATTGAAATTTCAAAGAAACGGTCGCCATTAAAGTAAACATTTAAATAAAGATTTAAATTTATGTTAAAACGAAATGTGCATCCTCGATATTTAAACTGGTTCCTGTAGTCACTCTTGTGTTAAACATTACGCACTTCTCCTTCAGACCACCTAATTCCACGGCATTTTTTTGTAACTTAATCTCTTGTACTTTAAAAATCTATTGAGTTTACTCAAAAGGTAGATCAGCTTAAAGACATATATGTATTCATGAATGTATTTTTGTTTCTAGTATCCTTTAGGACAACAACAGTAACTCTTCAGCTGACATTTGTTCTTCAGTTCGTTCAGTTTGGTCTTGTAATTCAGTGGGATATTTCTTTACTATTCCATCCTTCAGACATATATTCAATGTTGAAAGCACACATCTATTCACAAGCATTTGTAGTTTCGTTATAATGAACGGCTTACGTAAGTTAAGCCTTTAAACTGGAGATTTGTATCCGTAGTTGATTTTCAACTAAAGCTCACCCTTTTTCAGCAGGAATTAGAAAGTTTTTCTGAATTAGTTGTTGATTATGTTAAAAGAAGTTATGAAAAGTTTTATTTTTATATTTATAGTTCGAGCAAGATAATCCTCAAAACTACTGGCAAACTTTGCTCAGACTGTTCACCAGCAAATGGTCTGCTTCTTACTTGATTTTTTCTAGAGACTTTGTCATTGTGAAGACTTTGCAATTAAACTTAACTTTTGTAGTTTCATTATAGTACTGGACGGAAGTTGTGAGGGGGGGGGGGGGGGGTTGGCATGTACAAATATTTGAAACGATCGATATTTTGCAGGGTCAGTAAGATGAATATTTACAGTCTCGAAGCCGTTAAATAATTTGATGACAAGACAACCCTATGGTTGGGGGTGGGAAGAGAGTGGCATGTACAAATAATCGAAAACGATCGATATTAGTTTCGAATCCATAATTTTCGGTATCACTGAGACTCCAAACTCTGAATTCCTCTGTATCCTATATGGGGCTTTAGTTAAGTCTGATCAAAGCCCCAAGACCGTGATGATTAGAATTTTGCACACATGTCAATTCCAGAGACAATACAATCTTATGGTACCATCGAGGGGGACGGGGGGGGGGGGGGACGGGGGGGGGGCGTATGTAAATAATCGAAACGACCGATATTGGTATCGAATCCATACTTTTCGGGGTCAGTAAAATCAATAATGACAATAATGACACTCCCGAAACTGTTGTTGATAAGGCACTCCAAGGAGTTGGGGTTAGGAAGATAGTGTGACCTGTATAAATAATCTTAAAGGACCGATATTAGTTTCGTTGTAGCTTACGGTTACGTAAGCTATTTACGTTGTCGTTCAGATGAATAATGCCACTCCAGATCAGGCGCAAATTTAGATTTTCTTTTAGGGGGTTGCAATTTGTTGATATTGTAATTTGTATGCGTTAAACGTGAATCTAAGTTGTGATTTCCGATAAAAATTATTTGATTTTCGATAAAATGTTAGTTCAAATCAATTATAATCTGCTATAGTGATAATAAGCAGGGTACTGAAGGATCAAACTACAAACGCTTCTTTTGTCAGATATCTAGAAACAGTAAATACATGGATATTTTTATCACACTTTAGTTGCCTTTAATCACGAGTGACCGTGGTAAATTTCGAGAATTGATGTAATGTTTTTCATTATTCTTCTTCACCTACTTAATTTTCATTTATTAATTAACAAAACCAAAAGAAGATTTACATCATCCGTGCGCTTATGTAGGTTTTACAGTAGTAACTAGAAATAATTATAGTTTCGGTCTGTTCGTATGTGACAGCTTTTACATTCTCTCCTTTACAAACCTATTAATATTAAATTTGGTATACGGACGTTACCAAAAACAGATTTGATGAGATTTTTGAAAAAATACTTTTTTAACCTCCTTCTCATGAAGTCAAAAGTGTGCTGAAGAAATTTCCTTTAGGCCTCCTAAAATCCAAGAATGTCTTAGGACCCCTCCACGACTCCAATTTCTAAACCAATGATGCAAAATATCTCGAAATTGCCGGATATTCAATTCCTGAATCTATCCTTTAATTAGTACTTTGAATGAAAGTTATGCTGACCACTGTAGCAAAAATAGTTCATAAAAAATTTAGAAATAACTCTACTGAACCCTATCATGTGCGTGTCCAACATGCTCCTAACGAATATTTTAAATTCTATTATTAATAAAAGAGTTCATGGCAACGAAGGCCGACACATTCAACTGCACCTGGCAATCTCTATCGTCGGTGCGGAACGGAAGCCTCGTGTTTCACTGGGAATAATAGGCCGCAGACTTGCAGCAGCTTGTCCACGAAGCTTCTCTTCGCTTTGGTATTGCTGCAAGTGCTGCGGGAAGGACAAGTCTGAAGTTGGAATCGTAGAACTGGGAGGATGATGGGAGCAGCTTGCAGACGTCAATGACTCTGCAGACTGGTCCCGCGGGACTCTAATCGATTCGAAGGAAAGGTTTTTGCCTTCAAGTTTTAGAGTCCTTTTTAGTTAACCTATTTACGCTAAGTAAAGAGTATTTCTTACATATATTGAGAAAAACCAAGTAAGGCGACTGCAAATATATGATCAGTTCAGTTAAGAATAAAAATCGAATTATATTCTAAAAATAATCCTGATCAATTATTTAATATTATAATTACGCAATACTTTATTATTCAGAAAAATATATATTTGATAATGGCAATTTTTACTTGTATAATAACTAAGAAATTTTATTTGTGAATCAAGTAAATTCTTTAAATATACTGTAAAAAGTACGGGTTGATTCCTCAAAATAAGACTACATTTCACTACCTGAGTCAGTCCGAAAAGTTAAAGTTGAATTCATAGTTTTCTGGAGATTACTGATTCATGATCACACTCTAAATCTCGTTGAACAGTAAGGAATTACCCCCTCCCCCCTCCCGCAACATTTTGTTCGTTTGTTAACTAGATCTACCACTTCCTTAATTTTTGCACATGACGCTGTATTTCTCTATCATAATTCACTTTTAAATGTCATGGCGTTGTCATTAGATAGCTCGCCAATTGCTGGGAATAAGATTGAAACTGTCCTTTTCCTTCCCTTTACCCTGTCCTGCCAAAGCTGTGCTACTGCGTCATAGAGCGGCAATATAAAATGAAGATAATCCGTCTAAAACATTACAGAAATTAACCTAAGCTTATTATAAGACATTCAAGTTGAATCAAACCCCTCTGGAACGATGTCAGATAATGATTACATTTGCATACTGAGTTAACTAGATATCTATTTGTCTAATAAAGTGATTTGAATCAGTTCAATAGAATTTCTATTGACCATCCAGTCTAATGTGAATTTGATATTTACCAATTACTTTAACAAGTTCCACAATATTACTAAGAGAATTAAGGTGTTTCAACTTCACCTTCGGAGTACCGACATAATTCAAGTAACCGGCTCAAATCCCGAAAGGTTGGTACATTTAATTCCCTTTTTCCGAAGAGACGATGTCACAATATTTTGTACTTGTCCTAATCGAAATTTATTGCGAATTATATTAGCTGTCAATAAAACTAACATATCTAGTCCAATAAGGGATCGTAGTGATGCGGCTGATGTTACTGAACACTCATTCTGCCAATAACAAAGGCATATGTATCCAATCTTGCAAGTGAAGTCCATTAACCAGAGCAATACATTTCACTTCCTTTAATGTAACCAAAACGGACCGCATGGTGAGTGAACACAATATTGACGTTAACTAAGTTAACATACCATCAAGTTACATAACATAGACGTGCACGTCACCTTGGGTTTCGCCCAGCATTTAGTCTCATGCCGATCTTGGTATGGAGGCAGGAGGCCCATATCTCCACTAGACTAGAATTTATCGATCTCCTAATAATTCTTACGTAAGAAAAGACATCACTTTCGCAAAGTGGTTTTCTATTGTGAACAATTCAATCAGAGTATTAAATATTTTATTACTCCGACCCTTGAGTCCCTGTGGCATCCAATCGATTGACTTTATGCTCAATGGGGGCACTCTTACAGTTCGCTGAAGCCTCACGTTGCCAGGAATGTTAACAGCGCTATACAAGGAGGTTCCACCATCAGCCTTGTTTACTCCCGGTAAAATGGAGATTTTCCCAATTTGAAGTCACTTTAAAATCATTATTCGTTCCAAAATTTGTCACTTTGACGGATGTTTTACGCTTTGTAGAGGATATTTGCAGTTGACGTAGATGCGTAAATTTCGTCAAAAATTAAACGAACCATGACAGCAGTGATATTTTAATGGAAAGATTCTGTACCTCAGTTAATAGAATTTATTTCATTCACATTTGTTCTTCCTCTGACACCACTTTGGGTAATGTTTTCGACAATTTTGTAAAAATTATGTAAAAAGTCGTTTTTAATTGATGTAAAGAGAAGTAGTAATGGCGAGGCAGAGCGTAATATCATGTGCTGTACAAACGTTGTCCACTGCAATATGTCAATATGTTAAAATCCCAGGAAAATTTTAAAACCTACTTGAGCGGATCCATTAAATTTGTAATTCAAGAAAGGAATAAAGTATTAAATATTATAATAAAAATAATCAATAATCATAAAACCTAATCTTATATAAGTGAATAAGATTGGATTAAATTAAATAGTTTCGTTTATATGTACACACGATGCTAGGATAGAAAACTGTTTGTTAAGTTTATTTGTTGCAAATCTGCTTCTATCGACCTATTTGATTTCTATCAGTCTATCATTATTTTCGACTGTTGTATGTAAGCAATTTTATTGCATAATAAGATAAGTATATAAGAATTAATGGAGACTACGTATGGAAAAAAACCAATACGACGAATTAAGAATATTTGCGTATTCGCATTGTAAATGAAAGTTTTTATATCGTGGATCAGTTCAAAAAACTTTTATTAAGGAATACTTTAAAAATCAGTCGCAAAAGAATTGATCCCTGAGAGGACACCAGTGATTTAAGATTCAAGTTGTAACCATCCCACAGTTACCAAAAATTTCATATGCTTATTTTAAGGCCATTATTTTCAGAAAAATTGTGACGCGCATCCAATTTAGTTAAAAGCTTGCCATGAGAGCAAGGGTGTTATTTGGCTTTCTTTTGTTTTATATATATGCCTGGGTCAAAAAAACTAATCTCCTTCTCCTAGTCCCTGCAACTTTTACAGACTTAATTTGTCCTAATCTTAACCCCTATGCAACTAGGTTGGTTCTATCCATCGGAACTAGATGCCGGACAGACATATGAAGCGTAGTACCATTTGGTACACACTACAGTGGTCCGAAAGGCGGAATGATATATCAATATTCAGTTTTCTGAGAAAACCCTACTCCTACCATTCCATTCAGTTTTAAACCGTCCGTGATTATCTGAATGGATTCTCCACAAGGCAATGTGTCGCCTGGTTTGGAACCTCAAAGGAGTAGCAGTGTGTGGTATGATCAATCTGTTCTAAAGAGAACTGTAATAGGGTGTAGAGTGTCTGACACGAGCATCGAACCACTGAAAGGTGACAGTACTGTGCATCTGCTTGCCAATCACATCTAAAGGGAATAAATAGACAAGTGCTTCCAGAGCTGCTGTCCAATACTTTAACATGACTTTTAACGTTTCATTTTATTTTACCATTCATTGTATTATTTCTTCATCAAACAGGTCAACCTTCCCTAGGATAGGAAGGTTCATACGCTTGTCGAGGGGCGATCTAGACAGTCAGGGCATATAACAGAATTGGTCAATGACTGATAAATATAACCATCAGGAGATGAAAATTTTTGGTGAATTGATTATATATACATAGCTCAAAATGTGCTTTGAATACATCATTACCCCCCCCCCCCCCCCCCCCCCCCGATTCTCTAGGTTCCTAAAACTAAAACTTCGATACTATCAGGGTTAGTAGATATTAAATCATAGATAACAGGAAAACTGCAGCCTTTTTCGTCAGTCTCATAGTTGCTGAACAAATAAATGTTTATCTGTTAACCTTATAAGATCACCCTTGCGTCTGTCGCTGTTCTCAATTCTACTCTTCTAATCGTGTTGCAACTGTTAGCTACCTTAATTTTTACGGAACACCACCGTAAAACTTCCTGAACGATGAAAACGTATATTAGTAAGTATCAGAAGAAGATTATCGTAGAGAAACGTAAATTTATCGCTTATTCCGAGAAAAATTGTGGATTCGCGATCAATTTTTCCCTAAATCACACAATAAATTTTTGAATCACAACAACTTTACAAGTTACAAGATTACTGAAAGGATCGTCAATTTTTTAATGTTACTTGCAACACGTTTGCAGTGTGCAGAACTGTAATTTTTCCTGGAAATTTTTCTCCGTGCATTAAAACAGTTTTGAGTGCAATATTATGTTTTATATTGTTTTTCCATCAAAACTGGCAAGAAATACTTATTCCATATTTTTCATGACTTCAAATATCTAAATATATTTTTACGGAATTTTAGAAATATTTTTGATTTTTTTGTAGTTTTGGGCATGATTTCATCCCCTCAGAGGTGTGCGTTTCAATAAAAATGAATTAGAATTGTTAAAGTAAGTTAGCTTAAGGACTCTAAATAAAAAGAATAAATAGAACTGTTTTCTCAAATTTCTATGAATGTTTTCATATTCTCACGTTTGGGAGTGGCTTCCCTTCGTCCCATCAAAGCTGACAAGAAACATTCCCAACTTCAAACTATATTTTTCAGAATATTTAAAAATAATTTTGATATTTTTCATGTTTTGGGGATGATTCGACCCCCTCAGAGAGCTTAAGGGTTAATTTTCACCCCTCAGTAACTCTTATCCATCAAGATCATACACAATTTTGCGTTTCTAAGATTTATTTCATAGAACAAATAGAATAAGAATAGCTTTTATATTTAATAATTTTTTTATTTTTTCAATTTTTTGGAGTCTTTTTAACCCCTAAATAGGGCTAAATTTCATAAAACTAAAAGCAATGCCTTTTCTGATTTTTGATGACGGTCAATTTGATACCTCTAAACATTTTTATGGTTTTTCCTCCCAGGTCGCTATGAAATGCTCAAAAATAGGCGAAAAAAGGCTGTTTTCACTCCTTAAAGTAGGTATCCGTAAAGGGAAAATCAAACCGTTAATCTTAACGATATAGGACGTACATATATGTTTCTGTTTGTGATTTTCTCCTATTATGGACAACGGATTCGGTTTCAGTGAACAAGCCTATCCGGAACACTTCTATTCGAAAACCGTCTGTGATAGTCTCAGCCACTCTTAAATCATTTTTGCCAATGTAACAGCTCACATAAATAGTACACCTGCCAATAAGTTTTTGGCAAATATAAGATATTTTGTCTCACAGAAAACATATAGAAAAACAGAAGTAAATAATCGTGACTTCGCCAATTTTTTTTGTCACTGTCCAATATCACAGAATTGTCAGCCAAGGCAAATTACACTGCAATCCTATAATTTTTATGAAACCAAGTCAGTTCGAAAATTTTTTTTTTAGGGGACGAAGTATGTATCGTCAGCTTTTACAAAGTACAGTGAAACATCCCTATAGCGGACACTGTTCGTTCCTTAAAAACTGTCCGCTATTAAGAGGTGTCCGCTTTTCAGAGGTGGAAGTTTGAGGCAAATTGCAAGTTTGAGGGACTGGAAAAAGTGTCCGCTTTTTAGAGGTGGCCGCTTTTCGGAGGTGCCCGCTTTTCGGAGGTGTCCGTAAAGGGAGGTTTCACTGTATATTAATAACGTAGAATTTTGATGAAAAGCTTAACAAATTTTTTTTTGATTTTCTGAACTTTTTAATAATACTGTACTAAGATCTGAACATGTAGTATACCATGTAGGACCACTTTGAAACAACTATTCATCTCCCAGTAACTTCTTAATCTTTAAAGTTTTAATAAGGTTTTGTATTAGTTTGGATTAATAGAATTCGCCTTTCAAACGAAAACACTCTGCCTAATGTAGATATAGCAGAAATTGCAAAAGTCCAGAAAGAAACTAGACTTAATTATCAATTGCGAATGTAAGGGTGTTGAAACACTTACTGTTATAAAAACGGGGTCTTCCTTTTTCAGTTTAGTCATCTGCATATAATGCATATTATTTCTCTACGTCCATGCTGTTATAGGGTCAAACTTGGAATACCACCAGTGCTAATTGGATTTTTTTAAGAAAATAATCAAGACTTTTAAAACTACTTCCATAATCTGCATCCCCAAGGGAGTACCAAAGTTCATTATCACAACATTTTCGCTCCTCCCCACGGAAGTGAATTAGTCAACCATTTAAGCTTAAGACGCGAGGAACTTATTATCCACCTAAATATTCTGCCACCTAATCAATTTCGTAACAACTTTTACCACAGTAAATGGTTTAGGGAAGGAGGAAAGTTTTATTTTTAAGATGACGTTTTTCGGGGATAAGCAGCGAACGAGGGACAAGACCGTTTTGACGATGATGCCTAATAAAAATGGAAATTTAGATAAGAAGCTTCTTGGCGTAGTTGCTAGCAACTCAGGCGGTCCCTGGGCGAAATAAAAGTCCTTATTACATATGCACGAAGCTTCTCAAGTAATAAGGACATACATCATGTAACAGGCTTACGCGAGTTCGTCAAGTGACATCCTATGGAGCTCCTTAAGGATCAGCATCATGTAAGGATTTGTCTCGAACTGATGTGCTCTCTATCCCTTAGGTTAAAGATATTGAGAATATGAAATGGCTTCTTTCCACTAAAGGAGTAAAGGGAGTAAGTCGTTGACAAATAGATGATACAATGTTACGGGCGATAGACTTTAAAACTTCGACTTCGTATGTATGCAGTTCGTCTGCCATGTCACAAACGAATATGTCTGCTGAGAGTGTTAAACTTATCAATAAGGTAATATAATTATGTGAGGATGCAGTTAGGCAGGGGCTAAAGGATGTGTCTGTAATGCAATAAAGTTTCATATTTCGTGCACATACGAGCCCTCGGCTACTTCTGTAGGTTTTCACTGGGAATGTATCAACATCAGATGTTTTCATTCCTTCAGGGAAGAATAGAAATCTCATAGTTTGATAAATTGCTCAAATCATTTTAACCCCGACTTGTATATATTTCACATTGGTTGACTTTTATTTGCGCAGCCCTAAAGACATTTGTGATTTATTGAATTGTACATAGGTATATTACTTGGTGGATATTTTAAAATAACTGACATCAAAGATTTTTGATATTTTATAATGTACAAACAGTAGGAGTTGATAGACGTACCAGAAACTTTATGCTTATTTTTTTCTTAATGTAAATTTCCGTAGATTGAACGTTATATTGGAGAGGTATGCCCTTTCATATAACGTTGTACTATAACCAAAAACTATTTTTGGAAAGATCTGAACTGACATTAACCCCTTTAGTTTGAGTCAAGAAACACATTACTAAAAAACGTTATATTTTTGGTACAATAAAAAATTTTAAATTTCTGATTTTCATTTTTGTATTTTTAAAAATTGAAAAAATGTTGTAATCCTAAATCACTTCAAAATTTCAAGAAATAGAAAAAGACTTGATTGTACTAAAAGTGAAGCTATTATATTATGGATGGGTGGAACTTTAACCTTCAACTGCATAACTGAAGTACCTGTATTGCAATTTGTTTAAAACTAAGCAGGTATCTCGACCACAAAGAAATTAATACTTACGGGTATTCCGAGGATTTGGTAATTCTGGTATTGAGAAAGTTCCTAGCTGTGGAATTGTGGAGAATGCGGTAAACAATGTCAGTATATGATACAAGTACTGTGGACTGGCTGTAAACTCAGCAAAGGCCGAGCTAATGCTCTCCACCTCTAAAGCTAAAGTAGGCAATTGTTACTGCTTAAATTAGACGAGGATCTACTCCCATTATCCTCCAAAGTAAAGTACTTAGGGATAACTTTAAACCCGATATTGAACTGGAGACGAAACATAGAAGTGCTAATCATACATAAAAAAACGAAGAAAAAAAACTCGTCGAACTTGGAATCTTCCCGTTTTTGGGAAGATATTTATCTTCTAGAGCATGTTTAGATATTTCAAGATATTTATCTTCTAGAGCATGTTTAAAGAAATTTGCCAAATTATTAATTTTTTCCTATGCCGATTTCAAACTGGGAATTTTTGGAAAAAAAAATTAAAAACCAGGTAACGACATAACCTTATCTAATATAAAATATCGACTATGATCTGACTTATTTTTTGAACTCCAGCTTGAATTAGTTTAAGTTATCGTTATATGCATACCGTATAACGTATAAGAAATGTGGAGAAATCTCTTTAGTGAAGCTAAGCTGGAAAAAGGTGAATTAACGATTATCTAGCCAGGCATGCCGCTAACCAAATTCTCGAAAACCTAGCAGAAGATTGCAATGGGCTTGTAATTAGATATGTCGCATTTATTACCTTTTTATGAAAAGGGATTATTACAGGGTCTTTCCAGAGTCTTGGGAAATAGCCAGCGGATGAAAAGAGATTAAATAATGAACAGAGAATATGATCAGGAGCAATAACGATTCACACCTAGTCAAAAGGTGGGGATATACCTTCAGGGCCATCCGAAAAATAACCTTCTAGAATACTAAGTCTTTAAGTTCAAGGTAAATAAAATTGTAATTGAGTTAAATCGATAAAAGAAATATAATTTAATAAAAATCCATAAAAGAAATATCCCAGTAGAAAATTCATTTCACTCCTTGAAAATCATAGCCTCATCCTGGACTTGTACATTAAGTTTTTTAAGAAGAATTTTTTTGAAGAATTGTCAAGCCTAGACTGACAGGAATTAGGGAATTTAGAAGATCTGATTGGAATTAATATAATAAAAAATGATCAATATCATTCAGTTCCATTGCAATGGCCCAGTAATAGATCCAATAGACAGTCGTGCGTGTTCGAAAGTCCGCCTTTTAGAAGTTGCAGCATTATTTTCCATGTAAAAAAAAGATACATCAATGAGCTTGAAATCTTGTGGTGTCAAGCACCTCTTCACAACCATATCGATGAAGAAAAAAGAGAAACGCGATTCAAGAGTTTAGCAGAGCCAGGTCGAACCAGGATAGATAGAGAAGCATTTTAGCAAGAAGGCAACACACCATAATTCTTGAAATTATAGCAAAAAGGCCGAAATCAGCAAAAAGCATTATTTTCGTCAAAGGGCAGTAGTCGAACAGTCATTCACCGTGGAAAGACATCCACTGATCAGATGGACTTGAAAGTTGATGTTATAATTTAGGAGATGAGGTGTCTCTTGAATGTCGGTGGTGCATCATATACTGAGCTTTTGCTCATTTGTTAGAATTCTTTAACTTTAACATTGTTTGAATTGAAGCCGCTAAAAAGATTGATTGGTTTTTAGCGTTGATTTTTTTAAGTAATCTTTTGTCAGGAGAAAACAACCTTGGGTAGCCGTCAGCAGGAGTGGAATCTATAATTCTCGTGTGTAAAAACCAATACGTTATTCCTTACACCACCAACAACTAGAGTTTGTACTCCAACAAAGAACTACTGTAAGAACCTACTACTTTAGAATGGTAATTCATCTACAATACCTCATTTATTTATCAATTAAGAGGAAATTTAGTATTCGGGCATTGGTGACCCAAACACAGAAATGAAAATTTTTTTGGAAAAATTGCTTTTTTGTACCCTACTTCCGTAGTCAAAAATGTACTCACCATTATATATATAATTACATGAAAAAAAATTAAAGCTATACAAAGAAAACTATCAACAAATGGATGTACATAAAATATGATATATTATGCTATTAAAACATATGGTCATATACATTATAGGCTATTTTTTAGTATTTCACTAAAATTTTTCCTAATCAAGAAGTACAGAAAATTTTAAAAACCCTCCTCTGGGTGGAGGGGGGGGGGGGGGGGGTTAACCTCGAAACCCAAGGGGCAAGGGCCTGATATTGGTGAATTATATTAGCCTATGTATTAGTGATCGCCTGGCAAGATTAGTTAGCAACAAGCCTACATCTGCCATGCAAATTATATTTAATTCTTCCTGGCCAGAGTATAGCCGCGCATCTTCAGATGTGGGTCATTTAAACTGTCCACTTCCTCTATATTGTTCCAATTAACCCTAAAATAATTATAATGGGCCCTTTCCCGCTCTATCAGTTTTGACCTTGGCTTATCCATATTCGTCCAACATAGTACCTACCCACATTCCATAGTCCAATCGTAGTTCGATGTTCATAGCCAAAGGTCGTCCTAACAAAATTTGTTCGAGGAATCCAAGGTGTACTAGATGTTTGAGTGTAGTGATTGAGGTTCAAATAAGCGAATTATAAACCTACCTCTCTTATAAAAAAATGAGTCATTCTGGGATGATGGGAATCACCGAGTGTGCATTTTGATTGCACATAGATTCTCTCTAAGCCCAGATGCTCTAACTGTCACTTGGGGTTCCTTCCTTTTTTCTTACCCGGGCTGGGGACCGTCTACAGTTAACATTTACTTATTATTAATTTATTAATTAAATATTTTGCTACTGTATTTGTTACACATACAAATTTCTAATTCTTCCGAAATGAGACCAATAAAATCAATAAATTTTAATCAAATAAAATCAATTAAATGAATATAAAGATTACTGGAAAGGTCCTTATGTGAAACCTCGGACTCTTTTTTCGGTCCCAATCATCAATTTAAATTATCAGTCCAATTTTATCTCTCAATGACGTACGCGTACAGTAGATTTAAAACCCCCAACAAAGGAAGAATGGGATGAACCTCTTAATAGCTGGCATTGCATACAAAAATTAGCGAAGCAAAATCAACAAGTGAGATAAGCAGATTTATAACGCTCAGCCAAAGTGAGTCTGAAAGTATACGGCGAAATCACAAGACTCCGTTGACATGCTTTTACATACTTTACAACTGTTCGTGCTGGGCTTAATGCTAGCAACTGCACCCAACCTCTATAGCGAACATAGTTAAACTTCAATGTGTTCATTATAAATTTCGTAGAAAAATGTGTTCTCGTGAGCACATTGACCGTATTCAGCAGCACTAACTGGCAAAAATGTGAGTGATGATCCAATAATTTAAAAATATTTTAAATCATTTACGAAAAAAATACTATATTTACATGGTATGTATCTCTTAACAGCGGAACGAGTAGTGTCCGCTATAGAGTTTTTATTGTATTAGAATTGGTTTCAACTTAGTCAATATTGTACAAATAACATAAGTTACATACAAAACAAATCTCATTCTATTCTGAAAGTTTAATTTAATATTAACTACTGCTTTGCCCTATACACTCTCAGCTTTGTTGCTCTACGAATAAATATGTTATTCTCATTTTTCTAAGTTTTCCCGAGTAAAAGTATTTAAGTTGGTAGGTATATTCACGCCGAAACCAAGTACAGGCCCAAACCAAGTACAGACGTGTATATTTATATATATGCGCCCGTAACTAGCACGCTTAGCGAAAATTGAAAAATCGCCTACCACAAGGGTGTGCACGATCCCGCTTCACGTACGAAAATTGAAAAGTACGTTTGCCACACGGGTATGTACGCTCCCACTACAGGAACAAAAATCTAAAAATGCGCCCACCGTAAAGGTATGCACGCTTCTGATACTGTTTTGGTTTTAATCTACGAACATAATTTTATTGTTTTCATTTTAAATTTTAGTCTTTAAAGTGTGAGTGTACCGTGCTTCGTTTGTCCTATTTCATGCGTCTTTTATTGACATGTACCTGCTGCATTTGGAAAAGTAGAATTTTTACTCAGACGAGCCGTGCCTCATTTGGGTGCCATAAAGGTGCGTTGACGCTTTGCGTGTCTGTTTCAGGCTAGAAATGGGTCTTATTTTTACTCAGGCGCTAGTGTGTCTCAAATTTTAAATTTCAGCGAGCGAATAAATATGTGCGCCAGTGCATTAACATGATGAAACAAGATACTGCATTTTATATTTGTACTTCAGTTTCCTTTTATCAGATCTCGTAATTGTTTTATTAAACTTAAACAAAATCAACGGCTAATACAGTGTGTCGTATAGTTATTCGACTGATTTTATTTTTGCCCACTAACTACAATTCACGTTAAGGTGGAAAGGAATAACTTAAATCATATAATATCTCCGGGGTAAGAAATCTAATTACATACAGTTGGCAAACATTTTTTAAATATATTAAATTTAAACAACATTATTTAACTGTCTCAAAATTAAACGTAAACTTTGAATTTAATTTAATGTTAGTTCGTTAATGGAATTAATGGTAAAAAAAAACTTTTAGTATTTTTGTCCTTTTTTGGAATGTTTTTTTCAAGATGAGCAAGCGCTTTGAATAACATATGACTCCAAGCAGATTTTATTGCTTCCGTAAGAGCTTCTACGTTGTCATGCTACAAATAACATTAATTAGATTGTCCTACACATTTTGAAATTTTATATTATTTAGCAACAATCAAAGGTCACCGGCGGTGGAGTTCAAAGCTAAGACACTATTGATGGAAGGCCTATGCTTCTCGCAAAGTTTCTCTTAAAAACAAATTTGGTTACTATTTAGTCCTGTAAGAATAAACCTCATTTTTAATCACTCTAGATCAACTAAAGTCGTCGGTAGAATAAGTGATAACATGTTGGCGTCTCATCCCGGAGGTAACAGATGCGAGCACCGCCGGCGGCGACCCTTGTTTGTTTTCTGCTGACGGCAGATTACGTTAAAAGACTACTGGGAGTTGCAGAGTAATACCGGTGGTTCGGAATCCACCGTATATTGTAGGTCCAAATCGCTGGCTCAAATCAGGTAACGTTCTTTTCCCGCCCCTGCCCCACAAGGGGTTACGGGAACTAGAGAGAAGAAGATCACCTAATTTAGCTTATTAAAATAAGGTTATCGTTGAAGTTTTTGGGGCAGAACTATAATGGTTCGACCTCATTTATGTATTATTGAATTAATTTTTCATAAATTGTTACAATGTGACACAAAATCAGTTTAAGATCTTCTGCCAAACATACTAGCGCATATTGTTGAACGGAGATCTCAGTTTTAATTATGGCTGTTCAACTCAAACGTAAAGACGATACTCCTGAAAGGTGGAATCAGTAAATTCCTACGTCACATGTTAAAAAGTCCTTGGCATAATAGAGTAAATGGCGAAGAATAAATTGTTGCGCAGAACCGGCAAAAAAAGAGGGAACTTGACCATACTCAGGCCTTCGACTGGAATCCATAAGGAACTCGTCGATTTGACAAACCAAAAGGAACATTAAGGAGAACAATGATACTCGTAGATCGCAGATGTGATTCTAAATAAAATTGAAAGCTTTTGCTCAAAGCAGGGTCCGTTGGAGAGCAGCTGCTTCCGTTCTATATCTCACGAGAGTTTAAGGATTATCATTGTATAGTAAGAAGTAAGGTCTCTCTAGTTCTCGAAACCTTTCATGGCGGGAGAAGAACTTCACCGGATTCGATGACAACTATGCAAAGGGATCTACAATTTAAGGAGGATTCCGAACGATCGACGTTAACCGACGACAGCGTTCGAATATAGCATCTTCATGTTTTTAAGACCAATGCGTTTTCCCTGGCTCCATTAATGCATTTACTTGAACAATTTGATTAGATCTAGATAGTCCCTTAATACACGTAACGCTAGGGAGGGCAATATGAATCCATTAACTAATGAATTATTCTGTAATAAAAGAATTGTCTGTTAAAATTTTTTGTTATTTGTGTAAATACTTTTTTGTCTTAAATTTGAACTTAAACTTAGGGTATGAAATTACTAGGAAACGTTATCGGAACGATGCTATTCAAAATAAAAGTATAGCATTAAATTTTCAGAATTTATACTTTCAGGCACTAAGGTGTAAATATTTTTACTATATATACGAAAACTGCCAATAACTGACATCAATTCACATCGAAGCCTGGAAGTAATCAGCAGCGATGTTTTCAATGAAAATACTCAGAAAGCTGATATTGCTCCGGTGTTTGCTCACTTGAAAGTTGATACCCTTCCCAGTGGAGTGGCACAGTGGCCATGCCGAAAGACGAAAAGAACGAACACAACTTGGAAATGCATCAATCGTTTTGCATGACTCAACCACACAAACCTATCAGTTATCGGAGGGTAAAGTAAACAGCCTGATAGGGCTTACAAAAAAAAAAATGAAGAAAATTCTGATAACCGCTCTGGAGGTTTCGTATGCTAACGGCTGAAAGCGAAAAGGTTCCAAGTATGAGGGAAATATGCAGACCAGCATCAGCAGGCGGCAAGTCCACTCATTTCTCATGTTCCATCCGTCCTCACTTAGGAATATGAGACGAGGCCTCGATTTGCGCTGATTTCAATATGCCCACATGCTGGAAATCGACTTGAATATTGGCAAGACGAAGCTATGTTATTCGATATCCTGAGCAGCTTTCAGGATTTTTCCATTCTGCCGGTCTACTTAATGCTGTTTCCTCCCTTTTCGACAGTTCTTTCAAGGGTGTCTTTTTAATGTAAACGAAGCCCCGCAGGACGAACCGTTGGTGGCTTCGTATAATTAATTAGTAGATCATATATGTCCTTTCCCTAGACAGCAATATAAGAATCGATCCCTTCATAGAGCGGATGAGTCATTTTAATGTACATGCACGTCACTAGCAAATACATTTTGAAGCGCCAAAGTTGCGCTTTATTTCAATTAAACATTTTAACGGAATTTCCTCTTCTATTTACAGGTAAGTGCATCTGTCCAATTCAGCTCGTCACAACTCAAATGGGTAAGGAAGTACCATTTTGATAGCGTAGTTTTAAACTTAATCAAGCAATAAAGATCACTTAGTCGATTGTATTTCGGTAGCATTCCATGAAATCAGACTTACCGGGACGGCCCCTTTCGCTTCAAATTGATTAATTACGTTGCCGAAAGCCGCATTGACTGACGTTTACAAATTGATTGCTCCTTGCTGCTGTGCATTTCCCAGACTTGATGTAGGACAGTGCAACTATTCGAAATGGAGAAAGCAATGAAAGTTAGAGATATCAACTACCTGAATGGCTTTCATGCGTGATAAATTTTACGTAGGTCCTGGCTCCATCATACCAAGATGTAGATAGAGCCATGGGTCCCAGACTCTTTGCTTCTGATTTATATGCCTCAGTAAGCTGATATAATCGTTTGGAGATTATGTGGCATTAACCATATGAACAATTATTTCGACAGGTATGGGCTCCCTGTTCTTATCTACTCTTGGAGAGTGCTTCGTTTGTTTTTAATTGAAATGTTTAGGTAGTGCTTGTATTAGTTTTGTTATCCGTTTAGGTTACTTTGAATGATACGTTTGTTATCTAAAAGGTTATATACGTCTTTTCGAGATATTAGAATATTATTGTCCGAATTATTTTATATATAAGTATATGTAAATAGTCCCTGCTGAGCATAATCACGTAACGTCAACACATGAAAGTCAACTCTTCTGGTTTCCTAAAATTAATTCGACGACCTAACCTAATCCTTTGTGAATATGATATTCATACGACTTAGACAGAAAAGGGATATGCTTAAACCTTGACAATAATTTGCATGGAAATGTATGCAATTGTTTACTTGCTTTGTACATAAACACTAAACTTAGGATAAATATGACCTGCTAACAAAAGCAGCAAAATACATTTTTTGAACTCTAAAAAATGTTGGATTTAGTTAAGATTGAGTTATGAAGAATTGCCAAAAATGAGATGAAAGATTTAATTGTCTTGCTTTCTACGAATGTTTTTATACAATCATTGAGAAGGCCCTCAGTTTCTCCAATTTCTGCTGATTAGTCTATCTTGAGGTCACTTTAATTTTGAGGTTCACTTTAATTTTCAACAGTCAATTCAGAGCTTCCTTCGCTATTATTTTATTGATTTAACCCATTTAGACTGTTTGCTAGATTTGAGCATTTCCGTTCGCTCTCGCGCTATCATCTTTAGGACAAGCCTTATTATTGTTTGATAAAATTCAGCATTGAATAGCGCTCAATTTCTTCAAACTAAAATTGTTTCACTCGTGATGAATACTTTTCCATCCATTTTAAAATTCGTCTTTGCAGTGTTTCAACTTGCCAGATTTGTAACGCGATATTGCAAGGAAATTGCCAATACAGGTATTTCTCACTCGTTTATTGTGTACCATATTAGTTAAAAATATGGCGTACTCAAAACTTATTTTATCCACGAAGGAAAATTCAAAGAAAAACTCCACTTCCACTCACCGTAATCGTGTTGCAAGTAATACATTCTGCCAAGATTTAAGTAGCCACACTCAGTAATTTTCAATGGATGCAATGGCAATTTTTACGGAACGGCACCGTAAAATTTAGGTCACTCGTAAAATTTACTGTATCATTTAGTAAAAAAATTCCGCAATATTGCTGTTCTCCACCGGAATTCGCTGATACTGATGATGATGAAATTAGGTGAAATTAAACAAACTTGAAATCATTTTCTTCGCTGTGTGAGAATTAGTATTTCTGAATTTTAACTCAACTTAGTTTTCTATATTTCTGAATTTCGATGTTAATATTAATAATTAATTAAATTTCAACCCATTTGTAAATTAATGCAAGTGATAATAAATAGTGGATTAATATAGCGACAGCTCTTTTAATCTTTTTTGTAGCAAATTGTGTAAAGGTAAAATTGGCATAGTGGTGAAGACGTTGAAACGTGCTACTCGGATCTAAGGTTCGAATCTCAAACTGTGTACATTTTCTATTTCTTTTTTTTACTGAACGCGAACTTTATGCTCGGAATATCATCGAAAATCGATCGCTCAACTGAAACTCGTCGCTCATCGTTCAGGAAATTTTACTGTGTTGTTTCTTGAAATTAATTAGCTGGCAGTTACAACACGATTACAGTATTTTTAATTTTTCTTTAAACTTAATGGATTTTTTGTCTAATAATTGAATTAACTTTTTAATCTCACTGCACGAAAGTTTCAAATACACTATTTTTAAAATTGATTTGCTTTTCTCTCTCCCTAGTGCGGTATGGGCTTTTTTTATCGTAATCTGTTGTGAGCAGAAAACACCCATGGGTCACCACCGTTGGGATTCAAACTCGAGGCCTTCGGGTTGGAAGGCCGACTCGCTATGACTTACTCAATCGATGACTTAATTCACGTTTACTTCGTGCCATATATGGGCCTTGTTCTGCATAGCAAACTTAGATGAAACCGCAACATTCAAGAAGAGTATGCAAAACGACGGCTGTCTTGTACTCATGCAAAAAGGCTATAGGGGGCTTAGAGCCGCGAATTTTGCACGGGCTCTATGTCAGTGTCATAGGCTTACACTCACATACGGGGTGGTGCATATTCATGAAGACTGTAATTGCAAAATAACAGACCTAACGCAAGCTTATCTCGCTTATCTCCTTATTGTCATCAGCCTCAAGGCAAGTACGCTGGCAGACTTAACGTACCCTCAAACGACTTTTGTAGCACTTTCACTTGATAAGGGAGAAGAGGAAACCGTCGCTTATCTCCTCTGTAGCTGTCGGGCTCTAACCAATCGCAGCAGCCGATACATAGGCTAGCGAAACTTAGATTTGCTAATATCAAGGACCTAGTTTGGTCCGTTAAGAGCTCCAAGTAGTTTTAAATATTTATTAGTGGCGATGGTACCACAATTTCTCATCATGGTATTAATGTCCCTTTCCACCTTGGAGACTGCCACTCCAACCTAACCTAACTTTCCTGCTATCATAAAGAGTGTGTCATATCGTTTTTCATTTATGGCCTACCATTTGTAATGATATTAGCATTAAGTGCTCAATTTCTATAAACTATGTGTAATGCAGTGTATTCCAGAACTAGCAGAGTAGCAGCCATTACAGTTTCGGTCTGTCTGTCCGGCCGTCCGTACGTCTATTTTTATGTCACAGCTCTCCCATTCTTTATTTATATACCTAATAAAATGAAATTCGGTATGCGGATATAGATTGATGACCCAAAAACAGAAATTATGAGATTTTAAGAAAAATAATTCCTTTAGGCCCTACTTCCGCAGAGTGAAAAGTGTACTCAAAATTTAATAGGTCTTCCTAAAATACCTCAAAAAATGTCTTAGGATCTTCTGACTTTAATCCTTCAGTCACGAGATAATTGCTTTCAATGCCTCCCCTCTTACTAAACTGTCGACTCAAGATATCTGGAAAAATTCCTGATTGTATCCCTTAGTTAGTACCTCCATTGAAAATGTACCGAACGCTGTAACAAAAACGGTTTATAAACAATGTAGAAATAAGTCTACGGAATCCTATTATGTGCGTGATTTTTACAGCCTGCTATGTAGACCTACATGTCCATCATGTTTTCAGGATATATCCTTAATTCTGTGAATTTTATAAAATGATAAAAATACTATGTTTAGACCTCAAGGTAGTCGTGAGTGGAATAAGGGATGACCATCCCATCATAGGGTCCCGGGTTTGAACCCCACCGGAGGCAACCCAGAGTTGTTTTAGCTGATAACAGTTTACGATTAAAGGCCACTAGATGTTGTGTACCTTCAAGACTCACGCTCTTCTGGGTGAGCAACTTCGAACATATTAAATATTTAAACAGTAATTAAGATTAATACTAGTCTCCTGCACGGCGAATAGCACGTCCGTCTAGCTGCGCGTAAACACTCTTTCATAACATGGCGAGTGTGGCACACTGCGCGAAAAGATGAAACTCTTTTTCCGTATTTCGCGTATTTGTTTTTCCGTACTTTATATCATCCTCATCATCAGTCAGACACATTGGCCTTAATCTATATGTATGTTATTTATTATTGAAACTGTACCTTGTTGTACGCTTTATAATTGAATAACGATTTATGATGGAACATTACAGCTGGACGTGCAATTTAAGATTTATGTATTCCGAATCACCAACATTAGTTTGCAGCCCCCAACGGCCATTTAGTGTACTCTACGTCGGTCGCATTCGAACCTGGTGGAAATCCAGCGGTGATATAAAATTGACGGACGCTGTTTAAGAGAGTTGATCCTATGCACGACCACGACATTCACGTCTGTTAAACCTAATTTGAAGTAAAGCTCGAGATTGATCTCTCTTTTATAGTTTTTTTACCTTCCTGCGACATATGGCGTTTTCTATACTGACCTTTACCTAGTTCGAATTCTGCTACGATTTATGTATTTGGTTTTCTGTTTTTTTCTACCAATCTGTTACTGTGATGTCATTACATCTTTTAGGTAGTGATTGTTTTTTTCGAAATTGTCCATTGTTCTGATCCATTGCGGAGCGATCAGGGGTAATATTGTGGATGAGAAAAGCTTGTATATCCTAGTTCTTTGAGTTTTCTTCGAGAATCTTGGAAACGTATATTTCGGCAAGGAAGACAATTCCACTGACATATTCAGAGCTGCCGGAAACTAAACAGTCATGGAATCCTTTTTAAACGGCACGAAGTTCTCTCTCGATTTTCATACAATTTTGTGCCACAGGTAACTATTCGGTCCAAGACGAGCTCGTTTTACTTACAGAGACGAAGTGACAAACAAATTAAATACTGCACAGTCTTCTTTTTCTTTGTGAGCTTTAACCACCAACTTGTCCAACAGGTGACTTATTTATGCTATCTCAAAATTTTATGTAGATCTGACTATACGTGCCCTTCACCGTTTTTCGTGATATTCTCTAGGGGCATTCTTCATATCATATAGTCTCCTTTGGGAAATTTCTCAAGTTACCCTCTTTCAGATAACACTGCTAATAACTTCCAAAAAACACACATAAAACTTAATTATGCTGTCTGGTGGTTAAGTTGCTTATACTTAACCTCTCAAAGCATTCGCAAGAAGGTAAAGTGCTTTGACAATCGGTAAAGGGGAATGATAATCGTGTACCTACCTACCCCATCTTATCAACCTATAATTGAATCGTTAACTGCAGAAATGGGACATCTCCAGCTTGATTGCATGACAGTTGTTCCCTTTCTGCAGCTAGCAATTGAATTGTTCTCCAATTGGAAATGGGATGTTCACGACCACTACTTGTCAATTTTTCTTTATTACTAAAAAATGTCTTTAGTCATGTTTTTTATTTACAATCAGACGTTGGCAGAGTCGGAGTTGGATCAATTGGTTGAGCGGCACGAGACCATGGGTTTTTAAAAAATAGAATTAAGAAAATCCACTTCGTCTCTGTTTCAAGGCATTCAAGTTTACTCACTCCCCTTACCCTAATTCCCTTCCGGCTATAGCCTTGCTAACGCATCAATAGGTTGTCCCTTGGGCTTTGTCCACATCTTCAAAAAAATAAAAATAAATAAATAAAAAAATCAATTTTGAAAAAAAATAAGTTTTAAATTAAATTGTAGGAAAGTTTAATTTTACTTTATAAGTTGTTCCTATTTGTTTTTATTGTTCAGCGTATAATAACTTTCATTAACTTTAGGATAAATTTCAAATTCACTTTAGAGAATGTGAATCACCTCATGAATTGCTGCTCATATTTCGGTTACACTTCCATCGAGTGCACTTCCGCAATTTATTCTGTTTTCTTTAAAAAAAATACAAGCCCTAACAAAACTTAAAAATGGTCCACCCGATAGTATGAAAACCTTATCGATATTGAATACCCATGAAGCCAAAATGTTAACGGAGTATTTTACACTGGTGTCAGGTAGATAAATGAAGCGGACCAGCATCGTTAAGGCGGATCATCCCTTTGAGGTAACTTTTCTGTATGCACTGTTGCAACCTGGGATCTGCAAAGGAACGATAAACACCTTAAGATATCGCCCTGTTCCGGCGATGCCGCGTGGTTGTTAGAATGCGAATAGGGCTTCGTTCTGCATGAATCATGCTCCGTTTTCCTGTAAATTTTTCATCTTCTTTTTCTGCATTTACTTAAGAAGAATTGTATAGATAAATGGAACACGGAAGAAGCTATAGTATACAACTATGCGTCTGTATAAAGACCTTCCCAGTTAAACTGTAGAGGCATCCAACCGCTCATACGCAAGCTCCTTTTTCATCACTTCGTCTTCCCTGCAGCTTCAAGCTTTATAAACTTGCTTAGCGCTCTGAAGTAAAATCGCCTTAACAAGGATTTATGCCGTGAAACCATCCTGGGGGCGATTACGTGTTTACGTATTTATGACTGACATCTATGCTGGCATTCAGGTAAAATCGTACTGCAGCCCACGTGAGCAGTAGAACCATTGAAAGGGAGAGAGGGAACAGTAAAGCTGGAGGAGGATTGGCGAAAATTCACATTCATCCCCTTCTGAAAACAAGCCGCCTTTTACCTTGCATGTTCCTATTTACATTACTTTGTGCTCATATTTCAGGTGTATGCTCTTCCCAAAACTCCAAACTCGATGAGTAAACCTCTTCAGCCTCCTTGTTGTGTACTCGTCTACTTGTGTAAGCTTGTTGAGCATGCATTATTAAGAAATCTTTAAAAACGCTAAAGTGCCGAAGGATTTGGTATCGGAGGAGAATTCCACTGAACCGAATTGTTGGAACTTGGAAAAAGAAAAAACGCAGAAAATTGAAGAAAAGTATTATGCGATTGAGTCACGCCAGGATATTTTGAAAACAGATTGAGGTGGAGATGTTTATCCATATTTCATGGACTATCAAATTGATATAAAACTGAAACTTTTGCAAATTGCTTGGAAGGATAAGGCGTCGGTGTTTTGTTGGCTCATTTCGGCCGATAAATCGCTTCTTATGGCAGAGAGTAGAACTGAATTGCTTTTTGAAATTGTCTGAGAAGTGGTGGAAAATTTTGTTGTATTATTTCACGTATGTTTATTAAGAAGCTCTTGCGTCCCTACGAGGAAAATATTTGCATATTTTTGGCACAACTGTGTATTTATGGATTGCGGAACGATGGGATGCTTATTAAAATATTAAGTGATTCAGTGTTCAACCGTTTACCGCAGCGATAATTTGTAGCTTGGAAAATCTTGAATCTCAGGGAGCTATATATCTTTATTCAAAATTTTGCAAAAATTCATAAGTTAAGAATCTGTAACTCTGAGAAAACATTATTTTGTACTATCAATTTGCTTTAAGTCTTTGCTGAATGGGCTAATGTACCGGCTTTACACACTAAAGTCGCAAACAACACTAAATCGCCAATTTCTTCCTCTATACAGTGACAACAATTGTAAGTGGTCCTACAAAGTAAAGTAGATTTCATAACACTGATATTACTCTCCAAGTTCACATAGCTGTTTTTAACGTAACCTGCTGTATCCAGAAATCAGCCGATGGTCACCTCTTGTATTTCAAAATGGTATTCATCAAACACGAACACGAAAGCAAGGACTATATTGCAGATTAGGAATGAAACTTCGTCTTATAAGTAAAACTATTGCCACTAATATCACAGTTAGCTTCTAATTCGACAGGCTTGAAAAAGTCACTAATGGGGTCAGCAATGGATCACTACTTTCGTTAAACTCGAGATGTAAAGTTGAAAGGCATGTCCTACCCAACTAGTTATTATCAGAGTCTTCTAATGATTATCGAAACTGGTCAAATAACAAACAAAAAAACAAGTTAATAATATCAAAAACTAAATTTACAGCTTTATGAAGAAATCCAATTATAAACTACAAGTCGTTAAGTTTTTGAAGTTAAAACAATAATTACTCGAATCAAAAATGTTAAAGTTACAGGATCAAAACTATATAAAGCATATAAAACGCGGGATAGTGATGAGATTCAAAAACCAAGGGTGACAAATATCGGTTAACGAGAGTCACAGAAACGTGGTAAGAAAACACTAAATCCGACAATGGTCGACCGAGAAAGGTTTCCAACCAACGGCGGGTATGTTGTCCGGAGTGGAAATTCGGTCACGGAGAAAAACTCAGGCCCAAAAAGATCAGTGTCAAAAAATTTTTACACAAAGCCAATTCTCAGTCAGAGAGACAACGTCGTAACAGGATTGATTCGTGTCAATAAAAAGGAGAGTCGTTTTATAGCATAATCCAGGAACGTTGGCGTAGTATAGTATAAGAAAATTTTTTCACGTGGGCACCGAACACGGAAGAAACTCACGAACAATCAAGTTGCTAGTCCAGACATCGAGGTTATATACCTCTTAAAAAGTTAAATGTGGCCTTAAGGGTTATTTCTCTATTTTTTAGTCTCACATCTATTAAAAGACGTTAAAAACGAAATTGTTTTTTAAAGGGTATGGGAAGAGAGGAAACTGGAATGGCTTGTTTTTGCATTGCTCACACAACAGGCCAGAGACGGAGTGGATTATTTTAATAATAATGCTCACGGGGAGACCTGGTCTTGAACCCGAGACCCATGGCATGGTAGTCGTGCCGCACAAAGAATTGATCCAAATCCGTCTTACCGACAGATGTCATTTTAGGACGGTCGAGTTTGTGGGATCGAAGCTTCTTCATTAGAAAACTTTGGAAGGGATGATCGACAACATGCGTAGTGGCCTTGTGGTTACGACAATGAAATATTATGCTCGTAGTGCTTGGTTTAACTCTCGACGATGTCAGTTGCTTGTCTTTCTGTGGTTTCTACATATTGCTATTACAAAGAACCTCTCGTAAATCTCTGACAAAATTACTTAATAAGTGCGGCCCAAAAACGGTACCCTGGGGTACGAAAGGAAAGTTATTATAATTCAATAGAAACTCGGTCGAGTTCGAATATGTCAGAGAATTTATTTAACCAAGCAGGAGAGACGGAGTTGGATCAATGCGTTGAGCGGCAAGACCAACATGCCATGGGTCCCGGGTTCGAGACGAGATGACCGTGAGCTTTTATTAAGGAATTAAAATAATCCACTCCGTCTCTGGGCTGTTGTCTAGCTCGCAGCAATGCAAACAGGACTCAAGTTTCCTCAGTTCCCTTACCCTAATTCCCTTCCGGCCAAAACCATGCTAACGCATCAAAGGGTTGTCCCCTAGGATTTGGCCACATCGTATAAAAAAAAAAAAGCACTGTAACTGTATTTGTATTAGTATGAGCAGTCTCCAAGCTACATATGTATTATGTGTGGCTGTCATTGAATTAAGAATGAGTAACTATTTAGAGTAGTCATCAATCGATTACTCAGGTATTTTTCGAGCGGTTTGGGAGAAAGTACAGAATTCGATGATTCAGAACTGTATGAGTTTTTTGCAATAATTAAGGCAATAACATTCCATGATGAATTCTTTAATTTCCTAACCAAACAAATGCATTGTTGAAAAATATAAGTTTCATAGAATAGTGGTTGTTTATGTCTTTATTATAAACCAAATCATATAAAAACTTAGACTATGGACATTAGTAATAAGTTTCTAATCCGTGAGCACTTAGATGTCGAAACAGTTTCGGAGAATTTCATGAGGTTCAAAGATAACTACAGAAAGGGATTGTACAGGGTATTTAAAAACCTATCATCGAAAATATAAATCTAATAATCATAACTTCGTTAAATAGAAAAACTTTGAATTAAGAAGAAGTCTGCGAAACTTTCGCATAATGCTCAACTCTAATTTGGTAGACGGACGTTACATAATTTTTATATTAAAATCCTCAGCATAAAAGGAGCCGTATAGACTTTCGATATCGTCTCCTAACGTCTATTATTAATTGTATGCTAACTAGTGAACCTTTATACCTAAAAAACATGCTTTCCTGTTTTTTATGGCGTAATCTCCTTAACTGCAGAATACCTAAAGGAGAATATGTTAACCAGAAACAAAAAATGTTAATGTTCGTTTGTTCCAGACTACAATTGAACTCGTTACGAACGTGGAACTGCTTGACAAGTAAACTCTCGAGTTCTACAGGGAACTATTCAAAGTTCGAAAGACTCTAAAAGGATGAACCTGTCGGCAAACAGAATTGTTCTCAATATGAGATCGACTTCTAAGCTTTGAACTTTAGAGTTTTGTATGCAAATGAGATTTCTAGCCCCGCCCAATAATTGTTTACATCAACCATCCGCATATAGACAGGGGACAAGCTCATAACAATGAAACTTTGTCGGATGTGCTAATTACCAAGGTTGGTGGATTTTAACCTTGCTGACTGCCCTTTTAGCTATTTAACCTATACAATAAAAATTGCCCGTCGCCTTTATACCGACCCCAAACTGATGAGAGCCGCATATAAAATGAAGGCACCCCAGCTGACTACTCTGGACGTATACAGATATTGCATAGATTAGGTATCAGTGTGGCTTCCTAAATGTAATCCTATAATCCCTTCCCGAACTCCCTGGTAGAACCATATGTAGTGGCGTGTGAATATATTTGGATTCGGTGACACTTTTAATTAAGCTTGTTTGGCAAATGGCAAGCTTTTTTTGGGGCGTGGAGTGCAACTTTGAAATCGTTGAACTTAAAGTACTTTGCCTTGTCTGTCTCGCACATCGTTCCAGAACATATCCATAAGGCTGGAGTTGCAAACTGTGAGCATTTAGCAATTTGTTGAATAGAGTTGTTGAGCAGAATTAGTTCTTGTTTCGGTATATGTTTTTAGCTCATTCTGCGACATTGATGAAAGCAACTTTGTAACTAAAATTGGCGATAACCTGAGAGTGTTTAGCGCGATTCGAGTTTGCCCTGCATTCACTCACTCAACCTGGGTGTGATGTTTTTGAATTCGGTATCCATCACAACCTCCTTGAGTGAGCGAAAGCGGGGCAATATTTCAACAATAACCGGATGTCATCGTGAGCATGTAAGTATAGATTTACATTATTGTAATATGAGTTATAATTTGATCCTGTTTTAAAGTATTATTATTTGTTTTGTGTTAAAATTATAGTTTATATTTTAAAACAACAAGTGAACGATAATTTTAAAATAATCTTCCTTATTTAATCCTTTACAATATCTGGATCCCTGCTTTGTTATTCGAATTATAAAACGCAACCGAAACTACTGGTTGATTGGAATATGGCTAACTTTTTAAATCATTGTATGAAATTCAAACCCCTTGGCCTATCGCATGCTCCTTACTACCACTTTATTCAGTTGGAAACTTATCTTCTACTTAAGTTGTCTTAAAATAACTCTATTTGCATGAATTTTTAATATACTTTAAAACTCCATTTTTTTAATTACAGTTTCATAAAATATACAAAAATATTAAAATATTTCAAATTTAGATTGGTATAATGTGTTTCAGGAGGGACATTTTTTTTAAGAAGAAAGCAGTGACGCAAACGTAATGGTTTTATTTTGGAGAAGTCTCTCCTAATACATGTGGAAAAAATCGATTTTTTTTCAAATTCTAAATCTATATATAGTTACAATTTATCCTGAAAGACGATTTTTTGAAATTCTGTAATTTTCGGTACTTTAAACGCGTTTAAATTCGACACGTTTCCTTCTGAGTACACACGTTTCGAAACTTCAAAGCACGAAAATCGCTCACACTTTCCTGACAACTGTATTTGGCCGATCGCCTTGAAAATTTGCGCAGATACTCGGAAAACATGAAACAACTTTTTCGATAAATTAAATTTTGGATTTTTGGTTAAAGTTTTTATAAGAAAAAAAACGAAAAAAATCAATTTTATTTCTTAAATCGCCGCCATAAATATTTACTATTAACTATCAAAAAACCGTAGTCGTCTATACGTAACATATTCGTTTCCCCCAAAAAAAATGTATATATTAGCAGCTGAAAGGTAGAAATCTCCCTTCATATGTAAAATGCGGTTACATATAAAATATTGATATTAAAAATTTATCATATCTGTTTATTTAGACGTCTGTTTTAAATGTATTCAATTCGGTAAACCCCAAAGATTTCAAATTTAGAAGCGTCTATCTTTGATACTGTATTGGCCACTTTAAAGTCAAATTATTATGCATTTTTGGGAGCCCCTTTTGTTGCTATTTTTTCGCAAGAATGACTTGACTAAGCCGATCAGCGTATGATCGTAATATATAGCAAGTGTTCCAAGTTAGAACGAACCTAACGATCCTTTGGTGAGCCGTCTCAATGCGTCCCCTTTCGAAACATCCGTGGTTATTTTCATTTTCAAGGAAAGAACATAGCTGTGTATGTACCAATGTTTAAACGTAGGCGATTGCTGTACATCAACTATGGCTATACAAATCAGTATTTAAAAAAAAGACATTCGAAAACGTTCGACACAATACAAAACTTCTTGGCGTCATCAGTATAACAAAGAATTACAGAATGAGACAGAATCAGAGATACTTCAATGATGTGGATAGTGAAAAAGCAATGGTCCTAGAAGTCTTCCTTGAGGCCCCAGGAGTGCTAAAAATTTGTTTAGACAGAGCTCAGTGAAAGGAAACGCGCTAAATACGAAACAGATATAACAAATTAACAAAAACAGTCGGAAACCCGAGGAGAGAGAACTTGAGGACAAGAATTCATTTATTTTATCGAATACCTTGCTAAAATCAGTGAAAATGCTGTCAACCTACCAACTACACTAAATAGCAGAGATGCAAGATATTGAGAATTATTTATTTTTAACCGACATCCCAAAAACAAAGAGGTTCTAAGTTCGACGCGTAGTATTTTTTTTTTTTTTTTTTATGTCTGACCGGGCATAACTTCGTAACGCGTCGACCGATTTTGATGATTCTTTTTTTGTTGGGTAGAGTATGTTCACCGATTGGTACCATGTCAAAAAAAATTTTGGTAGGGTGGGGGTGAGGGGTGGGGGTGAAACCTAACTTTGTAACGCGTGGTCCGATTTGGATGGTTCTTTTTCTGTTGTACAGAGTATGATCCCCCATTGCTAATAGGAGAGACAAATGTGGCCTAGGATGGGGGGAGGGGTAGTCTAACTTTGTAACGCGTGGACCGATTTGGAGGTGGGAGAAGAGGAGTGGAACCTAACTTTGTAACGCGTGGATTGATTTGGATAGTTCTTTTGCTGTTGTATAGAGTGTAATCCCCCATTGCTAATAGGAGAATAATTTGGTCCTACGGTGAGGGGTAGGGGAGGGGGAGGGGTAGTAACTTCGTAACGCGTGGACCGATTTCGATGATTCCTTTTATGTTCGGTAGAATATGTTCCTTGATTGATACCATGAGAAAAAAATTTTAGCGGATTGGAGGTGAGGTAGGGGGTTAAAACTAACTTTTAACGCGTGGACCGATTTGGATGGTTCTTTCTTCGTTGCATAGAGTAGAAGACACTAAAAAGTGAAAAATAAAATAGTTTTTAAAAAAAAAGTTGAACCGACTTCACAAAAAGCGCTAAAAAGCATAAAATAATTTTTAATTTTGTATCTATAATATAATATAATAATAAAACAACTACATAACCACAATTGAAAATAATACATAATACTAGCTAAACGTTTCAGCTTATGGGATCATAAGAAAGGACCATTTAATACTTTTGTTGTAGTTGTTTGGTTTGTTTCATTTGCACCGACTTCAAAATGTCGTAATAGATATAAAATTAAAAATTATTTTATGCTTTTTAGCGCTTTTTGTGAAGTCGGTTCAACTTTTTTTTAAAAACTATTTTATTATTAGCGATAGGTCTGTATTTTGATGCATCGCATTTGTCGGTTTTTTATGCAGGGGAATAATTAGGGAGAAATTCTAGGCATTCAAGAACTTTTTTACTAAAGAGGCAGGAATGACGCCATTGCCAACTGAAAACTATTAGCTAAGCCAGAAATTTGCTTTGTAGCGATATATAGACGCAGTTTTAAAAAAATCACCAGAAAGATTAACTATCGTCATAGGATCATTGCTTTCGCTTTCCTCATAAACCAAGAAAGATGGGTAATACTAACGGTAATCAGAGTTACCAGATAGAATTTACAAATCGCCAGAAATGCTTAAGATCACTAGCCTTTAGTTTGTAGATTTTGTCATTGTAAGAAGATACTGATCCTAACGTTAAGTGATCGCGTAAGTAAATGTAGTATTAGTTAAGTAGTCAGCGTAGCTTACAGAAAAGCATAACCTCTTCCAGCCCTTGATATTATTTTATTAATTTCTGTCATTGGACCACAATAGGTGAAGCAGAGGGACTATAAATAATTATAGAAGCATTCAAGCTTTACTAACATCTCTCACATCGAGAATACCAGTCCAATCGCAAACCGTGCTCTAGTTAATAATCAATAAGAAATCTGCTTTTTTAGGATTATAACAAAAGTTCGTCAAAATCGGGTCAAAGCACGGAAAAGCGTGGAATGGTGACTCGACTTAGGAACCAGCGGAACCAAACATCGCCCAACCACTGTGCCAGCAGAAACAGTAGATCGAGAAATCATCCGTGATTATTTGATATGCTATAGGGCTGCGCTACCCATTATATTTCATTATATTTCAATATTAAAGGGTGCTTACATTAGCTTATTTTTGAGATTTTTTGACTCGAGCACCTTAACAGAAAATTGTCTTTCCAACAACGTCAGAAATGGTTTCCTACACATACTTTGTCTTACATGGCCTGGTAACTTTCAAAATTTCAAATATTCAAAATAACATTCAAAATTTGCTTTTTTGAGCCATTTCTTTGAATATTTAATGTTTTAAAATATCTTACTTTCAAAGCTTGGCATTGCTTACTTCATCAGTTTTCCAAAAGGATATAACTTGTTACTGTAGATCGACAAGTTTAAAAAAATTTGTCAAAAACCGTTTATCGGTCCTGATTGGATTCATGCTAAGACTAAATTTTGATGTTGAATAATGATAATGATCAGTTAAGACCTAAAGCTTTCGTTCTCTATGGCTGGGGGTGGGCAAACTTTTAAAATCATACGGAATAATATCCACCTTATAACTCATGTAGGAATAACCAGGCTTGTAGCGGCACCAAGCTTTACCGAATGTTGGTGTGCCAAGCGTTGGCTTCCTTAATCTGGCCAGAACCTTAACCACCGCTTGAAAATCATAGCTTGGTCTGCTAGTGTCAGGCCAAGCTTTGGCAAAGCTTTTGCAAAGCTTCGGCTGAACCATAAGTGCCGATCCTAGGTTTTATAGTCTACGCCAGTGATGTCCAAACCTATGCCCGCGCTTGAGCTTTTACATTTGTATATGCACTTGTTTGACTGTATTCGGTTTGTTGTTTGTGTGTTGTTTAATCGTTAAAGCATGCAAAAGTTAAAAAAAAATTTCATATTTAAGTAGTTTTGTAAGCAAGTATAAAATATCTGAAAATATAGAACCTTTTGCAAACATTTTAAGGTTCTAAATTAAATAATCAGTACGAAATGCTTCTAAAGCTTTTAATCATTCCACACATTAAGTAGTGTGAGTTTGGCCATCACTGGTCTACGCCCAGTCAGTTCAGTCCACGCTTAATCACTGGCCAAGCTTTCACTGACAATCTTTGGCGTTCCCGCCTTTGCCTCACTCTGAGCCAGTCTTAACATTGTTATGTTACAAATAAGTAATTGAGTTCTTTCTTGCTTTATTATTGTTAGGTATTGTGAGAATTTATTTATATTTACTTAATTATTAGACTGATTTAGTATCACAAAAGTATTCTGGGAATAATAAAACTCGTGCAAAATTCTTGGTAACATTGTTGTTATTGTGCGTTAAATGTACTCTTGATATATTTGTAACTTAACTGTAAGAGTGAGTACAAATATTTACGCTGTACACATTTTTACATATTATGATTTTTACGCGCATAATTTTAAAATATTTCAATTATGTCTGAAAGCACCCGCGAAAGACGATGAATTAATTCCCGTAATTTAAAAGAATCCTACTCACTTTACCAACGTCATAAGAATTAAATAAAATACTTTTTACAATTGAAATATGTTTTATTGGAAACCATACCCGACGAAATTGCACGTTGCACGCTATAACATATTTAATCATTGCATTTTCGTCGGCGCAAACTGTTAAAAGCCAGAAATATTATTAATAGGGCTGTAAAGTTTGGATGATGTCTATTTTAGTGAAAGGCATAATAAGCATTAAACAAAACAATATCGCCGTGTTATTCGATTTACTATTTAATTTTTTGATCATTTAAATTAAATTATGATCGGGAAATATAACGGTTTTGTAATTTATTATATTTATTTTTTATTTACCTTAGTTGTTCACTAAAAAGTAATTGTTTATTTATAATGTAATTATAATTACTAAACTAATATACATAAATATAAATGTGGACCACCAAAAAGTTCTGTTACCAATTATCAGAATTAAATTCAATCCGCAACAATTTTTGATTACTTGAGTCTCCTTTGAAGCTTTCCCTACCTTAAATTTATTAGTTCCGGTTAACTCTCTGAAGAATAAGAACTTGAGTCCAAAGTAGTTTTCTAACTGCTTTTATTCAATTAGTGTTCCCTTCTTCAAAGATTCAAGGCAAAGAATCGATCTGGAATTGTCTTTCTTACCTTAAATATTAATTTAGAGTACCTAGAAATGTTGACAATGAACTTAAAAAAATCAGTAATTTAATGAGCTTTCAATTATTTTTAAGATGTAAAAAGGGATAATAAATTGTTTTATATACAGTCGACTCTCAAAAATATGAAAAAATAAAAAATTAACTCTGGTTTGTTCTTAATCGTAATCTTTTGTTTTAGTTTGGTTAAATTATAATATCCGGTTGCTACTTAAGTTTTAAGGCAGACAAGTAAAAATATATATTTATAATCGAAAATGGCTTTATTGTTTTTCAAAATATTCTCCATGAAGATCAATACACTTTAGCATGCGTTTGACCCATTTTCGAAGCACTTTTTCCACTCCGATTGAGGTACCTCCAAAGCATGTGATTTGAACGCATCAACCACTTCTTCAGGTGTCGAAAAACGTTGACCTCACATTTTATTTTTGTTCTGCGGGAATAAGAAGAAATCATTGGGTGCCAAGTCAGGACTGTACGGCGGATGACCCACCAATTCGATGTTTTGAATGCTCAAAAATTCACTTGTTTGAACCGATGTGTGAGAGCTTGCATTGTCGTGGTGGAGAATGACTCGTCTTCTACGATTGATTTCCCTTATTTTTTCGAACACTTCTGGCAAGCAAATGGTAGTGTAGAATTGACCGCTCTACGTTGGCACGGTGGCGACATGTCCAATTATTCCGAAAAAACATTTACTTCGATGTGATCGGTGCGTGAACAACTTTTGTTGGATTTAGCTCGTCTTGAAAGACCCATTTTGCTTAGTTTCGGGTTCGTATGCATAGATCCATGATTCGTCGCCTGTCACGATATTATAGACGTCTTTTGAAGCGCCCCGATAGATATTTTTCAACATTTCTTTTTACCAATGACACGAGCCTTTTTTTGAGGGATTGTCAAATTATGCGGTATACAACGCGAAGAAATCTTTTTGACGGCTAAATGTTCATGCGATATTAAATGTATGTGAGTGGAACTAATGCCCAAGCATGCCTTAATTTAACGGTATGTCACATGACGATGTTGCAATATCAGTTCACGCACAGCATAGATTTTTTCTAGGACAATAACCGATTTAGGACGACTCTCACGAAATTCGTCCTGTAGCGAATTGTGACCACGATTGAATTCAGAAAACCAGCGAAACACGGTGGCTTGAGATAGTGCTTCATTACCAAAAGGTATGTGCGAGCTGATGTCGAAAATCGTAGAAAATCATCGCACGAAAATGTTGACGATTTAATTCCATTTTTTCACCAAGATGAATGTTTCAAGTACCTGTAAACAACACAAATAGCACTTGTATGATAAAACGTTCTGGTAATCATACCATTAAAAGTGTCAAACTTTACGATGACAATGTCAGATTTGACATATTCACATTGGTGTTGCCATATCTCAAAACTTAAGTAGCAACCTACGTAACTAGCGACCCGCCCCGGCTTCGCTCGGGTGGTATTAGTAGAGCAAACGAATGAACTTCATGTTACATGTTACAACTACTGCAACTATATATGTACATATATTACAAAATAACAAAACTATTTAAGAGTAGCGTGCGTCTGTGTATAACTTTTTAAATATTGTATTAAAAGTTTCAAAGAAATACATACATTACTTTAAAACTTATGAGTAAACTACATTTCTTGTTCCATTTCAATGGATTGCAGTTTCGATTACACAGATTTGGAGTATTTAGACTTCGCAGTAAAATAATAGGTATTCCAAATGTCATTTTAAGCTTATGTGGTAGAAGTCCTGCATGAACTCTTGTGTGAACTTTGTGTTCTATATTCATAACAGATTCCATGGAATAATATATTTTGAAGTGACTATGTATTTTTTTTTTAATTTCACCATTTATGTGATCGACACAGGTATTTTTAGCAGATACAATTTTTTTTTCAAGTAACTCAGGATAAATTTTAAATACCAACTCATTAAAAGTTGTTTACTAATTTGCCGCACCTTTTAATTAAGCCATTTTGTTTAGGTTCTCTGCAATCGTGTACATGTAATAATTGACTCGAAATATTATTGTCGCCACCTCCCCAATTAGCTCTCATATTTGGTTTAAGCTATGGATTTTAAACATGCTTTGATTTTGTTTGGCAAATGTCTCCATTCAATATAAAAGTGACATCACCCATTGCTTTGTTCGAAATTCTCTGTACACTCGAAAACAAGGTTGCGCAAGTTGATTTCAAAATCAGAATTTGCTAGTGTAAACGGTTCAAAAAGTTGATTGTGAAATTTTTCCGCAAGTGTGGACTAGAAAACTGTTGTTTGTGCAAGGTCATTGCAGCATTCGAAATGAGTTGGAAATAATTGCGTTAGTTGTGCAGAGTCTCAGTAGTGAAAAAGTGATAGGCAAGCGCATTTTTGAAATAAAAAAATATGAATTTTTTCCCGAGTTAAAGTTATCTGTACTTAGAAACCGAAATGTCGACCGCAGATGTTCACTTGCTGGAATAGAAGGTCTTAGTATGTTTTCCCCATTTTTCGTTGCCACTAAATTTAAAAGAACTTCAAAGTCTTCCTGCGACATAAGCATAAAATTTCGAAGTCTAGTAGCATCCTTCATTCTTACATCATTTTGGCAAAAAATCGAAATCTTCATTGTTTATATAATAATGGATTACATTATGTTTAAGTTAAACTTTTAAACCTAAAAAAACACATTTTTTTCCGTCATGGCTCCTGTGCGCTCCTTTTTTTTACGGAATCAAGAAAAAAAAGATATAATCGGTCCAAGTAATATTTCATCACAGGATTGTCTTAAAGGGGTTCAATGCCTAAAAGAAACCATTTCGAATAGAATTTTCAAAATTAGAAGCTAATTGGACTTATAGTTTATTCTAAATCATTTGCACCAACTTTGAAAACGTTCCTACGAGAAAAACGCTTTTAAAGTTTATCATTCTGTTTTTTAATGCTCAAAATAAACAGAGATGGTATATTTAAAATTTAAAATTTTTTAAGTCAAATTTCGCAAACCCTTTTAGGATTGTATTCCAGACATATTAAACTATCAAAAAAATAAATAAATAAATAACAAAATCGATTTTCTTACTTTTTACCATGTAAATGCACTCCTAATTCTCGAAGCACACGTTGATGAAATCGTAACTCCTGTCTACGAACTATCCCATATTTTCCGCTAACTCTCTTTTTTTATTAAAGCTGCTACTAGGATTGTAGTGGCACATTTTTTCTGTTGGAATTCTTAACGAAAACCGTTCTTAAAAAAATTGCGCAAGTTTTAAGTTGGGTATACACAGTACTTGTGGCAAGTAATCTTAAACCATTCTGAAAACAAACTTGTAGCAAACAATTTTGCCGAAATTTTCTTTTAAGTGTAGACATTAGCGCACTAGTTGCAGCAATAACTTGCGCAAGTTTCTTTTTAAGTGTACAGAGACCTTAAGGTCTTTCATAGTTATGTATGTTTACAGCTTCAATGTGCGATCGATGGCTCATTGTACACTCGCGGTCCATTTTTGGAAATTGTGGATACTGGTTTTTGTTGAAGAGAAACATTTAAAGGTAATTTGAGCAGTGTATCTGCTACTCCGGATGAAGCCACTGCGAGATCAATTTTTCCTGTTAATCGAATTTAAGCCAGTTTTAAGTGGTTCTTTTCACTGGTGCGTTGATGAAAAATATTTTGCCTTCATTATTTTCTACGATATTTATTATTATGTTATATTCTTATTTTGGCATTTAAGATGAATCAACTCAGTTTGTTGACGTCGTATAGCTGTCTTAGCGCCTTCTAAAGGATCAATTGACTCACCCGGAGACAAATAATTAAATAAAAAAAAAACAATTAAAAAATGTAATAATTTATTTTCAATTTGTTCGAGACCTTCAGTGGCGGATCTACGGGGGAGGTCTTCTGGTTCAACCTCCCCCCCCCCCCCCACCCGCCTCCTTTAACCCGTAATTTTTCTTTTTCTTAATGCATGTTCGGAAAAGATATCATTGTTGGTGCAATTGGCAGAACTCAACCTTAACTTTTTAATTTGCATCAACAGTTTAGAAATAGAGTTGTTGTGGGGGAAGGGGGGCAAATTTCTCGTGATTGAAGGGCTAAAATCAAAAGATCCTAAAAATCTATGCATTTTAGGAGACCTATCTAAAAACAGCTCACTCATTAGAGTAGGTAAAGTTTAAAAAAATTGCTTTATTATCTTCTACCAGTCCCCAGAAAATGATTCCAAAGTTCAACGAATTTTTTATACATCTACGTGAATGTATTCCCTTAAAATCCTGCGAAACATAAGTCGTCGCTTGAATCGGGAAAGTTTGGGGAATCTTATGTTATATTTTTGTACCTACTAAACCGATTTTATCGTAAAACCACATCCGGAATGAGTACTTTTCGCAAACATGAATCAGTAATTCCTGAGATTAGCCCGCATAAACCGACAGAGAGAACGTAATATTAATAGCATAGACTGACCAATCTACATTACGTCAACTTTCAAACGATGAAAGAATTTTTAGAATTGGTTTAGTAGTTTCCGAGATTACCTCCTACATATACATAAACAAACTCACAGTCTCCCTTTACCTTTTAATTGGCCAAATTAGGTACGGAACAGAATTATTGTATATTTGAGTCTGTAATAAACAAGGGTTTGTTATTTTTAAATTGACTTCCTGCTAACTCCTCTTAATTCACAAAAACTCCAATAATTTTTTTATCTCAAAACAACATTAATGAACAATAAAAAATTAAATAAACAAATTGCTGCAAATCAATATAATTGAAATTGGAAAAAGAAGGGCTATAATGATGCTTATGATTTTATGGATTTTCAAATAGAATAAATAAAACTTTTTTAAATACAATATTAAAGAGTTCACAAGGTTTTAATTGTTGCATGAATATGAATTTTTTTCCATCATTAATAATAATTGCTTGAATCGATTTAATAGTTTTGTTCAAGATTGATTTCTTCTTTGGAGCTTATGTTTTTGTTTTTTTTGTTGTTTTTTTTTATACGATGTGGCCAAATCCTAGGGGACAACCCTTTGATGCGTTAGCATGGTTTTGGCCGGAAGGGAATTAGGGTAAGGGAAGTGAGGAAACTTGAGTCTTGTTTGCATTGCTGCGAGCTAGACAACTGCCCAGAGACGGAGTGGATTATTTTAATTTCTTAATAAAAGCTCACGGTCATCTGGTCTCGAACCCGGGACCCATAGCATGTTGGTCTTGCCGCTCAACGTATTGACCAACTCCGTCTCCAATGTTACCAATGAAAAGAAAATAGCGTGCTTGTCTTTTTATCAATCCCTTATATTTTTATAGAATAGTAGCTTTCGCACGCGGCTTTACTTACTTGAACGCCGTTTTTAGATAAAGCAAGTCGGCGTTATAAAAAAAATACTGACCAACTGCTATATTTATTTACTTCCTTTGGAAACTATAAATGCCTGCAATTTTGTTTTTTTTTCTGCAAAATATATCAGACTTTCTATTAATATAAATTATTTCAAATTTTTGTGTGCATAAGTCAAAAACAAGGGGAAATACGAAGGAGAAATTTAACCTCATCGCGAAGAAGGCATATTTTGACCGGCGAGTTCCAGGGATTTCTTTTCATAGAAAACTAAATCACAAACAAAAATATTTCTAATCACTCGTATATTTAAAAGCAATCACATTAAAGACAACTTTAAGTTATTTTTGTTTGCATTTCTGTTTTGACGTTTAACCCCATCCAGTGTAGTAGTTAATTGAAGAGAAATCCTAAATAGCGATGGGGTCAATGTAAAATTATGAAAATTTTTTGGAGAAGAATTAAAGAAACAACTAAATTTAATATGATTTGAAAAAGTGTATATATTATAGATTCCCAAAGAATTTAATTAATTTTAAATTAAAATTTGGTGTTACGTGAACAATCACATGAGCCGCCTAAATTTTTTTACAAATTTGTACGCCTACATTGATCATTTTCTTTGTAGAAGTGTAGTGTAGAAACAAATTTGTCTTTAAAGCAAGCTCTCTCAAATGACATCTCATACAATATAAATCAAAAACAAGTTTTCTAGTTGTCTCCCCTCCCCTTACATAATTTATATAAAATATATACTTCAGTCATTTTTTCACCGGGAATAGGTGTGGGGAGAAAAGTCCGCAAGGTCAAAATGTTGCAATTAAGTGGCAAATTGTTTATTCCCAAAACATTGCTTATTCGAGTGTATTAAAATTTTTAGAGGGATGATAAATGTAAATTTACTTTAAATTGTAAATCTGAAGAAGAGTGAACTAAACTGTTCGTAGGAAACAATTATTGAGCAGCGGACAGAACAGATTTTTCCCTTAAGAATGTATGACTCTCATTGTAAGTGTGGTTGTTGTTGTTCCCTTGCTGAGCGGTTTCGTGGTGCTTGGTCCTTTTGTGTAGCTGTATAGTATACATATAATGCAATTAAAATTGAATAAAGCATTAAGCCTCATTTACTCAACCGACCCCTCTACGTTATATCATGCTGGCAGAGAAAGTAATGATCTTCTAACGATTACAATTTTCCTTGGTGACTTCTTTAAGACTTCGTTTTTGGATTCTAACTCTGATATTTGCAGTCAGGATTTTACTCATTTGATGAGGCTTCTGCCGACTTTCATTGATTCCAAAGACTTAGTATTTGACGATAGTACCGTCTTAAAGTACATCTCGGATTCGGTAATAGTTTCTCATGTGGTCCTGATAGTTTAACTGCAAAAAAAAATAAAAAATTGCAGTGTGTCTCTGGTCACCAGATCATGTTTCGTATAACCTGAAAGGTGTCTTTGGTAAGTACTCTTTTCCAATTGTTGCATTGGCAAAGTTTTCGAGGCCACGATCTGCTACATTCTTTAGTTCCATTGCAAACATTCAAATTCGTTATTTCGTAGTACACTCTCTGACGAAATTACTAGTTCCTCAGAAGTGCCTCAGGGTAGCCATCTAGGTCCTTTGATTTTAATCATATATGTTAATGATGTATCTTTGATTCCCACTGACTAAATTTTCCGTTCTATTTCAAATGATAATAACTGTGCCCTCTTAAACTCTTTCTTAGATTCCCTCTGTAAATTGCGCTCTGTTTCCTTTCTCTGAGCATTAGCAAATGCACTGTTATGTCATTCTCTCGTAAAAGGAATCCTTTGCTCTTCAATTTCGCTTTTAGCAGTAGTCCATTATACAGACTTGAAAAGACCAGAGATTTGGAAGTCGTGATCAACGCCATATTTTCATTCGAGGATCGTTTTGACGCTGCTGCCAGTAGGGATAATGCGATTCTGGACTTCGTGAAAAGATGATCTAAGGCGTTTATTGCATTTTTGTAAGACCAATCCTAGAGTATGCCAGTCCAGTTTAATCTTCTTTCTATATGAATTACATTGATCGCATTGAGACTGTTCAGCGCAGATTTGTGAGATTCGCCCTTCGTGGCCTTCCCTAGCCTGATTCTCTGCATACGCCGATCGACTTTTGCTTCTTTCTTTCCAGCCTCTTGAAGCTAGACGTAACAAGCTTGGAATCAATGTTGCTTACAGCGTGTGAATTTTGTACTTTAAATTTCTCGGTTACATCGCGCTCCCTGAGGACACTGAACTTTTTCCATATTCCTTATCATCGCTCTAACTACTGTATGCATGAACGTATAATTTCGTGCATTTATCTAAAACCTGAGGGATTTGCTTTTATTGTTATTGGTATTTTTTTTTAGTTCGTAGTAACCTGTAATTAATGAATAGTGAATAAATAAATAAAAACTAAAAAAAACCTCAAAGTACATTTTTTATAGTGAACAACCGATTGTTTTTTCGCATAAAATGAAAAGTTTGTCATAATATTACTCTAATGGAAACATTTTACTTTTTCTTCTAGATATAAACACTAGTTTTATTTATAGACCCTGTTTCCTTAATTGAACGTTCTATTTTTACATTTATTGCCAATTTTCTACATTTTGTTAATCGATTTGTTCCATTTCTAAGTTTAACTCCATTAGCCCTAACGCACTCATTTTCTTAATTTCATTCTCAAAATTTCAACCGTAGCCGTGATATCTACATTTTGCTATATTACGAGTATAACTGAGGTATCAAAAAATTAATCCGTTTGCTATCTGGAGCGGATCAGAAAAGAAGGTAAACAAGAACAATTTACAACTCCCTTCTGCTTCCAGAAAATTACAGGATTATTGTACTATCCCTAATGCATGGCACGCCCCAGCAATATCTTCTGTTGAAAGTATGTCGCTATTATTTGCAACCACCTGGCCTTATTAATTTAGCCGTCAACTTTTTACGCATTAATGATTAAGCCTCACGAAAATATCAGTCGACAAAAGTCATTTAAAGGATTGCTTTTAGCGAAAGCAAGAAAGACGACTGTAAAATTTCAAACACAAAAAAAAAGATACGTGCTCGACAGCTTTCACAATTAGACTTAGAGCATAGCTAATACTAAAGGTGCCAAGCAGTCTTAAAGAATCAAAAGAGTGTAAGGAGTCAAAATAAGGAGAAATATATTTCGTTTTTAATTAAATCTTATAATGTTACGATGCCCCATATTTTGGGGCAAGTTTACTAAACGATTAGTAAAAATATTCCGTAGTAAATTGTTAGCTTAGTTTACCTTATACCAAAAAATCAAAAGTATCGGAAGAGAGATACTAACAAAAACAACAATTAATTAATTTCGAATTGTTGATTTTATACGCTCCATGTACCTTACGTAAAATTTGGCAACGTTACAACCTTGCAAACTGACTAAAATTGACCAACGACGAGACAATAGTGTGCACAGCCCTATGAAAGCGTAAAATATTGCTTTGAAAACAATTTTGGCTTTAAACATGACCTCTACATTCTGCTACACATACTCATTTTTCCACCTCGGTGCTAAATTTTGGAATAATTAAAAAAATAATTAGGGAAACTAATAAATCAAAATAAGGGGAACTAACAAAAAGTTAGGTTGGAGTGGCAGTCTCCTAAGAGGTGCTATACGTGGACAGTAATAGTCCATTGTGATACCGACAAGATTCCAATCTTTATGAAGAAGTAACCTGGAACAACTTCAAGCTCCTAATGAACTAGGTCTCTTATATCAGCAGATCTTAGTTCGACTAAGTTCTTAAAGTAGATTGGACCAGTTGCTAGGGTTGGCTAGAACCGGACAGTTGCAAGGAAGATGTGGGATGATTTGCTCTTTCTTCTCATTTTGACAGCTCTTACGAACGTCATTTGAGGTCACGGCGAGCCTATCAGAGTGCCTTTTTATGGTAATGACAGCCACGCGAACGCTACAGATATCTCGTTTGAGCGAGATGAACTGAGGTCTTTTGACTACTTTAGGCCGAAGGCCTGGGTCTTGAGAAATGTTGGTTTGATGTCCAGCTTACAAGTAGCCAGGGGCTTGCCAAGTTGGCGAGTTACATCCGAGTCTGGTAAAGTAGCTCCGATTCTTGCTAGCTGATTGACTTTATAGTTACCCGGAATGTCGCAATGCGACGGTGTCCATGTAAATGTAAGTTGGGAATTCAAAAATGAGAGACATAATTTGATAATTTCAGAGGTTGTATACACTCTTGTAAGAGAATAAATAGCAGCCTCACTGTCTGTGAATATACGGATATCGTTTAACGACGTTGATCTCTCCTTCAGATATTCTAATGCTACCTGAATAGCCATGATTTCCGCTTGGAAAATAGTGCAGTAGTCTGGCAACCGAAAAGTAAATTTAAGTCCAGGTGTTCCATCCTCCCACTTTGCACTGTTCTCCCAGTTCGGAGTCCTTCTCCCAGGAATAAGGGGAAATAGAGGAGTGAAATTTCAAAGAAGGCTTGGATAGGTACGGTGTAGTGAATATTTTTTTATACTTCAATCCAGAATTTCGGAATGTTCGCAGTGAGTACTTGTCCAATGCAAGACTAAATTCAGCCTAATGACTGTTACAGATGTGGTTTGCTTAAATAAAAATTCAAGATTAGAGGGGAGCAAGAAATATTAAAAGAAATTTCACCTTGATTTTTTCACGTAACAATTTTTTTTTTTTTTTTTTTTAATAGAATTAATCCTTCTAACTCAGAAGGCGCACTTCATAGGCAGAAGCCTAGAATCAATTGACCTATTCACCAGAATATAACGTATATTGAGATGAATGAGGCTCCCACAACCCATGCAATAAAATATTAGTAAACAACAAACAAACAACAAAAAATAAAAATCCAAAACACGCCCACACAAACAATTAGGGGTGCACAGACAACAGAGATCGTTTCAGCAAATCCTTAGTAAGAGTCAGGTCAAAAACAGGACACATATTCACGGCTCTACACATGCGATTTATAGGCTCATGCATACCATAGTTAGACCGAGAGTGAACAACATGCAGTAAAGGCAGTCCTCTTAAGCTATACGGGGTATGCCTGTAAGAAACCATACCTGCGAGAGTGCAAGAGTCTATGTTCGAGTTCAAAAGCTGGTGAAAAAAGACTAGGTCAGCAACTCTACGTCGTTCTTCCAACGAGTGCATATTAAGCAATCGGAGGCGATCCACATAAGGAGGAAGCCTAAGTGAATCATTCCATGGAAGGTCTCTTAGTGCGAACCTAACAAAGTTCCGCTGCACCGACTCAATGCGTCTGGAATGAACAGCATAGCAAGGTGACCAAACCTGAGATGCATACTCGAGAACCGGTCTAACCAAGGAGAAAAATAAGTGAATAAGGGTCAGTCGATCAGAAAACTCCCTTGACCACCGTTTAACAAAACCCAAAACAGAATTACTCCGAGATACGATATAGTTTATGTGCAGAGTGAAATCGAGTTTTTTGTCTAACTTCACACCAAGGTCAGTAACTGACTCAACACGATGGATAGTAGTTTCAGCAAAGGTATAATCAAAGACGAGCTGATTGGGGTTCCTACAGAATGACATAACTTCACATTTATCCAGGTTAAGCTGCAGGCCATTTGAGGCACACCAAACCTTGAAGGTATTCAAATCATCCTGAATGCAAGAAGAATCATAACTGTTTCTAACACATGAGAAGATCTTCATATCATCTGCATAGATTAAGACTTTTGAGTGCCTAATCAGAGGAACAATGTCATCAATGGCCAGAATGAACAGCAACGGCCCCAGATGGCTGCCCTGCGGTACACCAGATGAAGCTCTAATAAATCTAGATAAAGTGTTACGGAAAGATACTCGGTATGACCTATCTTTTAAATAAGAGCGGATCCAGTCGAGCATCAAGGGCGGAAAACCCAGCTTTTCCAATTTAAGCATAATCACAGAGTGAGGGAGCTTATCAAACGCCTTGCTAAAGTCAGTGTAGACGCAGTCGGTCTGGAGACCTTGCTGGAAGGCAGAGATTATGTGGGATGTAAATTCAAGCAGGTTAGTTGTCGTCGATCTACCAGGCAGAAAGCCATGCTGATTAGATGAGATTAACCCCTTACACTGCCCAACAAGCTGCGAATATATAACAGATTCGAACAATTTGGGTATGCAGGAAAGCTTCGCTATTGGCCTATAATTAGTTATTAAGTTTTTATGTCCCTTTTTGTAAACGGGAATTATAAAGGAGCTCTTCCAAAACTACGTAATGTAAAAGGCTGTAATAGTATACAGAATGAATAATGTGACATTTCACTGTTTTCTGTTAATAAAATTAAATTACTTTAGTTGCTTCATTATTTTGTTCTCACTGTCTTGGGCAAATTAAAAATATTCTAGCTACAACTTTCCTTCCCGGCGAGGGTTGCTTGGAAGGGGCGGAAGGCGACGAATTATGGTATAACCCTCTGAGCTGTAAAAAAATTTTATATCGTGTTCTCCTCCCCTCGTCGGTTTATAATAAAAATTAGATTTTGTGTTCTGAATATCCTTCGGGTGTACCTATTAATATTTCCTAACCAGCCCTCTTATTTGTAGCAATCTGAACTTAAATAAACTGTACTATAATATATATAAATATTGAACAAATAAGTACCACAAATTTACGTAGACTAGTGTAAATATCTTACGACTCCTACGTGTTACCTTTAGATGCACGTGCATGAAATATGAGGTTGTCTTGTGAATTTCCTTGTCTCCACCAAATTACAATTATTTTAGAAAGCCTCTGTTGTCTCCATAGCAATTATTCACAGTCATGTAAAAATACCCTAAATAAAGTACTTAATAGACTTAAAACTTTAAAGAAATATAGGTGTTTTTTCTTTGTCTTACCCATAAGGGGTTCTTAATTTTTTTCATTTTTATATTGTAAATTTGTCCTACAGCAATTTATGTACATATAACAGCCTCAGTTTATTAACTGATCTAAACAAAAAATTAACATAGCTCAGATTTATCTTAATTTCTTACAGTACTACAATATCATATCCTTCTTAGCAACTGATTCAGTTTATTACACTTTCACTATATTCACTATTTTAACTGTTATTGCAAATATGGTAAGCAATGCTTAATATTTTAAAAGTAGTTTCTTTAAGTCTTAAGACATTAAGTTAAGTTATTTTTTAAACTTCCTCATGGACGAACATGAAGAGCAGGAGAAAGTCACATCACTTGAGTTCTTACTTCTTTATTAAGTTAGATATTCCGAATTTTTGTATGGAAATGCTTCGGACTCATTGAACTCTCTGTTTTATTAATGCTATTTAAAGGATTTAATTTTTTGCTTTTGTTTAGGCTAGGTATCTGAATTTGCAAATCAAAGAAATTATGATAAAAATTGGACCCAGTGAAGGTTACAAATTTTGTCCAGAATGTTCTCTCGTTCTACTGAAGGACGCCTAAGCACCAATCTCTCTGAAAGTTTTAAAGAATTTAATTCTAACAATTTACTTGTTGTTGGAACATTTTATTAACCATTTTTAAAAAAGAAAACAATTGCTTTGTTCCAAATAATAAACAATGTTTATTCACGCTTATCGACGCGTTTCGCCATGTAATGGCATCACCAGGATGTAAATAAATACATCGCCATTACAAGGCAAAACGCGTCTATAAGCCGTGAATAAACATAATTTTTGGAACAAATAAAGTGTTTTCTTTTTTAAAAATGACTTTTATTCGTTCAGAGTTATCTTTAGCGCACCTTGACCATTATTTAACGACCACTTTACATCAAATCGCAGATTTTTTGGCGCTTACTGGAATTGTCGACGTTAAAGACAGAATACCAAATTGAAAGTAAGAGATAGAAAATCATTAATAAAAAATATAAGTAAGGTTGGTGATAGAACTCACCCTGATAGCAAACTTTCAATCCATTTTATAAACCTTAGAAGATACTGAATTTTCCCGTGAAAGTCCCATCGAAATCGGATTAGCCGTTTCTAAGGTTAGACCGGACAAGTAAACATACTGACAGACAAAAATTTAGAAAATAATTGAATGGGTTTTCGTATCATGTAAAGCTTATAAAATTACAATTATTTTAAAATCACATACAGACACTTAATATAAATAATATAGAAGAAGAAGACAGATTTAGACTAGGTATCACAATAGGCAATTATGGCCTAAGACCTTAGGATGCTGCCACTTCAACATAAACTAGTTTTAATTGTCCGAAGGTTTAATTATTTTTGAACTGAGCTCAATTATTTTTTTATTTGCATTAAATAAATTTGGGAATGCTATGTATGGGAATTTTTATGGGTTTACGAATTATAGGAGCTTTACGTGAATTACGTTAAATATAGTACTCCCTTGCCGAAAAAAGCTTAGTAATTAAATCGATAACTATAAAATGCCTTTTTCCGACTATTGCCTTATTATAATTTACTACCACGTACTTGAGTCTACAGTTTTATATTCAGGAACTATAGGTACATATTTTATAATCTCCTTTAATCCACTTAATATTATTTATAAGATACTCCTCTTTTAAATTAAAATTCATTTTCCAGCAGTTAGGACTGTAACCGCATGAAAATGCAAAAGAAGGAAAAAACCTAAAACTTTTGCTGACATACCGTGGCCACTCCAGCATCTCGTTCGGCGATTAAGAGTAAAATTTAAATTTGTGCTAGAAGTTATGCTGCCCTTTAATGAAATCATCTCAACTTAATCCAAGTGTAATTTAATTCCAATAAGAATCTCAAAATTAGTTTCCAAATTAACATAAGACATGAATACTAAAGCAAGAAGTTTCTTAGAAGTTTTGCGGTGCAAGTTGACGGTGGGTGTTGCTGTCACCGCCCCCATGTTTGCAAACTCGTGCTTCTAGAGACTCTGAGCCCTTACCTTTGTTGGACTGCGTTTTTGCACGTTACCTAATACAAGCCCAACCACATTAACACTCGTACATAGACATTTGCGGGAGCAATAAACACTCAGCTTTGCATACTGGAGCAGCTGAAGGAAGAGGATATGTGCCCCAGTGAGGATGAGCTTTGATAACACATGAGCCACACGTTACTCGACGTTACCCGGGCGGGTGTTTTAAAGCTTTGGGGTTTACATGATTTCCAGGGTTAAGTCGACATGGAATCCGTTTAATGAAGTTTTTTGTTTATCACTGCGGTGTCGAACGGGCTTGGAAGAGCCTGCCAACATCCCAAATGAAAGAGGTGAAAATGTCTTTTTCAATAGCTCCCAAGTAAGGATTCCGAGGTTGTCGAGAGAGGTTTTGTGCGCTACTTAAAACTGACCAGCTACGGAAATTGTGGGCAGGATCGCTTTCATTTTGAATGAGTGTCGTTGGGCTGTAAAATGAATCCTTTGGGACACGTTTAGTTTCTTCTGCTAAATTATGCGAGGTGGCGGATGACTGCAGCTGAGTGGGTTCTAAAAGGTTTGCAAATTGAGCCCAGCGAAGTCTAGTAAATTTGTGTAAAAGCAAGCACGGCACGTGACTTTGCATTTCAACAGTTGCTCTAATTGGAGAAATTAGACGAAATATTCGAGACAGAATTCAATTTAAAATTTTTTCCTCCAGATTAGTTTGGTAGGCACTTTAGAGGTTTACGAGGCTCAAAAAGAAATATATCGTGAATTCTATGACTCTAGATATCATGATTTAACCTTTAAGTATTTTAAGGAAAGTTTAACTAAGTTATGTATATTGCATTGAAATTCTTCTCATATCCTACCGTTATTACAGCACATATTCAAAACCAAATGTAAATTAACAAAAGAGGAATAAGCTGTAACTCCAAAATTTAGTATAATGAATGAAAGGAAATAATCGTAAATATAATTAATTCCTAAAATACGTAAATTTAATGAAAAGAAAACAGAGAAAAATACACAACTAAAGTGCAAAAGTTAAATTCTAAATTAATATACGTTTGATAAAAAGTATTTCATATTGCATATTTTAAAATCCTACTAACCAATGCGCTAAATATAGATGCAGATAAATGCATTGGAGTGTTTTATTGGAGACATTGTTAATATTGTTGTGCCGCACTAGTTACTTAAAACACAGGCTATAGCTCGGCCAGCGATGACGGTAGGGAAGTGGGGTCCCCCAACAAAAATCATTCCTAAAGGACTAGGAATAGGGAAAGGCAACGTAAAGAAAATAAAAGATGCAATATTTAAATAATTGAAATAAATTAAAAAGAGAAGAAAGAAGAAGGATTAGGATTGTGGCAGGAGTCGTCGTATTACCGATCTCGCAGACGGAGAGGACTGCTGGCGCGTTCCGATATTCTCGACGAAAACTTAACAGCACATTCTTAAGATGTTAAACTTTCCGAATATACGAAAAAACATCAGTTTTTTTTAAATTCAGAGCAAACTGTTACCCAACTAAAAGCTACCGCTCTCCCCTCCTCCAGTACCTCTTGTATACCTGAGACCTAACTGAAAACCTTAACTTTACATATACTTAAAAAAGATATATGTATGCTTGTATAAAAAAAATTAAAAACTAGTGGGGTGGGTCCAGATTCTGGGCGTCGCATCATTGGTGCGACCCTTGAGGTCCACACGAACAACTTCCCAGTTAATAACAATTTTCAATTGCTATTAACAATGTGTAATTATTATTAACAATATTTAATTGTTAATAGCGATAAATTTCATGATCATAGTTAGTACAAACGAGTAAGTGGAAACTCAATAAAATTCATATTATTCGAAATATCGTTTTATTTATCATTAATATCAACTATTTAAGGTTTTTTTTACCATTTTTTTAATGCTACAAAAAACTATAAAAGTTCTGGATAAAAATATCTGCTTTTTTTTTAACCATCGAGTTGTATCAGAACCAATTAGATTAGATGAATCTTTTTCAAAAAAAAAACTTTTGCCCACATTTATGTCATTTAAAAATATTTAAAAAATTGATATTTTAAATTTATAAATAAATTAATTAATGAATTTAATTTATCCTGATAATTTCGTTGTAATTAGATGCAAAAAAAGTTTTCAATAATTATTTCGTTATAGCACTATTTTTTAATGAAAACCAAATAAATGCACTCTGTTTGGAATTCATTTGTTATTAGTAATTTTGAACGATTATAAACAATTTATAATTGATATAAACAATTCTTAATTGTTATAGACCATTTTTAATTGATAAAAACAAAGTTTATTCATAAAAGAAATTTTTTGTGGTAAAAAAAATTTCAATTGTTTATAGGAATTTTATTAGAATTAACCCTTCTAACTCAGAAGGCGCACTTCACAAGCAAAAGCCTGGAATCAATTGATCTATTCACCAGAATATAACATATATTGAGGCGAATGAGGCTCCCATAACCCATGCAATAAAATATTAGTAAAAATCCAAAACACTCCCAAACACTACAATCAGGGGTGCAGAGATAACAGAGAACGTTTAAGCACATCCTTAGTAAGAGCCAGGTCAAAAATAGGACACATATTCACGGCCCTACACATGCGGTTAATAATCATAAGTTATCCGCAGTTATTGATCGATCATTAGTAAACCAAGATAAGATCATTAGTAAACAAGCCAAATACACCCAAACACAACAATCAGGGATGCACAGGCAGCTTAAGCCAAGTCAATGCAAAACAAACAAGGAAGGAAACTTTACGCCATACAAAAAAACAAAATCAAAAAGAACAAAGACAAGTGAGTACAACAGGATGGTTACAAGTTATAAAGGTTCCTCTTTAATATTAACTTGTCTACGTTAGTGCTGAAAACATCACCAACACCATTAGCAAACCTACACATGCGATTAACAGGCTCGAACATACCGTAACTAGTGCGCGAGAAAGCTATCTGAAAGCTCGAATGGTTTCGAAGGGAATAGGACAGTTCTCTAGGTTATATTTTGGAAGAAAGTTCCGCACTGTCAATCTTTCCCTGTAGAAGCTGGTGTAGAAAAATTATATCGGCAACCCAGCGACGCTTCTCGAGAGTAGCAAGTTGTAGCAGTCCCAACCGATCACCATATGGAGGTAGAATAAGAGGGTCACTCCACGGCAAAGCACGAAGGGCCGATCTCACAAATCTACGCTGTACAGATTCAATACATTTAGTGTGAGATCCATAAAACGGAGACCAAACCGGACTAGCATACTCCAGCAGTGGTCTAACAAGGGATGTATAAAGATGGAGTCTTATGTGAGGGCTAGGAAATTCCCTGGACCAACGGAGGATAAAACCCAGCATAGAGCTGGCACTGGAAACGATATTATTAATGTGGGGGATGAAGTTAAGTTGCCTATCAAGATACACACCCAAATCCTTCACTCCTTCCACCCGTTGAATACAAGTATCTTCAAACTTGTACTGAAAAGTACAGCAGTTGATGGACCTCGAGAAGGTCATAACCTGACATTTACCGATGTTTAATTTAAGATTATTATTGACACACCAGCTATAAAATATTTGCAGGTCTGACTGCAATATCTCGCAATCCGCAAAAGATTTGATTGGGAGAAAAATCTTGACATCGTCCGCATAAATAAGAATTTTACTTCTTTGAAGCAAATAAGTAATGTCATCAATAGATAAGATGAACAACAGAGGCCCAAGATGACTACCCTGAGGAACGCCGGAAGGAGCCACAAAAGCATCAGAGAGCACGCCACGAAAACGCACTCTATAAGTCCTATTGTATAAATACGACTTAATCCATGCAATGAGTTGGGCCGGGAAACCCAACCTGGCCAATTTGAAAACGATAATAGAGTGAGACAGCTTATCAAAGGCCTTACTAAAGTCGGTATAAATGCAGTCAGTCTGGCAACCTTCCAGAAATCCACCCACACTGCCAGACACAAACTCTAATAAGTTGGAAACCGTTGACCTATCCTGAATGAATCCATGCTGCCTGCTAGAGATTAATCTCCTACACCCAATAGACAATTGGGACTGGATCATCAGTTCGAAGAGTTTTGGAATGCAAGATAGTTTAGCAATAGGTCTATAGTTAACAATCTCTCTCCTATTCCCACTCTTAAATATGGGGATTAAAAATGAAGCCTTCCAGAATGTAGGGAAGTGACCAACCAAGATAGATCGCCGGAAGAGCAAAAGTAAAGGACATAATAACACCGAAGAACACTTCTTTAAGACAACAGCAGGAACCCCGTCCGGGCCATAAGAAAAGTCTTCCGGAAGATCCAAAATATGCTTGTATAAGCTCTCCTCCGTGATAGATGGAATAGGTACGGGGGATATATTACTATTATTAATGTGCGAAAAGTTGTTACTTTCTGGATAAAAATCGGATGATTCAAATGCGCCCCTGAAGTATTCAGCAAATAAATTACAAATAACCTTAGAATCGTTACTGGAACTTAACCCGAATTCCATAGTCGATGGATAGTTATCAACCCTTCTCTTCATATTGACGTAATCAAAAAATGCACGGGGGTCAGAGAATAAGTTGCCTCTAAGGTTCAGTAGGTATTCGTCATATAGAGAACGAGAAAGACATATGAAATGTTCGTGACAAAGAATAAATTCACGCTTAGAGTCTACACTTCCCACTCGCAGGTACTTTTTCCAGAGTCTATTTTTCCTATTTCTGAGAGTTTTTAATTCTCTGTTAAACCAGGGGGGAGCGGATTCTTTACCTCTAACCCGGACATAGGGGACAAACCTGGCGAAAGCTTCGTATAAAATTTCATAGAAACCAGATACGTTCCTGTCAATATCGTCACTAGACAGACAGGTATGGAAGTCTAAATCACCAAGATATTCATTCATAGCCTCAAAATCGGCCATTCTAAAGTTAACACTAAATTCACATTCGAGATTATCGACACGCACGTCCGAGAGACAATGAAAAGTGACAAGCAATGCAGGGTGAAACATGTCCAGACTCGTCAAGGGAAAGAGGCTAGGTTCCACAAAAGTGAGCGTGGAGTTCGTAGAGAACACTAAATCATTGTTTATAATAATTTTCAATTGCTATGAACAATATTCAATTTTGTATTCAATTTCCAATTTTCATAATCAATTTTCAACTAGGTTAAACCATTTTTTATGATTATAAATTTATTATTGTTATAAACAATTATTTATTGTTATAAACAATTTTTCATCATTACAAACAATTTCTGTTCATAATGAATTGTTATTATCCGACTTTTTCATGTCCCGATCGTCATCAGAACAAATTATATCGAAGAAATCCTTTTCAAAAAAGTCTAAAATCAACTTTTTTTCAGTTTTTTTGTTTAAACAAAAAAACGGCTGAACCGAAATTGATTAAATTTCTTTCAGCTCTTATTGGCAATAATACGCTTCGAATGGCACCATAGCGAAGTCATTATCATTTTTTGTTCACGAGATTTTGTTGTCGAAAAAAGTGGGTCCCAACGTACGTACCTACACACACACACACACACACACACACACACACACACACACACACACACACACACGCACACACATACATGTGTTCAAAAACATGCGTAAAACACTATGGTGACTTTGAAATCTAAAAAAATTCTAAAACTGACAATTTTGAAAAGCGGGCCCATTACAATAACTTCCCTATATGTGGGAAGTTAAAAAATATTATAAAAGTAAAAAGCGAGTGAAATCAACAAATAAACATTTTAGCATGTAATGCCGAAAAGACATTTCAAAAGTTATAATAAGAATTTGATCAGTTGATAATTCGTTCAGGGTATAAACTCCCCACTAAGTTACTAATTCTCTTGACTTATTCCAACTTTATTTGCCACTTTTCTTAACGATTTACCGCTTTTTAAACGCTGTCGACTTTATTCTTGTCATTCTTTACTTTTCAAATTGTCAAAAACTTGCTATTAAACTTAAATACACTTAATTACTAATTTACAATGGAAAATGAATGTTTAAACTTCACTTCACATATTTCCTTCCCGATCTTAACTCAGGTTTATTAATTGGAGCCTAGTATGATTTTTCAAATACGTCGTCTATACGTGAACTTTAAAATAAAAATCATCATCAAATGCCACCTTACTTGAAATTTGCAAAACGTCATCATAAAAGCTATAGGTTGTCTTAACATTATAAACAGTATTATTAACAACATACAACTACCCCAGAAAGTCTTCTACATATATGTATCATTAATTATTCAATTGTAATAACATTAACCAATTTACTAATTGCAGTTTGGTGAATCAAACCATGTCTACTCTGGATGCTGGTCAGGTACGAAGGGTTCTCACGGATGCTCTAAACATTTGGGCCAGGAATTCTAAGCTGACTTTTCAGGAAGTTTACAGCGAGCATGCAGACATCCAAGTTCTCTTTGCGCGGTAAGTATTTTTTCAGAAATTAATCTTCTTCGTGGCGTTCCTAATGTAATTTTATCTTTGGTCTTATAGGAGACATCACGGTGATGGATATGATTTTGATGGTCCAGGTCAAGTTCTCGCCCATGCCTTTTACCCTGGCGCTGGAAGAGGGGGTGATGCACATTTCGACGAAGAGGAAAACTGGCTTTTAAGCAACAATCACTCTTCTGATGGTAAGAGAATATTTTCTTTGTTTTTATTGATTGGTGCACTACCAGTTAAATTTTAGTGGATAAATCTAATAAAATTTAACTATGATTTTGGAAAAACTCATGTGATTTTGGACTATGGATTAAAAAGCAAAATAAGTTATATGATAGTTTTCACGCAATACTCTATTTTCATATGTACAATAAATACATATCACGATAATTGATTAAATCTGATAAAGGAGCTCGTATCACAAACTTTTTTAAAAATTAAGTCCTGGTACTGGGATAATAAGTTCTATTTCCAAGAACTAATATATTCATAATTTTTATTTATAACTCCAAATAATTAAAAAACAAACCAAAATGTTAAGTTAGAATGGGCAATGCTATTTTAAGCCTTTTTCCCAATTGTTTACAAGTACCGAAAAAATCTGTACTCGAACACGTTATTCTCAGAAACTTCATTAACGATCTTTTTGGTGACGACTTTAAAATTTACATATTCACTACTGATGTGCACATCGTTTTTAGAAAAACCTGTTAAGCTATAAGAGAGCACGAGTAATATATTAGCCGCTAATTTTGGATGTGTCATAAGTCACTCGTATGTGATTTTAATGGTGTTAATCTTTATAATAAACAAAACTCTATTATTGATCTGAAGCTTATTACATATTAACTTTTTATTATGAAATCCAACATTTTGCAGATTTTCCAAAATGTTTCTGTCACTTTCAAAATAAACTACTCATATAGTGGGCCAGTTTTTAATAGTTATAGCTGAACCCTTATGACGCAATCAATTTATTTCAGATAATTTCCCTCTTGCATTTAACTGTTCCAAATAGTTCTTAGTTTACCTTCGATTCCTTTTAGTTTGCCTGGAGTTTAGTTTTTCAATTATTTATGACGCCTTTGCTTTAGTATATACTAGCAGTGGGTGGTCATGAACCTTCGTTGTGGCTTTTTTCCAGACGCACAAGACTCAGTATCTTTGAACCGAACGTAAAATCTCTTCCGTTGTAACTTGTTCCACATAAAAAGTATTTTGTCAAATAACATCTTAAATACAAGCCTTTGTAAACCGGTGTCTCCGGTGCATCCTTAACGTCAATTCGCCGAAAGTCATTACCAACGAAGACCTACATAGACTCATAGGAATCCGTGTTCAAGTACGGAAGTGGCAATGTATTCGCCAATCCCGCGCGGGATCCAAGAAACACGTCACATTAAACGACCTACATACATGGAGAAACTTAGAAAAGAAGGAAAGTACATAAATGACAAAATCGTTGCAGGAGTTAAATGCATTGGCGTAGAACCAAACCAGAGGCAGAGTCAGTTTAATAAAGTGCGTTTGAAAATTATAGACGCAACCCAATTTTGATGAGTTAAAGACCGTCCTTTTCCTATTTTCCTACGTGAAAAGCTAGTTGCACCCCAAAACATAAGGCTACCTACCTCCGCCAAAATTTGTTATTTTTTAAGCTTCTTCCTGAGATCGCGCCAATACCAATTAAAACCATCGGGACTATCAAGGTTAAAGTTTTTTTCATTAAGGAAAATCATCGTAAAATTTCACACATTAAACCAATCACTTATTAAAAAGTAAACTGAATAATCCTTACGAAGTTTAATTTGTATTAATTTTAAATGTTTTACCTTTTTACAGTCCCGGAGTGAAAATTGCAGTCTGGCGTTCTTATGCTGGTCCTTTAGACGAGTTGTAGTGATTATTTTAGGTCTGGTGATGTTACCGTTGGTTTGCAAAGTCCTTCAGATAGTATCTTTCGATACCAATAACTCGCATTACTGATTTTTTTCTCTACGCGAGTTCAGAACTTCCTTGGTCTTCTAGAACGTTTTGCTTTCTCTGACAAGTGGTTGCAGGAACCAGAAAGACTACCATAATAAAATCAAGCTCGAAATCCTTATAAAACCCGAATGAGACTACATAGCATTTAAATTGCGTCATGAGGGGCATTCCATGCAAAACGATTTGATAGATAATGTTGGATATATAGGTATACAAAGTAAAGTACTGCATAAAACATGAACGATTTTATTTTATCTACGCTATGACATAACTTTATCCAACTTATATTAGCGCGATTCTGAAATTATTTTTATACTTTTGTTAAACAATTTTTTAGTAAGATGCTTGAGCTGGAAGTTAGTCGACTTCCAGGTGTAAACCAGTAAACGTCTCTGTTATGTGACCATATTGATGTCAGACAACTTCGGCAGAACAGTGTTCACAATAGTCGGTTTACTGCCAAGCTCGGTATTCTTATGAATCAGGTATTACTTAAAGTCATTAACACATTTTCCAATTTTAAGGGGATTTTCTTGCGATCAGAGTATAGTGGCTTATTCAACAATCTTCAATGAATTACTTACTGCGTGTGTCGATTCGACTTATAACTGCTATGTATGACCATTTAGACATCACTGTCAAAGTCACAAGGTATCATATCCAACCAATTTTAGCGAAAATTCCTTCCGTTCCGTCCTTTCGTCAAAAAAGTCTTGAATGGAGTATTATTACTCGATTGAAAAGACAAGGGACGCGAGTTTCCGTTGAAACCTAAGAACTACTAATATACACTCATTTCCCGAGCTGCAGTAAGGAAAACCATCATATGCCGCAATCCCAAATATATCGTGGAGTGAAATCGAATCAATAATTTCCACAGAAAAACCACCTGGATGGAAATCACCTTTGGTTCCTACAAATCCCCTGATCCGGATGACATCTTTCCAGTTATGCGACAAAAGGCGCTGAACATAATAGTCCCTTGGTAGTGCTTGGAGTGGTTTAAAATTAAATATTCATTCCATTAGAATCAATTGCCTCCTGTGGCGTTAGACATGTGTCCATATTGTTAGATATGTCGCCTTAAGAAGGTGTCCTTTCTCCCCTGCTATGGCTGATTGCAATGAGCAAGGTCCTGTTAAAACTCAAACAGGTTGGAACTCAGGTCGTCAAATATCCACGCTATGCGATAATCCTGGTATCGGTGGTGTTTCCCTCCGTGATCAGCGTGTATATCCAGCGCACAATATCTGCAGACGCAGCTTTGGGACTGCAACCTGCACACCTGCAAGATGAGACTGTGTGGTGTGCCCCATTCCCACTTACACTTCACTTGTTTGTATATAGCCAAACTGAGCAGAGTAAAGAGAACCGCGTGCAGCAGTACTACGCTTCAATCCAACAGAAGCTCTTAATGTATTTGCTTCTGCATCTTCTCCCCGTGATCTAAAGATCAAATTTCAGGCATCATTATTCCAATCAGGCTTAAAAAGTCGATGTGCTGGTATGTTAAGCCCTATGGTCACTGTAAAGTCCTTAAGTTGAATCCTTTGGGTATTCAATCTCGGCAGACTAAATTACACCCGTTCTGAATTTTTTGAAATGATTCAGTATCAAGGTTCCATGCAAAAGCGATTGACTGAACTGATTAACAACTTCGACACCGTTCTGTTCACTGATGGTTCTCTAAGATGAAATAAGTGTTAGTGCAGATCATGCGTCTTCCAGTCTAAGATACTTGTGATTAGGAACGCTTGATCACTGTTTAAAATCAGTCGAGCATCGAAGCTGAACATAACCATCTTTACGGATAGTCAAGCTGTCAAGCAATCCAATCCAGTGTTAATTGAAGCATTATCATGAAGGAGACGCTCACCTGTTAAACCAAGCAACCAACCTAAATTACTCGGAAAAATAAATCGTTCGCTAACCTAATAAGATCTCTATGTTCGGCGGACGTTCAGTGGAAACATAACAGAACTGATTAGTAACGACTCATACTCCCTTTTCTCCTATTCTTCATAAACCACCACTCATGCTGCTAGGTCCCTGCAAAAAAACTTACCTACGGTTTCTGGATGAGGGTTAGGTGACGTCGGAGGACGCAAAAGTTATTTTCACGTTTATTTTCTGATCTTTAAGATAAATTTTTATGCTTCTAGATCAGTGACGGCGAACCTTTTTGGGAAGTGGGTGAAATTGTGTTAATTATTTCTTTTTGTATTAGCCCGTGGGCCACTAAGTCAGTGGCGTCGCTTGGAAAGAGGGAGGGGAGAATGGTTAAAAACCATGTTTTTTTGGTTCTAACTTTTAGAAAAATAGGAAACGTAAACTTTTTAGAGTAGTTTACGTTTCCTAAAATAAAAACAAATAAATGTGGACGTCAAAAAATTGATATAAAAGGGGTGACACCATACCCAGTCAGTACTGCATTGAGTATTTTTGAATGATGAAGGAATAATGAAAATCATATAGTATGAAATTTTATTTATTAATAGATAATATAGTTAGGTATTAAATATACAATTACTAATTGAACTACAGGATAAAGGTTTTTTTTTTTAAATATTATTATTTGAACACGTTTGAAGAGAAGTTTTTTTTACCCCTGATCACAATTGGTCTCACTTTTCCTGCAAGTGTAAGCAGTTCTTTAAATGTATGTCCGTGTTTAGGCCGGCTACTAGTCCTCTAAGACGACTTTTGAGTCGCGGCTTACTACGTGGCCACAATTGTACACATTCTTTTAAATATAGATTCACATTTCCTTGAAAATGTTATGAAAACTAGGAGGAAATTCTTTTTCTGTAGGGGCAAAAAAGGATATTAGAATATTTTAGCACATACGTTTTCCGGTAAACTTTAATAAGAGCTTTTGAAAATGTCTATCTTTATTGTTCTCTTTCCATATACGTTCATATGTGTGTTTGTTTGCCCATATGTTGCCATGAATGTAGATTAATCGAATTGTGATTTGATTGCACAACGCTTCGTTAGCAATATGACTTTGAAGACAGAGGAATAACAAAACATTTATGGCAATCAAATTCCGGCACCGAAATTGAATGAGTTCATATTGCCAGTCTTCGTATGGAAACTAAGCAAAACACAAGTAGCAGCCACGAGCACGCTCTCTAAAGCTGTTTTGTTCGAGTGCAAAATAACATTGAAAGTGGGAAAGCACAAGAGCAATCAGCCCCAATTTAATACAAGTTGAAACTGTTTACAAACAGAATCAGAAAATCGCCTAAATTAACTCGGGGAATCAATTCCGTTGCAGAATAATCGAAAACTAATAAAACCCGATGACTCCAATATGGCAAATCAACGTGACAACTGCATGTGCCAGTGTTTCCGCCCCGTCGCGTCGACAGCATGATGATGGGTGAATTGTTGCCCTTTAATTTAAATGTAATATTTGTGCCCCGGTCCCGCCTTGTATGTCCGTGACTAACCCTTTTCGGGCCGAAGGGAAGCCCTGCAGTTGAACAGACCTAAAAAATCGTGCATATTCCATATGTTGTATATATATTTTCTTTTTACTCCAAACAGGATGACTGCAAATATAAATATTGAAAACTGTTCAAAATTCAATGAAATGATGTTTTGCAGTTCCAATATAAATCCTCATCAGCGCAGCATCCTTTTACGAATAACGAACGCGTCCCTTAATACTGTCGAGCCAACCTGAGCCCCGCTGATCCAGTGCAGCTTTACGTCTGATATGCCTTGGCAAACGCTATAATCCCATTTATTAGTGGATTAAGGCCCAATTGATAAATCCATTTCACATAGTCAATTACTATGCACTTGCCGTATGCATGCTCTGGAAGCATTTTGTTGACCATTTTTCCCCTCAATGCCGACAAATTCAATTCTTACAACCTCTGTCATTGGGACGCCCCTTTAAAATGCACCACACACATACACCAATAAATTCAGGGATCAATCAGTTTGTATGCATGTTCGTTAATAGTATCAAATCTGATGTTCATAATGATCTCGTAATTATCAGATAATGCTGTGGTAATACTTGCCGTCCACATCGAACTCGAATTACCACTTTCAGTTTTGCATTTGCATACTAACCACATTCATGTGCCACGCCTAATTCATCATTAAACCCACGGACCGGTGAACAGTGCAATTGAACACGTCAGATGTTCTCGCCGCAATGTTGGTATTATTGTTTCGATGGGTTTTATAACGATAATTTGCCAATGCAGAATTCGGGAGGCAGGCGAGCATCTATTCAACCAGAGGAGTATTTTAACCACGGTTAAATGTTTGGAAAATATACTTCTACGCTAATAAGTAACATATGAATGTAACAAGCTGTTACTGGTAGATTATGTATTCTGGCATCTTTAGACTTTCGTAACTCCTTAAGTCTTCAGTGGAGTAAGTGATAACTTGTCAGCCTACCAATCCGGATGTCCCAGCTTAGAATCCCACCGGCGGCGACCCATGGTTATTTTCTGTTGATAACAGATTACGATAAAAAAAAAGCCCATGGGGTTGTCAGTGTTTCGGAATCCACTATAAATTGTAGGTCCACTTGCAATCGTTGTCTCGAATCAGGTGAAGTTCCTTTCCCGTCCCTATGCCCCACAAGCTGTTACATGAACTAGAGAGAGAACTCCTTATTATCGACGTTGATGGTACAAAGGATAACCTACTTTTCACGCGAGCATCGCAGTTTCTATTGAATATAGATTACGCTAAAAGCCAATGGCCAAAGGGTTGCAGAATAATATCAATCATCCACCTTAAATTGTAAGTGCACTTGCAATTTTGTCATCAAATCGCGTGAAGTTACTCTACCGCCTCATGCCCACAAGGGGTTATGAAAACTCGACAAAGAGAATTTCTTTCAAACACGCTCCTTTTTAAGTTTTTTAACACACAGTTTCATCCAGCAATACAGCAATATTTCGCTTTATTTATTTATTTCGAATTTGCCAACGACTGAGTACTAGACTACTACAATGATTAACAATAAAAAATTTATAATTTGTACCCTATACTAAAGTATTAGATTAGAAGAACAAATGAGTATCTCAAAAGCCAAACCGTGTAAGTCCACAGAGTGTAGTTTCGAGGGATCGAAGGTTTTACTTTCAACTTGTCATCACTTAGTGATATTAAATAATTGACTATTCAAAGGCCATTTCATTGATCGTTTGACACATTAAAAGCAAGTACTTGCCAATAAGCATTAAAGAGGCGAGCCATTGAAGTAATAGGCTTATTAAATTAATAATCAGTGCAACAACATATATGTGGGATCGAGGCTTCTCCATGAAAAGAACTTTGGAACGGAGAATCGGCAACGGCGCTGGTGGCCCAGTGGTTAGGGAAATGGAGTATCATGCGCATGGTCTCGGTTCAAACCCAGCTAGCCAAATGGTTTTTTTAACGCAGATTCTCCGATTCCTACATATATATAGAAGAAGTCAAAAATCCTTAAGGAGCGAGGAAGAGCCATGCGAACTCCGGCGAATTTATTACACAGTGTGGTCAAGAAGAATCTTGAAAACGTGTCTCTTCTCTAAGGTACCTGTTGAAAGAAACTTAAATCTATCTTTAAAAGGAGGCAATACATCGGTTTTGTCCCAAGGAAAAAATACAAATAAAATACCTTCGCTGTGTTGCCTCAATCGGATTAATACAGACCGAATAGAATGATGCCCAGATAGGTTGCATGAAAGAGCTTATTTTGTCTCCGACGAATACCAAGGCAGGACTAATAAATATAAAAAATATGGAGGCAGGCATTGGAGAGTATCGGTAATAGACACTGAACAGGTAACCTCATATCCTATAAAGTTCCTTAACTCTTTAGAATTAATAAATAAATTGGACAACCGCGAAAGCCTTAAAAACTCTTTAGAATTGTCAGGAATACCTTCCCACAAGCTGAGGGGGTATCTTTCCACAAGTCAGGATACCAGTCCTGTTGATATATAACTTCGATGTAAACCAGGCGACCTCATATAAACCGTAATACCACTACGAAGGAACCTTAACTGTATCGATATGACACTGTCATGCAGTTATTAGTTGAATCAGCCGCAGCTATTGAGGAGCCTGGTTAGGTCCTTCAGTTCCTGGTGAACTTTTCTACTCCATTAAGAAAGTGCTTGCCATGGGCTCTAAATCTTCTCCTGGCTAGTCCCGGGCATTCACAGAGTGAATGCTGAATGCTTTCAACTTCTTTCTCGTCCAGGCAACTTAGAACAACAAAAGTGGTTGGCAGGAATACGCATGCGGACAACATGACTACCAAGAAGACAGTGACTCGTTATATAATATATTACAGAGATTCCGGCGGCTTCCCGTTCTCTTTTCATTCCACCCAGGCCACATCCTCGGCCACATCCTGCGCTCGAGCTAAACAGCTTTAAGATCGATCTTTCCGTTTACTAAAATTAGAGGCTGAACTATTGATCTGCCTACTTGTGAAATGTTCATCGGCCAAACTTCTTTCGCCAGAAAATCGACAAACATCAATGGCCCAGTAGAGAATCACGTTGTGTAAAGCCCCCGGGCTTTGGATACCGATCCGGCATCTGCGCCCGAGCAGTGCTTTAATCGTAGTTGAGTCGAGCGCCTGCATCACCTTTTGACTATCACTGTACAAACAACTTCACTACGCCTTGGTAGGTTCTTGTGCGACAGCAATAGTCTTGCCGCCCTTTTAATGGCCAGAACCTTTACTTGATGTACACTGCAGTGGTCCGGCAGTGGAGACGGTTGGAGAAAACTCCCGCTCCTGTCCTGTTTCCCTTTTTGGAACCATCCTTGAAGATTAGTATACCTGGCATCGGCAGCCACCAACAACCCTCCCACTTCTCCCTTCTAGGTATTCTAGTACAGAAAGCTTTCTCGAGGCTTATTGTAGGAACCATATAGTAATTGCTCTCCTGCAGATGGCCGGGTAAGCTATTAGCATACTGCCGAGTCCGTAGTCTGGTGTATTCTAACTTTTGGATTCCTTCAATCTAATAGCATTACGAACAGTTATACTCCTACCATGGATGTCCAGTGATTTCAGAAGTAGCATAATCCCCAACGCGACCGATGGCATTGTACTTACCGCCCCTGAGATGCCCACAGGCCTTAATTCCTTAGGCTTCCAGTCACGGGGTTAAAAATTAAACGGCTGCTTAAAGTTTAGCAGGGATTACATAGTCCAAAGGCTCAAAACTGTATACTTTTGAATGTTCTACTGAGAATATTATGCTATGGGCCCTGACTATTAGAGGCTAGTAGCTCCAGGATTTCTAGCCTAGATGAGTTATACCTACAATCTTGTCTAACTACGAACTTGGGCTAGCCAAGGTATTACAAAAGTACTTCCACAATTTTTGAGGTATTCCGTATCTTTACTTCCTAATCTGTAGTTCTTTAGCTTTTGCTTGATTACATAGTTTAAGTTGTTTAGTTGGTCCAGGGGGGCCAGGGGGAGTCCTCCGTCAGGTTCCTTTTTATGTTGTCCGGTGCCACTAACCCTGGCGCCATCGCTAGTACTCTAGCTTTTGGGTCGTGTCCCTGTGACAGCAATTTCTTGAACCTTTTGTTTCAGCACCGCTGAGTTTTTGCTCTTTGGGCTGTTGTTGTCCACTACTTCCTCGGGACTTTTCCTTAAGTCCTTGGCGGCCTCATCAGGTTTGTCAACCGATTTCGTAATGAAGTCCTCATCGGACAATAGGTGCCACCCTCAGTATTGTTGTCGTCGATTGTCTTTTCGATGTGTGTCACACAAGTAGGGGAGAATTGAGAGTCTACCGTGACAGAGATCCCCGATATCACAGCAAGGCTAAGTTAAACCGGAGGTCGACAGGTATCCGGAGTTCGCATACTAACGACCAAGCTTTCCCTTGGCCACGAGTCCCTCGGCGTATGCTGTTCCACTTTGGAATGGTGTATTTTATTTAAGAGAGTATCCTTCTCATCGCCGGACTACTATTAGCCAGCCCTCCTGGCAGAAACATGACCGTACCAGGAGTCTGTTACCAGCCGCCATACTAGATCGATTGAGAATCGATACTCGGTTGACTCTCATTAGGTAGAATATTCATTATGGCAGTTCAATACTTATACTATGTGTTCTCTTTCTATTCTTATACGGAAAATGGACCAGCTTAAACAAAGTTTTAGATAAGCAGATTACAAGCGCATATCCCAGAAGGATTCTGCTACTTAAGGCTTCCTCACCATAGAAGGAGGAGGTAATAGGAGGTTATATTCCGGTTTCGTAAGCATTCGACCATAAGCAAAAATTAAGTTCCAGATTTCGTTATTATTTTTAATTCCAAATTTTTCTAATTTTAACATATTATATGTATATTAATTCCATTTATAAAACAATCTCAAAATAGAAAACTTAAACGTATTCACGCCACCAATCAAATTTAAAATTTGAAAATCTGAAAAGGTAACCGAACTGGCATGTGTTAGAGTCTCATGTGAATTAAGTTAGCATCCTTCACCCCAAAATTGATTATTTTCCCTTAATCTTAATGCAAATGTTAAGACAAAAATATTCCAGCAACCGAAGACAAAGAGGAAAACACCTGTCTGCCCCTTTTCTTGCGAAAAGTCAATCAATCAGAATTAATCGGTCGACTGTATATTAAGGCTTCCTACATAGCTGGCAATCAATCTTTTGTTTTACCATAGCCCTTCTCGACCTGTATTCATTCGGAAAAACTGAATCAGCGGAAGAAGTTTTGTTTTTAACAGAGTTTTTCCAGGCCAAAGGGTGTGTCAAGAGATGGTCTCTTCCTCACACACCCCATACCTGTGGCACAATAATAAATATCACAGAGCCGTAAAAATGATAATAGTCCAAAAATAAAACAAGAACGAAAAATTGTATATGGTGTAGACACAAAGCTTCGAAAAAATTAAATGGATTCGTGATAACTGCTATTATCTTTAACATTTTGTTTTTAAATTGTAGGAACAAATCTAATGGGAGTTGCAGTTCATGAATTCGGTCATTCGCTTGGCCTTGGACATTCATCAGCAGAGGATGCAATTATGTTTCCTTGGTACCATGGTTATGAAGCCAATCAGGACTTACCAGAGGACGATAGACTGGCAATTCAACAAATTTATGGTAAATTTTATTTAAATGTTGAGTAATTTAAATTTAATTAAAATGCTTTACAGGTTCAAAGGAAAAGCAATGGGGACCATATCGTCCACAAAGACCGCAGACAACTACAACCACAACTACCACAACAACAACTACAACCACAACGACGCCAAGACCAGTATTTCGGTTTTATCCTGATCGTACACCAAATGAGCGACGACCACATTGGGATAAAAATCATCCTCATTATCATCCACAGTATCCCGAAAATCATCCTAGAAACCCACAAAATAATCCTCGATATCCTCAGAATACTCCCCATAAACCTCCCAACGATCCATATTATCCGCAAAACAATCCGAGCTTTCCACCAAAAGATCCAAGATATGGACAACCCTATCCTCGATATCCGTACAACGATCCCAACTATCCTGACAGCAAACCTCGAAATCCAAATAATGATCCAAAGTCTCCGTACTATCCTCATCGGCACCCGCATACGGAGTCGAGTGATACTCCTAGAAGATACCCACATTATCCCAAAGATCCGAAAACGGAGTCACCTGTGCTTCCTCCAACTCGACACCCAAGTAGACCACATCCACATACAACAATACCCACTACGCATCACCCCCGCCACAGGGATCATCCGCGACATCGACCTGTTGAAAAACCAAAGAAGGAAAAGCCTGATAGTTGCAATACTGATTATGATGCTATTTCTATCATTCGAGGGGAACTGTTTATCTTCAAGGATAAAGTAAGCCATCCACATGAAGATAAATAAGTACTGTATGTACGATTTGACATGACATAGAAAGCAAGCAATTTGTTTAGCACTTTAATTAAACCTAATTGTTTTCTACAATAATTGGGAGACCTGGAAAAGTCGCTCTCTCTTTCAATTTGTCATATTCTGCCAACAGCACTTATTTCATCTTAAGTGGCCGTCAATAAATTAAAAGAACAAAATATATTTAATTGCAATTTTTACATTTTAGTACATTTGGCGAATTGGCGATCGCGGATTATATTCTGGTTACCCTCACGAAACAACGCGTTTATGGAGTCAGCTTCCTTCGAACTTTACACATGTTGATGCGGTTTATGAAAACAAGGAAAGGAAAATTGTTTTCTTTATAGGTAAGTTGAAAAATGACGAAGGGTCCAGTTTCAAACAATGATTATAACATATCCGTATTCTGGCAAAAGAACAACTCTCAGTTCTTCGCTATTTGCATCATAAATTGCAACAAATTAAATCGCTACTTTATTATGCTATTATGGTTAAATATCTTCTGTCAGAGTACTCCATAAATGCAGGGAAATCTATTCTCCTGTAAATGTCTCTTTTAATCATCTACTTCGGAACAGATGTAGCTACCAAGAATTAAATCCCTTCCGATCACCATGGTCGTCCATATAAAAAGCATATGATGAATTTATTTTATTTCTTCTAGAGCTTTGTTACTGCGTCAGAAATCCTTTGCGACTTCACCCAATATTTTAGCATGGCTTCTTTCTATAGTAAATAATAATAATAGTGTTTATTCTCTCAATCATGTACATATTCGTGCTTAAAATATTTCATAACCAATTCCAAATGGAAGCAAAATATAAATTTATAGGAAAAAAGAAAAGATAAATGGATTTTAAGACAAATCTATTCCATGAAAAAAAACATCAATTAGAAAAATAAAATAAAACAAGGTACTAGCCTACATATCAATTCCTAAGCACAAAATAAAAAAAAAAAAACGTAATAAAATCTATTAAATAAACTAAGAGAATGAACTAGTCGTCTGGCTGGGTTGGTATAAAGCTTCAAATCGCCTTTGTAAATATTCACTAAGTCAAAATCTTGCATGAAATACTATAAGAAGAATAATTAAAATTCATTCCCGTTTGGGCTGTGAGAAATCCATACCATTAAGCATTATAATTTTCAATCAAGTAAGATCTGTATCTTAAAGCCGACTTTGTATATAAATATAGTGCTTTCCAATCGTTGCCATTTAATAAAGCGATTGTTTCGTCGTAGGTAAGTAGACTTTTATTAAAATAACCACAGCGAAACTCTGACAGAATCGGACAGATGGCCAAGAAGTGAATTATGTCCTCTTCCTCATTCCGGTTGCACATGGAGCATAGCGGACTGCCAGTTCATCTCCAAGGGCTTCCATTTACCCAGAATAGGCCTCCTATAATATAATATATCTGATCATCTCAGTAGTGTTGTTATTTGTTATGTATGCGTTTTCACCCATATCATATTGTAGGACGTTATATACGCCGTGTCTCGTGCTTTGCCGCCCCTTCTCAAGTTTGCGCTCCGAAAGAGATTGTGCTTCCTTCTCGGAGATAGTACGTAGACATTGTCGAAGACTGCCGAAGTCAAGGGGGATCCCAAAGACATCAGAAAACTCATTCCATCTTTCGCGCCAGAATACCCCTTTTTCCAAGGTTTTTTTTGCCAGTATTTTTGGAAGTCTTTAATCTGGCATTTCCAGCACCCTAATTAAAATGGCACCCCAATATAAACCTATAGAGGTCTGGCAGGCCCGTTACAAGCGACAGCATATAATTAGGGGTTGTTTGTGAGAGCCAAAAAAGCTTCTTCAGACAAAATCTTTGCAGTTTTTCAACCTCCTCATAGTATCTGAAACCGCATACCTCGCTCGCCTAGCAAAGTATCGATCTCGAAACGGCGTTAAAGATTTCTACCTTTGCTGAAAGCGGCACATCCCTATTTTGTTAGACCTGCACGTTTTGCAATACTCGCTTAGATTATTAATCATTTCCTGCAAAGTTCTTGGATTATATGCTAAGAGTACCACATCATCCGCATACTGTAGCACCCGTACCACTATCTCCTCGATCGCGATCCCTCCCCCAACAACATCATGAATATCGTTGATGTAGAACGAAAAAAGAGTGGGACTACCTGTACATCCTGGTTAAGACCACACTCCGTTTCAAACCAATCTGAGATCTCTTCTCCATTCCATACCGCCGCCCTAGTGCCAGAATAAAGACTTCTCAGGACTCTTACAAACTTTGAAAAGACACCCAAATTTTGTAGCTTGTAGAACAGTGCCTCCCTATTGATGGTATCAAATGCTGCTCGAAAATCGACAAAGCAGCAATATACTTTTTAAATATTCTTACTCGAGCTCAAGTGTATTAGGCTCGCCAAATTTAAAATGTTATCAACCGTACAGTATCCTGACCTGAATCCCGCTTGGTACTCCACGAGTACATGGTTTTGCCTTTCCCATTCAGATAGCCTTTTAAATGGACAGGATACAAAGACTTTAACAGTTATATCTAAAAATGATAACCCTCTATAGTTTTCAACCAAATTAACGTCGCCTTTTTTATAAATGGGAAAAATAATTACCCTCCGAAAGTTGTCAGGGACTTGACCCCCAGTGTAACTAGCATTAAAAGCCGCCGTGAGTTGTTCCAAAAATACTGTAGGAACGTTTTTCAAAAACTCAAAAGGGATCCTGTCAAATCCGGGAGCCTTATTATCCTTGGCCGCCCGTATAACCTCTGCGATTTCATCCCATCTGAATGGGTTATCCAGTTTTGATGTTTCTACATTTAGTTCGGCATACTGAATTGGACTTCCTGTGACAGGTGGATTCAGCAGGCTCCTGAAATAGGAGTAAAACTGGCCAGTGGAAATTAATCCACCCACAATGCGGCTGTTTCCCCTTATTTCTCTCACGTTTGTCCACCACTCCATTCCGTCTTTCACAGAGCTCAATTTTTTTGCAATTCCACTCATATAATATCTTTTTTTGCAGTTACAAATTCTTTTAAAGGCAGAGTTACTTTGGGCGTACAAAACTTTGGCTAAACTTGAATTGGTTCTTCGAAAAATATTTAGCCACGTAAATGATAGCTTGCGAGCCCTTAGGCACTCACTATCGAACCATTTGCATTTGAAAGCATGTGAGTTTCCAACTGATGTGTTACTGTTGGCGAGAATTATAGCCAATAGGTCATTTATACTCATTAGCCTTTCACTTCCCGACTCCACTCCCGATATTATAGCCCTCTCTATATCGTAGCTGTATTTCTCCGGTTTTTTTTCTCTTCCAGTTCAATCTGGTGCTAATTTCTTCTCCGCCACGGAATTTCCATCAGCGAGGATTGTAAGACAAATAATCATATGGTCAAAATAGTTTTCAATCTTAAATTCGAAATCTACCCTACGTCTTAAACTTTCTATGGATACTGCTGCGTAATCGATCTTCTTCTTTCTATAGTTCACTGACCCATTAGGACTCCTACTGACAATTTTCGCTTTATTTCACGGGCACCGTCATGTATGAATACAGTCCCATTCTCAAGGCGATGACCCTATCTAGTACAACTACATTACTTTATTTTACATTCCTCCTTCTGGGCAATTGGAAGCTTCTCTCGCTGCAAACCTTTATATTTCAGAAGTTATGAGATATAGTAATTCTGTAGCTAGAAACAAGTTTTATTAGTTGCCTTAGAATGCTCGGCTACAGCAGGTCTCTACACATGGTAAGTCGGCAAAAGTGGTCATGAACTTCTGGGTTAGATGTGGAGGAAGGTCTTAGTGATTAGCAATTTAATGTAACAGTTCAACAAAAGGAGTTATTCAGTCGAACCTATAGGAAAGTCATGTAGCGAATGGAGTAGCAATTCTATTATCAAGAATGCTTTCCTTCATGATAAGTAAGATCATCACAAAAAAACAAATTAAATGAACAATTTCTGACATTATTCTCAAGCAAGTTCCTTAAATTCGACTCAAAATTTAGCTGAAAACTAAAAAATATTTTTATTAAATTATGTTTACTCTCCTTGTTAATGTAAAGAAGAGAAACTGTACTGCAATTAGTTTAATTGAATCCATTTAAAGCATTTCCTAACAATATGGAAGAATATCGAAAACGTCGAAATGGGCTGTAGATTCGGCTACAATATTGTTCAAACTTTCGAAAATGGAGTTGCCCATCTAGAAAGCCACTTTAAGTTTACTCTGCTCTAGATTTAAAAGCGCATAGAAGGAACCAAGCGAGCAGATGGACGTGGGCGGATCTCCAACTTTCACGGCTCTCTTGAGGAGTTTACATTCTTTAGATTAATCGGCCACTATAATATAGTCACTTAGTGTAAAGACACGCTTTAACAAGCTATTCATGAGTTGTAGTTTAAAAACGACTGCTCTTAATACTACTGCTGGTAATAGAATCTTACATATTTGCTTAAAACTACGCAATCCATATAATACAAAGACATTTTGATCTCTCGTTTAGACTAAAATAACAATTGGCAGCGATATATGTTTCAGGGCAATAAAATGTTTAAGGAGCTGATCAAGAGAGGCACCAAACTAAGGACTTCATCCATTGACTGGTGTATCCGCTAACTTCTAGAAGCTTTAACTGAAACAGGCGACCTGAAAACGTCTCAGCTTGCTAAGATGCGAGGAGTTATCTCTTTTCCACAGAGAACAACAACTTATATCAGGAATGATATGCTTTTCTCTTAGTTTTCACTTACTAATACAGAAATTAATTATGCCTAGGTTAGATTCAAACTCCAGAGGCACATATTCCATTTCTGCTTTTTATACTATACCTATTCTCTTTCTTTTATAAGCCTTCTTCTAATATCGATAAAAATATTTTCTTGTCCAGAAATTATTCTTGTCCACAAATCACTCAATGTCCGCAATACTTAGGGGATCAGACATTTTTCTTTCACATGTTCGCCTGGAAACCATTTTTTTTACGACATGGCCAAATCAAAGGGGTCAACCCTTTGATGCGTTACCATGGTTTTGGCCGGAAAGGAATTAGTGTTAGGGAAGTGAGTTAACTTGAGTCTTGTTTTTGCAGTGCTGCGAGCTAGACAACAGCCAAGAGACGGAGTGGATTATTTTTAATTTCTTAATAAAAGCTCACGGGGTCATCTGGTCTCGAACCCGGGACCCATGGCATGTTGGTCGTGCGGCTCCATGTTGGGTTATTTGGGAGTCTCGTCGACAGCCCTACCTGACGACTGGATTCGACGGCGTGCAACCCTTAACTTTGAATCTGTTTCTAGTATCACATCTTGACAAGTACTCGGTTTTATACCCGATCATTTTTCCCTCTCCCCTTCACTAATCAAAGCTGCAAAGTAAAAATGTGGCATTATAAGCAAACTGATAATGAGAGCTTTAATAAATACATCACAGAAATAGACTGATATCTTTGCTTTTCTCATTACTCATAGTATAAAAAATATAAGAATGAAAACACCAATTGGTATAAGTACGGCTGTACTATGGCCATCAAAGCTTAACAATGTAAATATAAATTGCCACCATCATAGAAATTTAGATGAATCTGTCGCAAGACTCTTTTTCGTTGAATTAAATTAATGCTTATACCACCACTTTTTAGTACTGAGAAATCTGGTAAATTACAGAACACCAAACTGATTGCTTCTACCTTCATCGCCACAGCTTCCATTTGCACAGCCTCTTTCCAACCATCGTGTCCGAAGCTGCTGGACCTGATGGTTTTGCGCTCCTGATATTTAGAGATGTACATACATCTTCTGTTCACGAGCCCCTTCGGAAACATTTTTACCCCTTACTTACACTTACTTTAGTCCGATACGATTTCGTATGGTCGTTCAAAGGGAGATTTGGACCGTTGGAACCATTATATTTATGGTGAGACATATTATTATGGCATTATATATTTTAGAACCCTTTTAGCCAAACTTCAAGCATTTTACTTAAACCCTGACCTAAAATTAATTTTCTATGGCCTCTCAATCCATGTTATAAAAGACGGAGTTACATCTAATCCCTACAAATTAAATCCAGGCGAGACACAGGGCTCAGAACTTTAATCAACCCTATTTCTCTTTTTTATCAATAGCTTTTTGCTATCTCTTACGCGAAACTCACCACAGAAATAGGTCAAGAGGAACTATTTTCGTCGATGGAGTTAATCAACATGTGTAAGTCGCCCTTTCCTTCTAACTTGAGCTCATTTCTTTACTGTCACTAAAAATGCAATGAGATTAATGGGCTTCCTATAAAGATGTAAAAAGTATTTCTCTCCATTTGAGTTGGCAATGATCTTCCAGTCCCACACTAGGTTCAGATTCGAATATAACTGCCATATCTGGACAGGAGTGTAACGCGCAGCACTGTTAGCGTTGGTAAAAGTTCAAAGTAAAGCCTTAAGACTTATTGATAATCCTATAATCTTCCATAGTCTTGACTACTTAGTACATCGAGGTAATTACGATTGCATCTCACTCTTCCGCGGTCATTTTCTAATGAAATAGCTAGGCAGGTTTCTTGTAGACATGTTACTATGCGCAATACAACATCCATAGTAGTGCTCACAATTTGATTCGATTACCCGTTCCTTCGATTATCCGGATACCCGAATCACTTCACTAATAGATTCTTAGAATCGATTCCTCGGATAATCGAATAATCCAATTCCGTAAGTTGATAAATTGAATAATCGAAGATTCGAAGAATCGAAGATTCGAAGAATCGAGGATTTGCAGAATCAAACCAGATAAAAATGGAAAGAATCATTTTAAGTACGTGAAACGTCGTTCTATTGTCATTTATTGGAAAAAGAGTTGATATTTATGCCACTGCGTTGGCATTAGAAAATTGTGAAATTGCAACTATAGCGCACTACAATTTTTGTCACTAATAGTAGGAAATTTTTAATATTTTAATTCTGATTTACAATAATATGTTGAAGAGATAAATTATTAAGAATGGCTCTAATACGGAACAAATTTTTATTGATTGTGTAGGTGCTACACGCTTTTCTCATTTCGAAATCCAGGAGTTTAACGTGCCTAAATCAAAGAATCGATTATTCGATTAATTGACTTGTCCGGATCTTAAGAATTGAGGAATCGAATACCCGAATTCGATTCTGTCTTAACGATTCTAAGGTTCGGGTAATCGACGAAGTAGTCGATTATTCGATTTTTGTTAGCACTAATCCCTAGACGTTCTAAATCCAGAGTTTATTGACCCTATACGCTCAAGATCAAATTTAGAAATTTCGTTAAATTTCAGAAATCCTAAAACAGAACAACATGAATGGATTACAGACCGGGTTTTGTTTTTTCTTCAGCTTATAAATTTCAGGCGTTTAGATGTAACGTACACTTCAACTCATTTCTCTCATACTTTATTTAAGCATCACAGGGCATCCCCTGAACTGTGGCACCCTAGCTAAAAGCGCACTGTTGATTTTCATTTTGTAAGATAAACACAATTAATTTGCGACCCCGTGGTATCGTCCAATTGCTATTAAAAAGAAGGCAATCCCAGGAGTACTCAATTAGAATCAATACTTGAATAATATTGTACTGTCATCGTTATAGATCGGCAACTTATTGTTAGTACAACTTTCTCCTTTCTTCTCCTTTAAATTAAGATTCCCAATTGAGAGCAGATTGGTGACTTTTTTCATTCAGCCATTATGCTCCCTATATAATCAACACATAAACAAAAACAATTGGGTCTGAAATTACACAAGAAGCTACAAATAAATTCGATAATTTGATTTGAAAAAATTTTTTTTGCAGGCAATCAATACTATGTATTTAATTCGAACTTACTCGAACCGGGATATCCGAGGCCATTAACTGATTTAGGATTACCACCTTCATTGAAAAAGGTTGATGCTGCATTGATTTGGGGCTACAACAATAGGACTTATCTCTACAGCGACACATTGTATTGGAGACTGGATGAGGATGTTGGAAAAGTGGAGCTAGACTATCCTCGCGATATGTCAATATGGCAAGGGATAGGATACCACATAGACACAGCCTTCCAATTCCGAAATGGTAAATCCGTCAAGAGAATACTTTTCGTAAATTAGCACAGTAATAACTTACTTTCTTTTCAGGCAAAACTTACTTTTTCAAGGGTAAAGGCTATTGGGAATTTGATGACACTCGCATGCGTGTAGCACATGATCGACCAAAAACATCCGCCCAGCGATGGATGAGCTGTCCTAGAATAACAAATGAAGTGGATGAAATTCCAAGGCGGAAGGAGCCACTAATCTCAGACTCGGCATTCAGCTCTTCCACCAAAACAACAGCTCTCTCTTACGTATATCACATAAGTGTAGTCTTATCTATAGTCCAATTGTTACTGCCATTTGTATATTAATTAGCCCTAAGTTTTTTTACATTTTCTTACTGGAAGACGTTCATGATTAATGACGCGAAAGTTTTACTCTTCATATTTACGCGTAATTCCCGTTGTAAGTGAAAATGTTTTCGAATTTTGCTAGCGAATAGGTATTTAAATTGTTTTCAATTTTTTAATAAATTAAGATCAATAAACCATCGTGAGCCATTCATATTTGTCACATTAAAAAATGTTTGTACTGTTGTTAATAAGAATTTGTGATCTCAATTGTATTCCTGTTGATATGCAATAGATTTCATACTCACTACACCCTGCCCAAAATCAAGACGAAAACTATTGCATACAACTTAGAAAGACTGGACCAACAGAAAAGATCTACAAGATGTGAATAAAACCAATGGCTCTTACTCCTTTGTTTAAAAATTTGTAATCACTACCTGTGATATTATTTAATAAAGTTCTTAAACAGCAGTTATTTTCATTAATTTTGTAGCATACAACTATTATGATTATTTTAGTACACTGAAAGGGTGGTTTCCTAATGAAGACCAGTTCCATTGGAAAATTAAAGATGTCCCATTTAGATTTATAAGAACATTTTTAAAAACTCTTTCAATTACGTGTCGGTCAGGCATTAAAATAGAAATCCTTAGCTGATTTAGGTTTTTCTTTCGAGTAGAAAATTTATAAAATTAAAGCATACAATTTTTAGATTTTTTTACAAATGGTTGGAAAATTAAATGAACCTGGGCCCGGTTTCTCGACTCAATTGATCCAGTCGACAAAATTCTTCTATCGATTTGTGTACTATTGGGTATTTGGCAACTCGATCGAATCGACAAAAAAGAGTTACCATTTGAAGCACGAACTTGTTATCCAAAGTATGAACTGTAACCAACGTATCATCTATTTGAACTGTAAAATTTGTTCTGCAATTAGTGTTAATTTGAAAATTTAAAAATATTCCTCAGTTAGTTCGGTTAATTTCAAATAAATTTTGTAAATGGGCTCAATCGGGATACATTTTCTACGGGGCGAAATGAATGAAAGAGTTCATTTCAAATCATTACGAGATTCGTCCAACCCCTAATCATTACGAGACTCTAGGTATAAACAACTTTTTATAATAATCAAAATACCTAACTACTTTGTCATGTAGATTTGTTAAACAATTTCGCTTAAGTAAAAAAGCTTTTCGATATCTGCTAGACCACTGTATAAGTTTGACCCCAAGTCAGAAAAGAGCTGCAGCAATACCGCCTATTTTTTGCAAGTTGATCATTTCAGGAGATTATTAGAGAATCCTACTTAACTGGAATTTAGCAACCGGCAATTGATATTTACTTACATTTTTACATCCGCTTCTTGCCTGACATTACATTATAGTCGACAACGTCAATCTCATCGAGAGTTTTGTCGATCACCATCGACTGCAACCTTATCGATATCGAGTTACCAAATAAATTTCTCGATATCGACAAAGATCGACATCGAGACGAGAAACCAAATACGGGCCCTGCACTGCAATTTTTTTTTTGAATAATTCCAATATATACTATTTTCACGAAGCTGTAAAAGTACTTACTTAGCGCTACCATTAGTATCTTTTTTTCAAAAAATTTTAATGTAACGGTTAAAAAGTTAGGGAAGGAACAATGTGCCCATTGCAAACTACGATGGAGTCTCATATTTTGCGACTGAGGCGTCAAAAATGTCAATATTTCTTACGTCTATGTAAAACAAAAACCTCAGCATTTTGAGCGGGTGAAATTATTTTTATTAAATTGGCCATCTTCCTGCCTTCCAAAAAAGGTACAACATGTCAATGTGGCGAAAGGATTAGAAAATCGCTTCCTTAGAGGTCTCTGACTGCCTAATTATTTTATTGCACTGTAGTTAGGAAATTCTTTAAATAAACAAAATTTCTAAGAGAAAAGTTCGGAAATATTTGTTTATGGTAAACAGGTGCCTAATTTTTATTACAGCTGCGGCTTTCTCTGCCAACTCTGAGCTGCTGGGCTCTGTGGCTTCAGACTTAAAAACCCTGTCTTCACGCTTTGATGCTGTTCCCAGGCCGTCACCCTCTGTTGCGCCCTGTGTCGAAGTTCAGCCTGTAACTGAGACGGAGGGTAAAGATAGTGATGCAGTTACCGACACCTCGCCCGGGAGGGTGAGGGACTCTAAATCAAAACCTAAACTTAGGGTAAGGCGTCGGCGTCGTGTAGGGTGCGCCGTGGCGGACTCTGGTCTTCCAGGTCCGGTTGTCGCTGCTCGCACGTCTAGTGACATTAATGGAGGTGGTGAGAGGGATTTGGGCGGTAGTAATGAGGTGATTCCATCCGTCATGCCCTCAAACATTGGCCAGGCTGGTGTTGATGATGTGGTACTCTCCGCCGTTCCTCGTTCAAGGTCTGTTTTTATCTCGCGTCTAACGCCTGGAACCTCCTGTGACATGATATTGCGTTTCCTTCGGTTTAGGAGTGTTGACACGTCGGATGTGTCCTGTAAGAAAATAAGTGGGGAGACGAAGCCCTACGCATCTTTCCTGTTGTCGGCTCCTTCTCTGGTGGCTGATACTCTGCTCTGTGATAATTTCTGGCCCCAGGATGTTTTTTGTAAGGTCTTCGTGCCCAATTCTCGCCGCCGCACTAGGTCAGTAGCGGCTCAGTCTCCTAGTTCAAAAAACGGGACAAGCTCTCTCTGTACTACCAGAATGTGAGAGGACTGAGGACCAAAACAAATAATTTTTATTTTTCGTCTACTAACTGCGATTTTGATGTGATAGCCTTATCTGAGACGTGGTTGCACCAGGGTATTTCGGACGCGGAACTATTTAATGGCTCTTATCAGGTTTTCCGTAGGGATAGGCATGCTGCCTCGTCCGCACGTGGTGGGGGTGTTCTTATAGCTTGCAGGAATTTTCTTAATACTAATCATTTAGACACTCACTCATTTTCTGACCAACTGAAGCTGGAACAAGTTTCAGTGAAAATTTCATTTGATTCGAGAAGCCTCTTCTTGATTTGTTGTTATATACCCCCTGATGCGTTTAATGTCGTTGATAGTAATGGTTTGAGTCAGTATGATATTCTCATTAAGCATGTTAACTTCATCTATGACCGATTGGGTTCTAAGGATGAAGTTATTCTTGTGGGGGACTTCAACTTACCCAATGTGCGATGGGTAGCGGATGATGATGACGATAGCTTTCTTCCCCATGACTTTACAGAAGGACAATCGTTATTCCTTGACACCTTGGCTAGCTTGGGGCTTTGCCAAATGAGCAATGTGAGTAACAATATGGGAAGACAGCTTGATTTGGTGTTCTCTACAAACTCTACGCTCACACTTGTTGAACCCAGCCTATTTGCCTTGACAAATCTTGACGGGTATCATCCCGCATTGCTTGTTGCTTTTTATTGTCTGTCGGACGTGCCTGTCGATGACTTCGATGGCCAATATCGTTTTAACTTTAGAGCGGCCGATTTTGAGGCTTTGAATGATTATCTTGATGAGTTGGACTTCCAAACCTGCTTGTCTGGTGACGATATCGACAGTAACGTATCAAGTTTTTACGATGTTTTGTATGAGGCTTTTGGGAGGTTTGTCCCATTGGTTCGGGTTAGAGGTAATGACTTCGCTCCACCCTGGTTTGACAGAGAATTGAAAACTCTTAGGAATAGGAAGAACAGACTTTGGAAGAGGTATCTTCGTGTTGGCAGTGTTGACTGCCGTCAGGAATTTAGTATTTGCTATGAACATTTTATATGCCGCTCTCGCTCTCTCTATGATGAATACCTTCAAAGTTTAAAGAACAGATTATTCTCTGACCCCCGTGCATTTTTCGAATATGTTAACCTAAAGAAAAAGGTCGATAACTATCCATCGACAATGGAGTTCGGGGGGATTTCCAGCAATAATTCTAGTACTATTTGTAACTTATTTGCTGAATCTTTTAAGGGTGCATTTGAATCATCTGATTTTATCCCGGATAGTGGAAACTTTTCGCACATAAATAACCGAATTTTACCTATAGTGTCAGTTCCATCTATCACGGACTTGCACTTCCTGCTGACTTTTCTGGTGGTCCTGATGGGGTTCCTGCTGCAGTCATAAAGAAATGTTCTTCGGTGTTGTTGTGGCCTTTGCTCTTTTTATTCAGGAAGTCTCTCTCGCGGGGCCTTTTCCCAGCTCTTTGGAAGATATCCTTTTTAATTCCTATTTTCAAGAGTGGAAATAGAAGAAACATTTCCAACTACAAGCCAATTGCTAAGTTGTCCTGTATTCCTAAACTCTTTGAACTGTTAATTCAATCCCAATTATCCGACGTGTGTAAGGGCTTAATCTCCACCCGGCAGCATGGTTTTCTCCAGGGGAGGTCCACGGTTTCAAACTTGGTTGAGTTTGTTTCCGGCACTGTAAGTGGTTTCACAGATGGTTGCCAAACTGACTGTGTTTACACTGATTTTAGTAAGGCCTTTGATAAGCTGTCTCACTCTATCATTGCCTTTAAATTGGCTAAGTTGGGTTTCCCGCCCTCGCTTATTGTTTGGATTAGGTCGTATTTATCTAATAGGACTTATAGGGTACGTTTTCGTGGCGCACTCTCTGATGAGTTTGTGGCTCATTCTGGTGTTCCCCAGGGCAGTCATCTGGGTCCATTGTTATTCATCATATCTATAGATGATATCTCGTATTTGCTTCAAAGATGTAAAATTCTTATATATGCTGACGATATTAAAATCTTTCTCCCAATCAAATCTGATGCTGATTGTGAGATTTTGCAATCAGAGTTGCACATTTTTTATGAGTGGTGCCGCAACAACAATCTCAAGTTGAACATTGAGAAGTGTCAGGTTATGTCCTTCTCGAGGTCTTCCAGCTTTCGTACTTTTCAGTACATGTTTGAGGGTACTGTTATAGAGCGGGTGGAAGGGGTCAGGGACTTGGGAGTGTATCTTGATGTTAAATTGAACTTCACCTCCCATATTAATAACGTCGTTGCTAGGGCAAACTCTATGCTGGGATTTATTCTTCGATGGTCCAAGGAATTTCCAAACCCTCAAATAAGACTCCATCTTTATACGTCCTTGGTTAGACCCCTGCTTGAATATGCTAGTCAGGTTTGGTCTCCGTTTTACGGATCCCACATTAAACGTATCGAGTCCGTCCAGCGCAGATTTGTGCGATCAGCCCTGCGTTGTTTGCCTTGGAATGACCCTCTTATTCTACCACCTTATGAAGAGCGTTTAGGCTTACTGCAGCTTGTTACACTTGAGAGGCGTCGTTGGGTTGCAGATTTGATATTTTTGCATCAGCTTCTGCAGGGAAAGATAGACAGTGTTGTGCTTGCTTCCAAAGTTTTGCCTAGAGAACTTTCCTATTCCCTGCGTAATCGATCAGTTTTTCAGATTGCATTTTCTCGCACTAATTACGGCATGTTCGAGCCTATTAATCGCATGTGTAGGTCTGCTAATGATATTGGAGACGTTTTTGATACTAGTGTGGACAAAGTGACACTTAAGAGGAGTATTTACAATTTGTAATTTAGTCTTGCTCGCACTGCTTTTTGTTTTAATTTTCTCGTTTTTGTTTGTTATGCATGTCGACCCTTCTGTATTTGGAATGAAAACAGTATTATTATTGTTGTTATAAAAGGCATGTATAGAGTCGTGTATATGTATCCTCTTTTTGACTTGACTGGGATTTGCTTTAATAATCTCTGTTGACTATGCACCTCATATTTTTATATGTGACGTATTTTGTTCGTGTGTCAATTACTAATATTATTTGCATGGGTGTGGGAGCCTCATTCGCCTCCATATATTGTTATATGTGGCGAATAGGTCAAATGTTTCTAGGCTTCTGCCTATGAAGTGCACCTTCTGAGTTAGAAGGATTATTTCTATTTTTATTTAAGAGGTTAAAAAAGGTAGGTGTAGTTTATATTATTATCGCTATTAGTTTGGATTAGTCAGAGTTTACACCCAAGTGCTTTGGCGTTATGTTACTAATACTTGATGGAAATTTTGCTATAAAAGAGGGTCAGTCAGCAAGAATGTCGATAGTAAATTTAAGGGAACACCTAAAAATGTCGCCAAGATAAATATCGTTAAACTTGAAATATAACCTTTTGCCTCCCATCAAAATCTGAAAAATGTCGCCAAATTTTTAATCGAGAGTTATAAATTCACCAAAGGGAAATGTCGACTATTGAAATACCGATATTCATGAAAAATTTGGCCAATCCGTAGTCCTGTTTTGAACGTTTTATTAATTATTTAAAAGTTAAAATCAAAATATTCTACATATTATTCGTGAAGAAGTTTATGCTTATTGAGTATTGTAACTTGTATAGTTTCGAGTTTTAATCCGAATCAATTTTTAACTTTTATTGTTAGTTCTGCCTCTTTCAATTTCTGTTAGGTAAATACCGACAATAAAAGAGTATTGTTAGCAGCGCTAGTGTGGTAAAGCACAAAAGGATAAAGACCACGGCGATTATATTTGCTAAATAAGCAAATTTTGTTGTTTTGCTTAGTGATGTTTTTATTGGCGACATTTCGGTAGGCGACCTACCATAGTAGACCCGAATTTTGCATTTGGCTTCTGGAATGCAACGTGGAGAACAAAGTTTTGCTGGACGGAATTCTGTGGACGGACGAATCACAATTCACTAGAGATGGTATCACAAGCTTCCACAACTTCCGTACCTGATCGAAGATTAATCCACATAGGACAGTTGTGACCTCATTCCAGTCTAAATTCTGCGCTAATGTTTCGGCTGGTAGCATCGACATTTTAAGGCAGAATTAAATGAAAAATTTCCTGATCGCAGAATTGGACGATCTGGAGATTCTCCAGATCTTACTCCATTGAACTTTTTAAGGGAAAATAATGAAGGATGAAGTTTATTCACAGTCTGCTAACGATACAGACGAATAAGTTAACAGTTACAATACTCCTTAAACAGGGAATTAGATGGAAAGTAGCGCATCGAAAGTGGCGGAGAAAATTTTAAACAGCTTTTGTAACACATCACAATTAACTGTAATAAGTTTTGGATTCAATAAAAACCATTTTCTGTTTAGTTTGGTTGGTTGGTTTAAGTGGTGAGCGTCGAAATTTGAAAAAATTTCTGGACGGTCCAGTTGAGATCAGGCCCGTGCGCATGGGAAGGGTTTTGGGGTTCAAAATCCTGCGCACGGGCCTGGTTAAGCTTGCTAATATTTCAACACCCAAGATTTAAGGAGAGGGCAAATTGTGTATATTTACTCTATCAAAGGAAATAGGTTGGAGATGGGTGCCTGCTAAACAGCATTAAACTATATTAAGGTTTAATGCCAAAACACTACTACTTCAACGACCTTGCCAAAATTGTTTACAATGTTGATCGAACACCTACCACTACAGTTACACTCACTTCCAAAAGTGAACAAAATGTTTTGCCGTTACCTAAACTTCATCACCTTTCCAAAATTTCTACGAAATTCATGTAAATAATACACCTGTTTTTTTTATTTTTGTTAAATTGCCCACCTTATTACCTTTTCAAAAAGGTACAATATGGCAAGGTAGGAAAATGATTAGAAAAACCGCAGCCTTAGAAATCCCTGACTACCTAATTATTTTATTGCACTTTAGGTAGGAAATTCTTTAAAGAAACAAAAACAAATTTATATAAAAGGTAGAAAATATTTGTTTAGGGTACACAGGTAATTAATTTTAATTATTGTGCAAAAAAATTATAAAAGTGTTAGTGTGATTTTGTTTTATTGTCGATGTTAACTGGTGTTGGCCAGAGTTCACACCCTAGTATCCTGGCGTTCTGTTACTCGTACCTGATGAAAATTTTGCTATAAAACAGGATCAGTCAGCAAGAATATCGATTATAGTTGAAAAAGATCGATAACCACTGGTGTTCTTAAGCTAAAATTATTAAAAATTGGCAGAATTTACTTATCAAGTATTCGCGGATATAATTTACAATTATTGTGTAGTAAACAGAGACGAAAAAGCGGCTGTACTGGAATATTAAAGGAGATTCCCTAAGGGATGTGCACAACAAAGACGTATTTTCGCAGACTTTCCGAAGGTTAAGAGAAACCGGAAGTGTAATTTCAAACAGCACGGAATTGCGATCTGAAACATCAGAAAATTGTGCTGACATCGAACAGCAAATAATCACCTACTTCGGGCAAGACCCTGAAACGAGTACGAAACGATAAAGAGTCTTTAAATTTAAAGTTTGGATTGTTATTGGTAAAGGAGGGCTACGTCCATATCATCATATCCCATTCCAGTGACTACTGGAATGAAATTCCGAGAAAAGATTAGGATTCTGCATTTGGCTTCTGGAATGCGGCATGCAGAACGGGGCATTTCTGGGCAGAATTCTGTGGACGGATGAATCGCAGTTCACTGAGGATGGTATCACAAACTTTCACAACCTCCATACCTGGTCAGATACTAACCCAAATAGAACAAGGGGACCTTCTTCCAGCGCATGCTCTTAACCACCCACCATTCAATAGAACCATTCATTATACCGTCACATTTATGAGGACTTTTTGGAGAATACACTACTAGATCTACCAGAGGATAATCTTAGGCAATGTTGTAACAACGGGATGGAGTATCAGCGCATTCTAGTAAGGCAATACTGAATGAAAAATTTCCTGGCCGCTGGCTTGGATGAGTTGCACCGTTCCTTGGCCTGCTAGATTTCTCGATTTTACTTCATTGAACTTTTTCTTATGGAAAACAATGAAGGATGAAGTTTACTCAAGGTTAGTAAATAATAGAGAGGATTGAATTGGAAGAATTGGAAATGCAGCGACGACAATACGGGAGAGACTGGCTACAATATGAATTAAAATGGGAATTAGAAGCTTTTGTAACATACTAAGATTAATTGTAATAAGTTTAAAATTCAACAAAAAGCGTTTTAGGATTAATTTGAGTTTAATCTCTTTAAATAGCCCATCTTATTATCTTCCCAAAAGGTTTTCGACGTACACATTTCTACATCCTTATAGACATGTGCCCCCTTTTGGGGAAGATAATAAGATGGGCTATTTAATAAAAATTAAAAACAGGTGTACTAATTACATGAATTTCGGAGAAAATTTGGGAAAATACTGAATTTTATGTAATCGCAAAACATTTTTTAAATTTTGGAAGTGACTGTACCTGCAATGTTAGGAGTTAAATCAACACGGTTGACAAATTTGGAAAGGTCATTGGGATACTAGTTTTTTGACGTTGGTTTGATGTCGCTACGTTGAGTAGATCAAAAAATAAAAATAAGATAATGATGTGCATACCATGACAATTGCAAATTTATGAAACTCTGTAACTCTCAAACGGTTGAGATTGCCTTCCCCCGCTGCCATACAATTTTTTATTTAGTTAAGTGAGATCTATCATCCCACTTATTTTGGTATACCCGATCTGAAACACCCTGTATAGTAATTATGCTCTCCAATAGCCAGATGTTCTGCCTGGCGTGTATGTTTACCTTTTCCTTTCTCAACCGCGCTGGGTCCGGCTACGGCGGTTACTCACGTTACGGTAATTATTGGCTGTTTTTTTTTCAATTTTGAGTGATTGTGGAGTAAAGAACATATTGTAACTGTCGAAAAGTTGGATTTCGAGTTTTTGGTGTGTCTTGATTCTATATAGCACTCTTAAACAATGAAAAAGTGCTTTTTGAGAAACGAGTGTGTTGATACATATTTACGAAACCGTCGCCTAGTCTAGCGCTGACATCAAATGTTGTTCTTGAGCATCCACTTGCCACTTGCCATATCTCCTACGGTTTTTACTCAATTTCACCCTGCATTCCCGGGTAGTATACAAGTGAAAAAATTTAATACCACGATTTTCTTACAACTGGTTATATTAATTTTCCCTGGAAAATTTACTGAAAAGATGACGAAAACCCGCGCATTTTGCTGATTATCGTAAATTTTTAAGCCTATTTGTTTGCCCTTTGCAGACTAATAGTTTTCTATTAATCCAAAAGCAGATAACTAGTTCTATAAAAAAAAATACAGCAAGCCAACATGCATCAGAGTGGATGGAGGCATCTTCTCGGAACATTTGGACCTCGATGTCTCATTCCGCTTGCCTGACTACTGTAGCGTGTTTCAGGCGGAAATCAGGGCTATAAAGGTAGCTGCGGACCACCTGAATCAACTAACGCTACCCACAGATAATATGTGTATTTTCACAGATAGTCAGTCCGCTATTAAATCCCCCTCGGGAGTATACATCACCTCCAAAACGGTTATAACATGTCGCTCAGCACTAAATGCCATATCTGAGCATCTGAAAGTACGACTCATCTGAGTGCCTGGACATAGTGATATTTCGGGCAACTGCAGAGCAGACGAGCTAGCGAGAATCGGTACCACTCGTCCTGATTCGGAAATTTACCACCAGCTGGGTAAACCGCTGGCCACATACAAACTGGAACTCTTACAGGAGTCTCTCAGGATTGCAAACATTAATTGGCTGGAGGAACACACCTGCCTGATTACCCGACAGATATGGCCAAAGATTGACCCTAAACGGTCAAGGGAGCTCATCTTACTCGGACGCAAAACAATTACCAGTACCGTGGCCGTTATTACGGGTCACTGACTCATAGGCAGACACGCCGATAGACTGGGCGCGCCCTCAAACGACTTGTGTAGGAGTTGCCATGACGAAGAGGAAGAGGAAACCATACTCCACCTCCTCGGCAACTGTCCGGCCCTAGCCAACCGTAGGTACCAGTTTTTGGGCTCCTCCTGCTTTGAAGCGTTAACCGAGCTAGATGTCAGGGACCTGGCTCGACTATCAGAAATTCAAAATGGTTCCCGAAGAGTTAGGGCACACCTACACCTTCCCAAATCTAGTTTGGTTTCCCTAGAGCTGGCCCCACTGGAAACAGGGAGCTGGCTCGGTTCACAGGGGGGTATATGTCTACCCTCCTATGACTTAGGTTTATTTTTATGGGGGTTGCTAAAGTTTTGTAGCCTCAACGTGGTATCACAATGGGCCTCCTTGGCCTAAGTGTGCCTTTCTCAGGCAGCCACTTTAACCTAACCTTACCTAACCTAACATACATCAAACGCGCAAAGTAAACCATACCATTTATTTAGAATCTTTATGCTACTATTCCTAATAAAGAAATCATAACACATCCTTAATGGAATAGGCGTATTAATCTTGTATTTAAAATAATATAACAAGTAAAGTGCAGTTGTTTGCAAAGCGTACTTATTTCTTCTGTTGATGCCGGAGAGGGGCTTGCAATAAATGCGATCCATAAGCGGCTGGAAATCTAGGCATGTTGTAGAACATGTTGGACTGAAAATTCAATGGATTATACATGCGGTAATGACCTATCTGCTGCTGAACTTCCTGCCGCCTAGGTTGTTGATTTCTGTTTGTAGATTGTACCTTCGTGTATTTGTTAGTATTATTCGTCGCTACATTTAAATTCGTACAAGATTTACTCTTAGATGTGGAACTTGCATTTCGGTTATGCATTCGAAAGCGGAAATAAATTTCATTTTCTCGTACGTAATTCTTTAAAAGAGTCTGCGAAATGCTGAGGCACTTTCCACTTTTTATCAGATCAGGAATATCATCAGTGTCACTATAGCAAGCTTGCAAGAATTTTATCTGAAAAAGATTAGATTAATTTTTAAAAATGATAAAATTCTTTACGAGTTACTTTCTCAGCTTTATCAAATTCATTCCATATTTCGATTTCGTACATATACTTTTTGGCATCCTTTTTTCGGCCCAGCAAGTAAATAATCATGCTCACAGTGTTCGTGTCCCGATTTGATTCATAAAAGAAGACAAACGTTTTATTAAAAGCATCAACCAAATTTATGGCGGTAGAGATATTGTTGTCATTTTCAGAAAATAATGGAATCTTATCTTCCTCTGTATAGGAATACATTTTCCTTGAAGAGTGAGACGCTTTGAAATGGTCTACTACTTGATACTTGAATCCTTCCCAGGAGCACCTGAAAAAATAAGACAGAATTTACAGGACGTAACATAATTAATTAATCAATTTTTAATAACTTTATAATCCCATATAAATACAAAATATTATGTTTTTGTGAGACTTTATTTATTTACAAATTCATCAAAGATTGGCCACTACAACCCACTACAACGTAAAATGAAATAGCTATAAAAACAAGGAAAATTTCAAATGTAAGTGATCAGTTAATAAGAAGAAAAGTATAAAAGAAAAGCAACTTTGACTAAGCCGATTTTTTAATTGGACCTTCGTCAAGTGAAAATTGTTTGCATTACAATTACTATTGAAGAGCGACGCATTGTCGTGATGGGCTCATGCCTGCCTAAAGCTGTTCGGTGATGAAGAAAGAGCTGGAACCGATAAGATAAAGGCTGCTAACAGTTCAGGGGAATTAACATCGCCATGTTAACAGTCAAAGCGGACTTATCCTGCATTCAAAGGTTTCCAAACAAATGAGCCCAAATCTATCCAAATATGGTGGCAAAAAATATGAATCAGACCATATGAATAAATGAATGAATATGCTAAACTGCTCAAATCTAATTAATATGAACCGCGGAAAAAGGAGACCATGATTGGTCTAACAAAAGTAAAATAAAGTAGCTTCGTAGTGTAAGGGTCATAAAACTCTTTTGACCATCTTTTAACAAAACCCAATATCCTGTTAGGCTTATTAAAAATAATAATAATAGTTTATTGCCTAATTGAATATATATCAAATTTAACACCTTCCACCTTAATCGTAATTCACAACTTTTTACAATCATAAGAGACACATAATATAATACTTGATATATACATATATAAAACCTAACAACAAATAAAATAAAAAGTAAAGTTATAAGATGAACAGAAAAAAGATAAACGTATAAATAAAACTATAAACTACGACACTGGCCACCGAAGCCGTCTGTCGCGGTTGATTGGTAAACACCTACTTAAATTATTACCATATACTAGTTCAAGAAAATTCCAAAATTTTGATCCATAATCCATAAAATTCTTGGAAATGTGTGCAATTTAGTTTATATTCTATTCTGCACATAAAGAAAAACACAGTGCAAATAGGGGTCAACCATTATATTCAGATACGAGGAGCTTTTTACATTTCCAGGCGTTACAAAATTTAACAGGTCATTATAATGGCTGTTACAGCCATTCAATATATTATTTATTTCTTCCTCAGTTACAGTTTTCTTACCCCAAACACCAACCCTGACAAGATAGGACAAGTGCCAACAAAGTACAACAAGTCTTCAGCCTCCGACATATTACATAAAGAACAAATGCTTGTGCCTTCTCTCCTCCACGGGCTGGCATTAAGATCTAGTAATCCACACCTCAGAATCAAACTAATTTTTAACCGACTTCCCAAAAACAAAGAGGTTCTAAGTTCGACGCGTATGTTTTTTTTTATTTATTAATTTTTTATGTCTGACCCGGCATAACTTCGTAACGCGTCGACCGATTTTGTTGATTCCTTTTTTGTTGGGTAGAGTATGATCTCCCATTGCTAATAGGTCTATGGTGGTGGTGGGGGAGGGTAGTAACTTCGTAACGCGTGGACCGATTTCGATGATTCCTTTTCTGTTCGGTAGAGTATGTTCCTTGATTGATACCATGAGAAAAAAAGTTTAGTGGAATTGGGGTGGGGTAGGGGGTCAAAACTAACTTTTAACGCGTGGACCGATTTGGATGGTTCTTTCTTCGTTGTATAGAGTCGGAGACACTAAAAAGTGAAAAATAAAATAGTTTTAAAAAAAAAAGTTGAACCGACTTCACAAAAGGCGCTAAAAAGCATAAAATAATTTTTAAGTTTATATCTATACAACATTTTGAAGTCGGTGCAAATTAAACAAATAAAACAACTACAGAACCACAATTGAAAATAATACATAATACTACCTGAACGTTTCAGCTTACGGGATCATAAGAAATGACGATTAAATATTTTTGTTGTAGTTGTTTGGTTTGCTTGATTTGCAAACTAAAGCCTCAAAAACCTTAACAGCACAAGATAAGTTAGGAATAGGCCGATAAATCGATATATTATCATAGAGAGAGCTTCCATGTGTTCGGAAAGACTCTAGGATCTAGAGACAAATTAAAAAAATAACTAGAAATTGGACCAAGAGGTGCAATAGAATTTTTAAGAAGACATTGAGGATGCCATTAGGACCAATCGAGAAGCTATTAGCTTAGTTTGAGATTTGCTTTTAAAATAGTCGCTTTGTCAATCACAAGGTCTTTAAATAATTCAGAAAAGAGGTTGACAGTCGGCAAAGGATCATTACTCTCAGGAGAAGGTTGCCATAAAAGTGAGTAGGGGGGAGTAGAATAACTTCGTAACGCGTGGACCGATTTCGATAATTCTTTTTCTGTTGGGTAGAGTATGCTCCCTGGTAGATACCACGAGAAAAAATTTTGGGGGGGTGGGGGGGAGTGGAACCTGTTGTATAGAGTGTGATCTCCCATTGCTAATAGGAATATTCGTAACGCGTCGACCGATTTTGTTGATTCCTTTTTTGTTGGGTAGAGTATGATCTCCCATTGCTAATAGGAGAAAAAAATTTGGTCTAGGGTGGGGGGAAGAGAGAGAGGGGAGGGAGGAGATAATTTGGTCCTATGGTGGTGGTGGGGGAGGGGTAATAACTTCGTAACGCGTGGACCGATTTCGATGATTCCTTTTCTGTTCGGTAGAGTATGTTCCTTGAAAAAAAAAATTTCAGTGAAATGGTGGTGGGGTAGGGGGTTAAACCTAACTTTTTAACGCATGGAACGATTTGGATGGTTCTTTCTTCGTTGTATAGAGTAGAAAAAAAATTAAAAATTAAATAGTTTTTTAAAAAAAAATTGAATCGACTTCACAAAAAGAGCTAAAAAGCATAAAATAATTTTTAATTTTATATCTATTACCACATTTTGAAGTCGGTGCAAATTAAGCAAACAAAACAACTTCCCAACCACAATTGAAAATAATACATAATACTACCTGATCGTGTCAGTTCACGGGATCATAAGAAATGACGATTAAATATTTTTGTTGTAGTTGTTTGGTTTGTTTGATTTGCACCCACTTCAAAATGGGGTAATAGATATAAAATTAAAAATTAATTTATGCTTTTTAGCGCTTTTTGTGAAGTCGGTTCAACTTTTTTTTAAAAACTATTTTATTTACCAAGATGAATGTTTCAGGTACCTGTAAACAACACAACCCACAAGAGAGAATGCACTTCAAATAGTCAAAAAAATTGGACCCATAATCGAACATCCTGTCTCAACTTTTACTGACGCATTCCGAATTCTGCCTAAGTGTGTGGGGCAGGCTACTCCAATTATGGTTCGTTTCTCCTGCCACTCTGAACAACGAGCGTTCTTTACTGCTTTTCGTAGGCGGAGGGCCATTAACTTGTTACAACTGGGGGGCTCCTCTTCTGTCAGTCCTATTTATGTAAGTGAAAGTCTAACGTACAACAATTCTCTTCGTCGTGAGGCATTAAAGCAGCGTAATTTGGGGAAAAAAATTTTAGCCGAAATGAAAGGTGGACTTATGTATATCAAAAGATGCAGTGAGGATTCGGAAACAAAAGTGCTAAACCATGAGCAGCTGCGTAATCTCTTACTAAATTGAACACAGTGCATCGTACTGTTGACATTTCCGTTGTACTGGAGCTGATTCAAGGTGTCCCTTTGGAATTTGAATTTGCTTTTAATTAATATCGTATGGTTATATAGTTATTCTTAAATTCTCAGTTTTTCATATATTTTTTATTTCCTAGTGCTTTTATTCGTTCTAAATTATTTTCTTTGAATTTGCTACTCATTGTTGCACAATTATTTAATAACCTAGTATTATCAATTTAAATTTTCAGCTTGCTATTATTAACTTTTTAATTCTTTTAACTCTGTTTTTCTTTTTCAAATAGTGATTTGTTAGCTCGATTTATATTACGCGATAAGTGATTAATTCAATTTTACTTATTTTCAAATATTCGAATTTAACCTAATGTTTCTTGACTCTAATATAATGATGCTTCTTGTGTGGTGATACTTGCATGAAAATTCTTTGTTCTTTGATATTTATGTTCATATAATAGCACCTGGATGTTTTGGCGGTGCTAACTTATATGATGACAGATAGTTTCTTGGGTTTGGATAGGATGAGAATGATTTTGAATATACTAGTGTTCTCATGGGTTATCGGCCTGTGCTCTAAACGCTAGGAGTATTCGAAATAAAATGGAAGAACTGCGTTATATATTCTCTGATCTAAATGTGGATGTTATAATTCTAAGTGAGACATCGTTCAACAGTGATATTGTGAGCTCTTTTGTGTGCTTTCCTTGTTATCAACTATTTCGTAACGACCGCAAGGGTCCAGTGGGTGGGGTGTTGTGATATACGTAAGGGAAAGCATCGGTGGACCAACCAATTGAGTTTCAGGTTAGCTCTGGAATTGAAAAATGCGTGCTTTCTTCAGGAGGTGACTTCAATGTGGACTGGCTACGGAAGAATAATAGAACAGAACAGTTCACACATCTCATTCAGTCTCTTCTCTTTAATATAATCCTTCCATGTTTGATCTAATCCTTGTCTCTGATAGTGACAGGGTGATTTTGCAAGATCAAGTTGCCCCACCTAGTATACTTGATCACGACATTATATTTCTCAAATATGACTTTGCGTTGATTTCCGCCTGCTGTTCTGATACAGTCGTAATTACAATAATTCAAACACCGAGACTGGCACCGGCAACGAGAATTATCTCGAGTATCGTGAAGCCCTAACTGCAACCAGTGTGAATCCCATGGATACAGCAAGTATTTTTCCCGCGAATTTGCCCGATGCCTCAGTCAACGACCTTTCTATCTGTGGTGGGCTCAATTAACTCCACAGCAATTGTAGCTGACAACTATCGCCCCGTTTTATTAAGGTACTACTTTCTTTCATTGGTAATTACATCCTCCACATTGTGAACACATGTCTAATGTCCTCTTCGTTTCCTGTAAGTTGGAAGGTTGCCACTGTGTTGCCCGTTGCTAAGAAGTCTTCTGCAGTATCCATATCTGAATTTCGTCAATAAGCATTTTGTGCTTTTTCTCGAAAGTACTTAAAAAGATTATGTCCACTGACATAAGAAGATCATTGGACAATAATTACTTCACTGCTTTAGCTTTATTGGATTTTTCTAAAGCTTTCAATTGCGTTACTTATTCACAAATTACACACATATTGCAACTTTAGCTCGTGTTCTGCCTCTATGATAGCATGTTTCTTGTCAGATCGTTCTCAAAGAGTGCAGATCGATGGCGTAATTTCTGGACCTTTGGTTCTTTTACGTGGCGTACCACTGGGATCAAAACTGGGACCGCTTTTATTCAGCCTCTTCATCAATGATTTGTGAAAATTCATCTTTACGCTGGTGATGTTCAGGTCTATTTAGGTAGGTCTTTTGGGTTCCTTGAGGACTGCATTGAACGTATAAATACCGATCTTTGTAGAATACATGATTGGTCAATTGCGAACAGACTACTTTTGAACCCCGAAAAGTCTCACTCTATCATGTTTTATACTAATCCTCTTGTTTTAAGTAATGCTCCTCAGATAGCCTTAAATGGTTCTCTATTGCCAGTCCTAAGTATAGTAACTAATCTTTTTATTTTTTTGAGGGGCAAGGAATGACCTCCTGTGAAAACGTAAGTGCGAGGGTTTGCAATATATATGCTGAATAACGCAGACTTTGGTTGTCCGCCTATATTATCCTAAGGGGTACTCGTCTGGAATTGGTGAAGGCATTAATACTGCCCCATTTCACCTTCAGGAGCTTGATTTTTCCTCACTTAGACAGTCAGTGAACACGTCACTTTCAACGAATGTATTAGGTTTATTTATGGACTACGAAGGTTTTCCCATATCACACCTTTAGATTAAGCCTTGTCGGGTGCAGTGTGGATATTTATCTCAAACGACGAGCGTTGCTGTTGTTATTCAAGCTGCTTAAATGGAGCAAACCACCATACCTCCGTGAATACTTTCAATTTACAACATCTCAGCGAAACAGAAATTTACTAGTACCGCGGTTTAGGAGATCAGTTATGAATTGTTCTTACCCTGTCCAAATAATTCGTTTATGAAATAGTCTTCCTCTAAATATTCAAACGGCTGGCACTGCCAATGCATTCAGATGTCTTTAAGAAAATCACTTTGCTTAATTGGTACTTTTACTCGAGTTTTGTCTATCTACACTGAATCATCTAAAGTAAGTATGTAAATTAAACTTGATAAACTTCCTCACTCAGTAATTATATTTAAACTCAAGAGGCTAGGTTTCCCCCCTTTGCTTCTCGACTAGGTTTCTTCCAATTTCAGAGACAGGAAATATCGAGTGTCGCTCCGTGGCTCTACCTCAAGAATTTTCAGGGCTTCATCTGGTGTTCCACAAGGTAACCTTCTCAGCCTTCTACTATTCGTTCTTCCCATTGATGACATTGTCCATCTGATCTCAACTCTAATGTTCTGTTCTACGTTGATGACATGAAGATCTTCTCCTATATTAAGGATGGTGGTGACGGCACTCTAATTCAAAAGAACGTAGACACCTCAGTCCACAAATTTTTAATTACACCTTTGCGGAGAATTGCCTCCGTCGCGTGCTGTGCGTAACTGATTGTTTAATCTTGAGATAACCAGAAATTCTTTCGCACAATTTGCCTATCTCAACATTTTATCCATTCATGCAACTTTGTTGTTCACATTCGAAATCAGATATTTACGAGCATTAAATTTAGTTAATCTTGAGAACGACGAAAGAAACTGCCTGCTAAAGCACTTTTAGTTAAGAAATGTTTACGTACGTGTTAAAAAGTGTAAGTTTCATTTATACAATTGCCTGCTGCAGAACTTAAGTAGAATTGTGTCGTTATAAGCAAATTTGCTTTTATAAATGCTAGTTAGTAGTGATGCAGTTGTCATTTAGTTTTGATCTAGTTGTCATTTAATTGTGTTCCAGTTGAATCTAGCAATAAATCTCGTAGTATAATAAATATTTGTTTTCTTTCGTCCATCTCCATTTGATGTTTCCAGGTACAAGATCCTGTGCAGATTGCAACGTTTTATATAGTCCTAAGTACCTAAGTACATCTTTAATTTTGTTCTTTTCGTTTTGGTGCCCAGGTACAAGACCCTGTGCACATCGCATCATTTGTGTAGTTCAAGTACTTCACATTTTACATCATTGCCGAGATCAATAAGCGAAGTGGTCGCTATATAAAGACTGATCTTGGGGTAAGCCTTAATAGAAAACTAGATTTTGCTGAACATATTAATGATATTGTGTCTAATGACAGTTTTTATTGTGTCTGGAGACGGATTTACCAACATTGATTTATTTGTACTGCTCCTTAGTTATACTTATTCTATAATATTTATCTCAAGCCTGGTCGCCCTACTACGCTGCTCATTTCAAGCGTATCGAATCGGTACAACATCATTTTGTTATATTTTCGCTAAGAAGAGTTCCCTTGGGATGATACGCTTAGACTCCCGCCCTACACCGACCGCCACCGTTTGCCCTCACTACAGAAAAAGCGCAAAGTCGCTGACCTTGTCTTTATTCACCAGCTCTTGAATTTCAGATGTTAACTCAGCAACTAGATGAAGAGCTGAAACCCCATTTTAGTGAAGCAAATTTCTTTTGTAGTAGAATTTCGGGCTATGTAGTGGTAGCAACAATACAGGCGTAAGCTAAGTCAGATTTAAAGTGGAATAATTTGATTTTAATTTCTCTGAATAAAATATTTAAGCTGCATATTAATTTTACATTATGTTATAGCTCAAGCGAACCATCAGTTGTGGTTTTAATTGAATAAATCTTATTCAAGATTTTCTATGAATGCCCCCTAAAAATTTTGTTTGACGCCTCCACAGGTGTAAACGATCCGAAACATTAAAGAAGTTTTCACGTAAACCTCACAAATATTCTTACGAAACTCTTGCTTTTTTCCATTAATTCAGTTTTTAATTGTACTTCACATGTTTATAGCATGAATTTAGTATTAATTCGAGTTAAGTATTTACAGGAAATATGACTTCCATCATCTTATTTCTAATTATTGGAGCACGAAAAAATCGAACACTTCATGCTGATTAATTTTTACAAATTCTGGGTGTTTAAGCAAAGTCGGTTCACAAAATAGTCTAATCATTTTATTGGAATGATAACATAAATTTTTAAGAGAAGCTATTTTAACAAATTAAACAAAATTTAACTTAATTCACTCGAGGACACTTTTTCACGAACAAAAGTAAACAACCTTTGACAGTACGAATTATATTTGTCCCTCTCTTTAGTATGCTTTTGTCTGTATTATTTAACGACCCCAGCGGATCTGTTTCTGAAGTAGCTTCATTCACGGATAGGAATTTTACACGGTACAGCTGTTCCTCTAGTTCTTTATTCTAAGTTTAAAAAAGCGATTTGAGCAAACCAATCAGTTCAATTTTACAATCTAAAACGATACTTCACTTAACCCCTTAAAACTTATCCTACAACATTCGACGTTCAAACGCCCTGGCAGACATTCAGATTGCAGTTCAAGTTACGAAGAAATAACTAAACGAAACTTCTGTAAACGCAATTTTCTAAAGCATCTCATAACTCCAAATATACTTTCCGCTACAAACACATTTTGAACATGGCCGTAGTCATTTTTCTTTTCTTTGTACATTTGCGAAAAATATTACGTTAAGTTCAATAGCCCCAAAAATATTATATTTAAGACGTCTCTGCGCCAAATTAAACCAAATAGAAGCTAAATAAAAAAAATTTTTAAATGTAAACAAGAACGAAAATGAATTTTCCTTACTACTTTTAATTAAAATTGCGTAATAATTAACTTGGTTTACACGTTTAGAGCATATTTACTACCTATCTGTAGCGAAGTATTTTGAAGAAACTTACGTATGAAACGACATTTTATATAGTTTATTCTAGTTTATTTTAGAATGGAATCTATTTTCACTTCCTTTCTGTTTAAATTCATTAGGTTTTTTTTCACAAATTAACACTCTTTAAAGGGATCGAACATAAAAGAAAACTTTTTCGGCATTTGTTTACATTAGAAATGACAATTCAAGTATATTCTTCTTATTGACGAAATTAAAGTCGCCCTTTCGCCCCCCATACTTCTTCCACAAACGAGATGCTTCACTCACGTACAGGATTTTTACACGGACTGACGAGGAGAACTCCGCACAAAACGGAGTCCGAAAACATTCACCGAGCACGAATAAGGGTTTATTCTTAACAAATCAATAAAAAGAAGAATCATCAAAATCGGTTCATCCTTTTAACTATAAGCACATTGCATTGAACTCTAAAAGGTAAATTCGTAGACAGTTCATTCAGCTATTTCGGACCTAGCAACATGAAGACTCTGGGAATGTTCTGTTTCAAAGTGCAAATTTAGCTTTATTTAATTTTAATCACTGTCTTATAGTTCGTGTAAGGCACTACAATATCTATTATATTCATAATTTGAGATATAGGTGTTTCCGCCGATGTTAAATATTTTCGATTAAAATTTCGATCTCCTTTTTACATTGCCGCCAGCAAATGCAATTGCGTTCTTATGTTGGCAACACATTCAAAACAAGACAGCACATGTAATAGAAATAGATGAACGTACAGAAACATATCTCCGCTGTCATTCTGCTTAAGCATATTTCAGAGGAAAATAACCCTTTATTTCTAAATTTTATTTTAATAAATAAAAATAAGAGGAATACAGAAAAAAGTATATCATAAAAAATAATTTCAGAGAAGACAATTTAATCTGTATATATTAATGGATTTTCCTCTCGACAGTATTAGCAAAATACTCCAAATAAAAATTCAGGCAAAAAAGGTTTCCCACTACTGTGTCTCAAAATGAAATAGCATACGGTCGGTCCATAGCTATATGTCAGTGGCCTCAACTACAACGTAAGGTGATGAAATGAATGAAACGATTACTTAACTGCCATCCCACCTTAGAATATATAACTAGAGGAAGTGCACATCGCTCAGAAAAGTTAAGCATTTTTCTTCATGTGTTAGAAGTGTACCTTAGTGGTAGTATTCACCATAGCAAACAACTTGCACGGGACGGGGCAAAAATAAGTTTTGAAATTTAAATATATTTTGGCTGACCGCCACTGGACATCTAAGGCGACACAAAATTCCAAATTCTCAGATGTAAACAAACTGAGAAGGGGGACAGAAACTTTGATTGTTTTAGTTACCCTTTTTTAATGATTTAATCTAAAATTAAACATGTCAATAAACATATTTATGCTAGTTGCTTGCCTGAAAAATGATATTCCACGAGTCCGTCGTCGATTATTTTTGCAACAATGCACTGCACACTTCATTTTAAAAATCTGTCTTCTAAAATCTATAAACTGTCTCAAAACTTATAGACATAAATCACTTCACTAATATAGTCTCGATTTTTAATGTTATATTTGCAGAAATAACTGTTAATTCCAAATAAATTGAAAACAAAACTCACACAGAACTAATGACAAATTGGGATCTGTCAAAGATAGGGGATCTGTCATAGTGATCGGGGACACGTACCTCACCTTGCCCACAAGAGAAATGCTTAAAACACGTACGAGGTTTTTACAGGCAAGGGTACTTCCTCTAGTTATATCTTAGAATATAGAACGAGAGGAAAGGCTATCTTAAGTAAAAACCCTGTACGTGTGATAAGCATTTTTGCTTCAGGGCCAAGTGATGAGTGCGTTAAGGGGGAATGACGCCTGAAATGTCAAATTGTACCGAATGTCGCCTTGAAATCAAAGTCGTCTCCGTAATACTGAAATATTTGGGGCATAAGCAAGGTGTTTTTAAATAGTAAAATTAAGTAAATTAATAAAATATGTTCGGGCAAAGTTATATTATATTAAAAGTGTTATAAGAATATATTTTAAAAACACCTAATTTAAAATATTATCAAAATGAGTTGGCCCCTCCTGTATACAAGCATAATTTTACTACTTTCATGTCGAAACGCACACATCGCTTGGGTTCTACTACATATAGCAAAATGCTTAAATTTTTCCGAGTGATGTCCTTTCCTCTGGTTCTTTATTCTAAGAGTTATATATTCTAAGCATCCCACATTTATCATGCTTCCGCACAGCAGAAAGATACTTATCTATTTTCAGTCGGAACGGCACGCATGCATTCAAAGCAAGGTTTGTTTGAGTTCGGAAAAGGTTTTAATATTACTACTACACACACTACATTTCATTTACTATACAAAATATGAGACAGAATGATCATCTTAAGTCGAGAACTTCTGGGTTGGACATTGGTGTTCAAAGACGAAAATGGCAAGAGATAGGCCACACACGGCGGAAGAGCTTGGAGACCCAAACATAATCAATCAATCAACAGGTTCTAGATTGGAATATGCTCGGAGATCAAGTAAAACGACGAAACAGACAACCGGGCAACACGTGAAGAAGATCTGTAGAGAATAAATGTACCCAGATTAAAAAATCGTGGTACATTTATTATCGTGGTGGGTATAGTAGACGCCCTAGACCCCACAAGGAATTAATAATAATCTAGAGATTCAGATTTATCTTAAATCATGGTTTCATGAAGACTGATTGGCGACGGAGTTGGACTAATTGGTTACGCGGCACGACCACCACGCTATGGTATCCGGGTTCGAGACCCGGTCTCCCCGTGGGTTTTAAAAATTCCACTCCATCTTTGGGCTGTTGTTTTGCTCGTAGCAATGCAAAAAACAAGACATTCGAGTTTCCTCACTCCCCTCACCCTAATTTCCTTCCGACCAAAGCCATGCTAACGCATCAAAGGTTTGTCCCCTAGGCTTTGGCCACATCGGAAAAAAATATACTAAAACTTCAATTTGTTACTTAGATATACTTCACTACTTACAAGACTAACTTGGCCCGTTTTTGGATTACCTTCAGGCAGTCGGCTACTCAGGGATCTTATAATGAATGATGAAAATATCATTCAAACTATTTAAAAACATAACAGGGAAATAAATATTAACTTTTCTCCAAAGATTTTCCGCTCGGTGCATATTCCCACTCATAATATATACATATATGTATATGTACTATATATTTCAACGAAAACTTACTCAGAAACATTAAGGGTTTTTCCAACACAAATATATGGGCGATATTTGCATTCTCCCAAATGCTGATGCAATTCCTTGACGGGAAACGACCAAGTGCAACCGTTTGGCTTGAAGATACAATTTGTATTTATATTTAGCAAAGCACACTCCAGAGGATTTTGAGTAATTTTCAAATCACATGAACACTACAAATAGATGTTGTTAAATAAATCCTGGAATAGAAAAATTCAAAATAAATAAATACCTTGCAGACTTTGCTGGCCTTTTCTGCACACTGAATGCAGATAATGTGTTTACTGGAGCAAATAAAAACGTCCTCCTCTGGCAGACATTTACAAACAAAACATTTAAAAGGTGTCAGATCCATTGTATTTCAGTGGCTCATTTGTTTTAAAACAACTTTTTATAAAAGATCAAGTTATAAAACAGAACATTGACTGTTCCTTAATGTTACCAAGAATACACACGACTTTGCTAGAAATTTAAAACAAATAAAAATCAGTAAAAATAAACATTTCTGTGATACTTTAAACTTACAGACCGATTAACTAAAACAAATATTCTCAATTATCAATGAGTGTGTCATTGTTTTTTGTACAGTGTTAAGTTTCAAAAATAATCTAAGTAAAGAGTCATATCTTATCTGCGATGCTTTGTTTTTAAAACGATAACATTACTTCTGCAAGCAGGAACAATATTTTAAGCATTTTTTCCATTGTAATCAAATGTGTTCGTAATTCATTGGGCTAAATTCAATTTCAATCAACATGACAAAAGGGTAGCAAGGAAATCTGGTCATGAACCACTTTTAAAATTTATTATTAGTACTATCCTCCTAATTTGCAATGTCTGCAAGAAACCCACCTTTATTAATTCCAATAGGCAGTTCTAGACATTACACTAGTCAATAAGCAGTGCGCTTATATTATAAGAGAATGAAAGGTATCCAAGGAAGGTCCTCTCTCCGAACGCGCATACATTGAATTCAGACTGGAATTACAAAAACCCGTCCGTGTTATGTACAAAAACAGAAAGAGGACAAGCTGGGATAAGTACAATACAAAGCTGTCCTAATTAATAGTCTACTGCCGAAGGTCGCCTAGTATCGATTCTAGGCAAACACTCAGCGTAGTGGTGGACACCTTAAGCAATGCTTGCAATAAAGCGACACAGATTTTTTGTCCAGACCGAAATCCTAGAGGTATGGCAAGACTTCCGTGATGATCGGCGGATATCATTACTCTCAGGAAGTAATATCGTAAACTAAAAGCAAAAAGAACTATTGTACGGAATGCCTCAGAAATCAGGAAAGCCAAATAATCTGGGAGTGCTTTTGTAATAAAATCGAAAGCACCTCTGGAGTTACTGGTGAAAACTCACTTTCCGAGCTGCTCATCAGCCAGAATAATTGAGTTTACAGTATTTTGGGATAGTCATGGACAAGAATGTAAGATCCTTGGTAGAAGGAAACTAAAATGGGTTATCTACAGTTTCAAGCCTTTCAAATCACGGGGCTTGTGCGCTATAATCCCTGCTGAACTTCAAGCAGCCTCCGAACTTTTAATCCCATGGCTAGAAGCCATTTATAAAGCCTGCCTGAACCTCACATATATTCTAGAGGTCAAAGTGGTCTTAATTCCCAAAAGGAGGAAGGAAAGCTGTCTCTTTCCCAACGCCTTCCATGAACCGATCGACAAAATAGATAGATCAATCATTTGGAAGGTATTGATCCTCGTAGCTTTTCTGAAGTCTCTAGCAGCATTCTGGTGGAGGCTGTATCGAAAGAGTTCACTCATCAGCTGCAGATCTTATACTTAGAAAATTAAGATCTTATACTTAGATGTAGAATGTATGCTCTAGTTTGGGGGATCCACCATTTGACGACACGAAACAAGAGGTACTCCACAAGGAGGGCTCTACTCGCCACTTCTGTGGAGTCTGGTCTTCAATGACCTACTTCTGGATCTAGATCACTCAGGCCATAATATTATCGCTAAGGCTGATGACGTTGCCTTGTTAGCCTCTGGAAAGCCCCCAAATATCCTAGCTGGGAAGATATAACATGCCCTCAAAGAAATATCCCCTGGAGTACCAAGTGTGGTCTGGATATTAACCCAGATAAAACATCGTTGATACTCTTCTAACGGAAGCATATAGCCGCATATAGGAACCATCAATTTTCAATATTAGATGGGGTCAAACGAAAACTAAGTGAATAAGTTAACTATCTGTGCCTTGTGCTGGATAGAAAACTTAGCTGGAAACTCATCAAGAAAGAGTTAGCAAAGCAACGGCTGACTTGTACCCGTGTAAAAAGGCAATACACAAAACAGCTGGCATGGAGCCGCAAATGATGCACAAGCTCTATGTTAGCGTTATTACGCTTATACTTAAAAAGCGAAGCACTACAAAGCACTATAAAAAGTTCAGAGGATGGCAGCACGGAGCTATGTCAGAATCCCGAAAAAAATAATCCCAAAGAAAAGATTTCGAATGACCGTTTGCTAGACTTTGGAAAATTTTGATTTTATTGCGTATTGGCTCCCTGATTATTATTTAAGAGGTAAAGTTAAGAAATCCCTCCTGAAGAAATGATCAAAATTCGGCTTTTCAAAATCTCTCGTCAAATCCTGTTTAATATTATTTTAACTTGTTTTGCCAATTCGTTTGCTTTGTCTGAAAGTTCATTAATCAGAAATTAAAAACTTTCACTGTTCAATTATACTGCAAAAATGTGTTTGCAGTACGACTAAAGCTAAAATCACTTGGTACAGAGTTAGAACTTCAAAATTACAATATCAGTACATAATAACTTATACATTGTCAAAAATATAAAAATAAAACTGATATGACCGAGTGTTTATGCCTATTTAATTATATACTTGTAAAGAGAAGGGGTTGGATCAATTCGTTGAGCCGCACGACCACCACACCATGGGTCCCGGGTTCAAGACCAGATCTCCCTGTGGGTTTTATTAAGAAATTAAAATAATCCACTCAGTCTCTGGGCTGTTGTCTAGCTTGCAGCAATGCAAAATACAAGACATTAAAGTTTCATTAACGCATCAAAGGGTTGTCCCCTAGGATTTGGCCACATCAGGCCACATCACAAACAAAAAGGTCATGATATTGGTGCTGGCTCTTCATTCATTAGCGGTGCAGTAGATTTGTTTATATATAGAGACTTCCAGGCATCAAGTTTCCTATTAAATTTTTTTAAACTCATAAGATCAATGCAGTGGTTAAATTTGATCATATTTTCAGCAACTGATTACTTCTCTGTTTGTTTGTGATTTATAGCACGAATGTGTTCTTTGTGTCTATCGATTATACGTCTTTTGCTTTGACCTATGTATTCAAAATTGCATTGCGAACAATATTCTTTATATCTGCCCGAATTATGGAGTGTTGATATTCTGTCTTTATAGTTACACAGTTTATTTTTTAAAGTATGTTCACTTTTGGTAATAATTTTTATTTTGTGTTTTTCAAATGCTTTTCTCAAGGGATTAGAAATTTTTGGAAAAAATGGCAAACTTATATATTTAAAATTTTCTTCTCAGACGGTTTTAATGTAACAATGTTATCTGGCGGAAATTTTTCTTTTTAGAGTGTATATTGATGATATTATCCACAAACTGTGTAGAAAACCCGTTGTTGTATATTCTTTTTCCTCAATAAATCTTGACTTCTATTTAATGTATTTCTTAAAAGAGTTATTTTGAGATTTTTATTTTTAAGTCTTGAAATAAAAGTCCTCAGAAGACCTTTATTCAAAATAAAAAAAATAACTCCAACTCTCACCATAAGCCACAATTTTTGTCAGACTTCAAATAAATACTCTATGTATTCAGAATAATCTACATCAGTCCACGCGTTACAAAGTTAGGTTACCCCTCCCCTCACCACAACCTTAGATCAACATTTTTCTATATAGAAGCAATGGGGGATCATGCCGTATACAACGAAAGGAATCATTAAGAATTTGGGGAACGCCCTCTCCGCAAACCACCCCACCGTAAAAGCTTTTTAATATTTGTTATTTATCTAAATCGGGCCACGCATTACGAAATTATGTTTTCAAAATATAACAATTAATTTGGCTGAGTTTTTACCACATTTAAGTTTATGGTTTCATGTAAACTTATAAAACGTGAAAAGTTGAAAAATTGCCCAAATTTATCACTAATTATCATTTCACCCCCCATCACACTCGAATTCTCTTTCCACCCCGGAGAACGTAATAATAAGAGAGTACATACTGATTTTATCTACTAGTGTAACACCCAGGCGCGGATAAAAGTTTTTGTTCAAGAGGTGGCAATTTGTTGACTTTGTAATTTGTGTATATCAAACGAGAATTTTTGTTGTTGGGGAGGGGGGGTAGATAGTATCTGAGATTTCCATTTGTGTGTGAAACCAAGATTGGATAAAACTTTAGTTGAATATCCATCATATTCTACTTGCATTTGAATAACGCTCTGTTTGATAATAAGCTAAATTTTGGACGAGCAAACTATTTTTTATTACATGTCTGCAAACAGTAAATAAACGAATATTTGTATCATACTTTAATTACCATAAACTACTAGAGCCATTGTAAATTCTGAGAATTAATTTAATGTTTTTCATTACTTTAAAATTCAAATTCTAATAATTTTATTGTTATATTATTGTATCTTAAAGCTAAGTGTAAGAATAGATTAAGAAAGAGGCTAATTTAAGGGGACATTTACATCAGTTGGACCACAATTTCATGATTTTTTGAGACCGTATATCTCGTGAATGAACAATGCTAATCAATTGAACTTTTTTTATTATTTTTGTACATTTTTTAAGTAACATTTGCTACGTCGCCGATTCATTCCCCCCCCCCCAGTCCAACCCCCCTCCGCGCCGACAAAGATTGCCGTTCTCGGCGGACGCGTCGTGTTCTCGGCAGATTTCCTGGGTACACACGTGACCTAAAAACAAAAAAGTCAACATTTTTTTAAAGTTTATACCATAATGCGTGGTATAGACGTTTGGCAAGCCAAAATTCCAATAAAAAACAAAATGGCGGCCATTTGAAAAAAAAACCTCGTTTTTTTGGTCATTTTTTTGGTACTATTTTTTTATTAACTTTTGAAAAAAACAACCAAAATAAAAAATTGAGGTCTATACCACAATGACATATGAAATGAATAATTAGAACGCTTTTGTGAAAAATCGCAGTAGCCGTTTGCTCAGAAACGCTGCCGAGAGGAAAAAATGTGACAAGCTGAGATATTTGGCCTTAAACATTTCAGTCGACTTCACTTTCGCTTAGAAAGCAGTTGGGCGCTCGACGAGAGGCACGCCTCTTTAATGACCTGTAACTCGGAAACTACTCAAGATATCAATTTGGAATTTCGGCACATTATTTTTGATCGATATATCCATCGATTAAGCCAATAAAAAAAACCAGAATTTTTTGGTCCCAACTGATGTAAATGTCCCCTTAACAATAGACACTTATTATGAAGAATAGACAAAATTTATTAATAAACGAAAGGTTTCAACTTCTAAGCTTCGTGTAAGTATAAACAGAGAATTAAATATAATAAATTTAAATAGAACATTCCTAATATTCAGTTCCATCCTATGTCGATTTTAAATATTCACGCTCTAATTGATTGAATGAAAAACCGGCGTTGAGGTTGAGAGGAAGAACGCCGAATATTTAGTGAAAAAGTTCTACTAGACTGAGTGTATTCCAGTTTGTTATATTAAAAAAAAACGTCGAACTTAGAACCTCTTTCTTTTTGGAAAGTCGGTTAATAAATTGCGTAGAAACATTACTGCAGGAAAATTCAAGTAACAATTAAGAAGACAACCTGAAACAGACTTCAAAAATAGTTTTTAAAAAAAAGAGTTGAACCGACTTCACAAAAAGCGCTAAAAAGTATGAAATAATTTTTAATTTTATATCTTTGACGACATTTTGAAGTCGGTGCAAATCAAACAAACCAAACAACTACAACAAAAGTATTTAATCGTCTTTTGTTATGATCCCGTGAGCTGAAACGTTCAGGTAGCATTATGTATTATCTTCAATTGTGGTTCTGTAGTTGTTTTATTTGTTTAATTGGCACCGACTTCAAAATGTCGTAATAGATATAAAATTAAAAATTATTTCATGCGTTTTAGCGTTTTTTGTGAAGTCGGTTCAACTTTTTTTTTACAAACTATTTTATTTTTCTCTTTTTAGTGTCTTTTACTCTATACAACGATAAAAGAACCATCCAAATCGGTCTACGCGTTAAAAAGTTAGGTTTAACCCCCCACCCCAATACCACTAAAACTTTTTTTCTAGTGGCATCAATCAAGGAACATACTCTACCGAATAGAAAAAGAATCATCGAAATCGGTCCACACGTTACGAAGTTAGACTACCCCTCCCCTCTCCCACCATAGGACCAAATTATTCCCCTATTAGCAATGGGAATCACGCTCTATACAACGGCAAAAGAACCATCGAAATCGGTCCATGAGTTACAAAGTTGGGCGCCACCCCCAACATTATTATGTCGTGGTATCAACCAGGGAACATACTCTACCCAGCAGAAAAATACAAAGTTCCAAAGTAAGACTACCCCTCCCCCCCCCCCACCCTAGACCAAATTTGTTTCTCCTATAAGCAATGGGGGACCATACTCTGTACAACAAAAAAAGAACCATTCAAATCGGTCTACGCGTTACAAAGTTAGGTTTCACCCCCACCCCACCCGCACCCCATACTCTACCCAACAGAAAAAGTATTATCCAAATCGGTCTACGCGTTACGAAGTTAGACTACATCCTAGTTTCTTCCTGAACGAAGCTTAAAAAATATATCAAAATCCAGCAAGAAGAACTAGAGATAAAGCATGCTCCATCGATTTGAAGTTGCAATCTCAATTTTCGAAAGAAAGAATTTCAGATTTCCCCTTCTACTCGGTCTGGTCTGTCTTCGAATAACGTTAACGTTTAACGTAATACCAATGATGCAGCTTAAGTCCAACTTATTTTAAAATTGTTATACAATAACTTAAACTTTTTACCTTTGAAATGGCTCCGATTTCGTTCCTTAATTGTTATAAACAAAGCAGCAGTGAATTTTTGAAAAAAAAAAACCTAGCTTCGTTTAGGAAACACCTAGGATGTTATTTTTTAATTTCTGAAAAAATGCCAGCTTTTTAAAAATCAAAACGAAATATATAAAAAAAAGCCCAAGCAACGGAGTTGCTTATAAGGTAAAAAAATAACAGTTTTGTAACGCCAATTTGCAATAGTCAAAATGTTTTTTTAAATATTCTAATTAATTGTATTCGTAGAGCAACGCAAAACCACTTTCTGTTCCAAATTGTGCGTACTACGTTATTGCAAAATTAGCTTCTCTGGGATAAACAAATTGAATTATGCAAAAACTATTCAACGAATCGATGTGAAATTTTTGCCACTTATTGAGCACTATTAAACCTACCTTTCTACAAAATATGAAGTTTATTCGTTGGATTTTATATTAGTAATTGTTAATTGAAATTTTCTAATATTTTAATGGTTTTTTTGCGATTTTCTAAGCAACAAATTAACATTTTTACAATTTTCAAACGGCATTTTGTAGGTTTTTCTATTCCCTACAAAGTGATTACTATGAATGGTTGCTAAAGTAATTTGTTTATCAACAAAATTCAAGTTTCAAGTTAAAATCGAATCGAATAGTAGCTGTTCGAACTCTGGTAATGCTAATGGGGAAGGCAATATATCACCTACAAGAATGTTATTAAAAGGGAACCTGTACTTTAATTTGCTAAATTTTTTCAGAATTTACGTTTACTCTTGGGAAATATGGAATAATTATAAAAATCTCACAAGTTTTCAATTACATCTTATTGTATATTGTTTCAAATAGTCTTGCATTCAGTAGTTTTCTGCTTTCTTTGTTGGTTACCAAAATCCGTCTCTAGCAAGTACCCTTGCCAATAACAGACGAAATTCAGGTAAAAACTTTGTGTAAGTTCTTTAGCCAAGTTTCTTTACTAGTTAGTAACTTTATCAATGTTCTTACAAATTAACTTATCACAGAACTCTGCAGTCTAATCGATTTTTTTATTACTTTGATCAAATTTTTCACTTTAATTTACACTTTTTTAATCGTTTTCTTTATATTATTATGAGTCAGTAGAACTTACTATTGTTTATTGTGGGAGAATTTACTTTTAACCAGAATACAAATACTTCATAATATCAAATATAATTAATATATATTTTAGCATCAAGCACAGTTATTAACAACAAATGAGTGCACTTACCTCATAGGTCCAAATGAGTATATACGAAATTCCAAATCTATATCCGCCAAAAACTTTCAATACGAAAACTTTGAAAACTCTCACTGAACTAATAACTTGCCAAAAATTCTTCGCGTCCACAATATTCTTGAGCTTGATCGGAATTATAAAAGATAAGCGGAAACTCGCATTTGCAACCGTAAGCAATTTCCATTAGTTTGTGGCTCATACACAAATGAAAATCATAAACAACACTACTCGGGTGGAACTGTAATAACTTGGGAACAGCTTCTGGCTGCGTTTGGCGCTTACAGTATATAACTTGTTATATATTCTAAGGTTTGGCGCTGCGATCAAGTCTTTATGTATGATTGCACTGCCCAAAGCAAAATAATACCGAAGTATGAATAATATACTGGACACGATCGCTTTTTTAATGTCGGAATTATCGCCCTGCAGTCGTGCACTATGCTCTTAGAACATAAAACTAAACTTTAGCTTTATGTTCTAAGACTATGCTTATCAGCAGAACTGCCAGATAAGAAATCCAAAAATTGGATGTACTCGTTTCAGATAGATTTTCTGTGTGTGCTTTAAGTAGCAAAATTTCTTATACGGAATGAAACGTTCTCTATCACTTTCTACTACACATTAATTTATCCAGCTATTGTCGTTTAAGTGCTGCTGGGAAAGTGCTTACACATAAAGAAATGACTAATAAGTGATACCGCTTTCTGTATATGAGTTTTTACATATTAATTTATTCAATCAAGTACCTATGAATATTCTGGGGTTTCCCCGAAAAATGCAGTTTGTAAGTTTCTATATTAGTAAAGTACCCAATTTTTGGTTGTCGTATTTCTCGCGAAAGCTTGTTTTTCCTTTTTTTAAAATTTCAATAAATGCAACGCTCTTTGTTTGTCTGCCATTATGAAAATTGTTATAATTTCTACATTTAAAGTACGTTAGTAAGAACTTTTGTCTTAGCTTCAGTGCACATTCATTTATTAAAAATTAATACAAATTAAAAACAACATATCTGAAAAAGTAATTCTTTTACGTCAGCTTGAAAATGTTTTGGCAGGATTTGTAAAAAAAACATTCCATTGGTATTACTTCAGGGCCGATTTGGATGATTCTTTGTGGTTTATTTATTTATTAATGAAGATTTACCAAGGCTGGCTACTACAAAAGCGATACATATTTTTACCTTATACCTAAGATGAAGATAATCAAAGTTCGGCGATTTGATTTGAAGTTGGATTTTCAGCTGCAGCCTGGAACGTTCAATCTCGTTGTGGGCCGCAAACTCATTGAATATTCGGGACATAGAGACGTGAGAAACGTGCAATCAATACAAAGTTCGGTGGTGGAAGTCATGATTCCTCAAGGTGCGGGACGGGACTGAGATGCTCACGTCATTGAGTAGTTCGCAAGTGTTGATCGACCCCTGCAACAGATCATATAACAAAGCAATTTTCTGCGTCTATTTTCAAGCAATGGAAATCAGACTAAGCCTGGCACGATAAGGAGGAAGGTAGTTGAAGTTGCGTGAAGGGAGGCCGCGAAGAGCGAGTCTAAAGAATCTGCGCAGAACTGACTCAATTCGGTTAGTGGGAGCGGCGAAGTAAGGCCCCCAGACCGGACTGGCGTACTCCAGAATAGGTCTGACAAAGGTGCAGTCGAGAAGCCTCGTCAAATAGGGATCCTCAATCTCCCTAGACCATTTTTTTACAAAGTCAAGCGTGGAATTGGCTCTGCCAATCAGGAAGTCCACGTAGTCCTTGAAGAACAGACGGGAGTTAAGAAAATCTCCAGGACCTTGATCAAATAAAGCCTGCTCAAGGCGTAATCGCCTATGGAGTAGTTGAAGGAAATAGAACGAATCTTACGTGAAAAGGGCATAATGTTGCATTTGCTGACGCTGAATGGAAGACGGTTATTGGAGCACCAAATATGAAAAATGTGTATGTCAGGGCGCAACAGAGCACAGTCGTCGCAGGAGATCGCGCGGAAGATTTAAGCATCCTCAGCATAACACAGAATTCTGAATCTGGGCAGGAGTAACGAGACGGTATTAATGTAAATTATGAAGAGCGCCGGGCCAAGGATGATACCCTGAGGCACGCCAGAGGTGACCGAGATTGCGGTGGTTACTACCGGACGGGTAGGATGACAGCCACTCAATAAAGAGTGGCGGAAAACCGAGCTCAGAGCTTGTGAACGAGAATGCTGAATGAATCAAATGCAAAATGAAAAATAGTTTTGTGAGATAGGGCCATATAGAATGTAGAACTAACAAGGAAGTGCAATAAGCTCAGAAAACTTCTTAAAGTGGAATGACCATTTCTTGTTTTGAGTACACCATGGAAGTAACATAAATTTGGAATTTTGGTCGAGGGGTCGGGAAAAACATAAAAACACCCTTTATTAACTACTTATTTAATAATTCACCAATTATTTATCACTCACATTTTTATCTTTTAGTATCAATATTTAAATAAAGAAAAAATTAAATTATTATTATTGCATCGTGCATGCCCCTTTTCAAAACATAGCCAAGAAACACCTTTGAATTTCTGGGGTGATTAAAAATGTAAGTTGTAATAAAATATTTAATTTATTATCATTGCTTTTGCAGCATTTAAACTTGTTTCAGTATATTAAGACAATATATACACATGAAAAGTTAGTCATTAACTAAAACCTTGCTAAAAAAATAATATTCCTCGCGAATTACAGCGATTGTTTTCACAGCACAAAACAGGGTACTTTATTGTGAAATTAATTTATTGAAAAATACTTCAATTTTGAAAAAAGTGGACTAGTGTACACGGGGCGGGGTTTGGGAGTTACAGGGTGATTAATAATTTGATAATTTTTCATGGTATTGTAATGTGTGCGCATGATGTACAACGTGAAGTTGCCGCGAGATGTCCAAGTGGCACGCGCTAGCTGGCAGCACGTCCTAGCTCGTCGGTATGGGGTCAGGGTCCTTGGACATCTTATCACACATTGCAAACAGAAGTTCGCGTGCCTGTGGCGAAAGAAGGTTGTGGACTCCTTCTCTCAGGTCTGCCACAAAGGATAAAAATAAACAAGAACAGATGAAAAGGAAGAACAACAGGTCTGGTGTCACCTGCTGTTCCTAGCCGCACTGAACCATCTTGAAAAGAAAACGCAAGAAAATTTAACCCCCATTACGCGATGGTTCAGGCTCTAACCCACTCCTTCCCTGTACCTGGCTAGGGTACAGGCCCAACCTAAAAGTAGTGCTGAAAACAAAAGAAATTAATTTAAACAAACCTTAAAGAAAACATGAGGAAAGAGGAAGAAGGGATGTTGGAGGGAACAAGAGGAGGAAGAAGCTGCTTAGGGTTTCCTGTAAATTAAACTAGAATACCATCTTATTTGAGTACGCGGTAATTTCTATATTCATATAAATTCAATTCGAACAAACCTAAAAAGAATACATATGTAATTTAATAAATCTGTCTGACAATAAAGCTACTTTCAACCGAATTTCTTACTAAAATATCCTTAATTATTCCAGGGTTACAAAAATATATCTTATGAACTACATCATAATTCATGTCTTAACCTCTATATAAATCGAACAAGTCCGTCACAGTGAAGCTCAAATCAAGAAATCGGACCGTATGCCAGCTGAATGCTTATATGTTACGAAACGTAAAAAAAATGAAACTGCTACAACTGAATGTACTAATCCAATCGATTCATATCATCCTAGCTAGTTAACTCTAACTTTTTTTTTTCTTTTAATAAAACGAATTACGGGAACTAATCCTATGGAGACTACTTGTCTGTAAGTCATATCACCTTTTTCTTTTTAAATAATAAGTAATATAAAAAAAAAACCAAGCAAATTAAATTTTTAAACCTTTATGAGCCATGGTAATAACCCAATACTTGTTAGTAATAATTTCTTTCTTCACTTCGGACAAAACAAAAAAATTTCTGAAAATAGTTACCCCAGGGATAAACTGTGCACAATATATACCCAGGATAGTTACTCTGGTCTTAAAGAAAATCCAAAAAGAACAAGAAAGATTTAAAAAAAAGGTTCACACTCGCTATCTTCGACAGTCTGACTTTCTGTTAATATTAATACCTATGAAATTGTCTGTCCCTCTGTGAGTATAAAGAAAAATTGACAGTGTCTAATGTATAATGCAAGCTCGGAATTGACAATTTAAAACAATATTTCTTGCATAATTGCTCGGTATCGATGTGTCTACACTCTTGTATGCATGGATCGATTTAATCTATTACTAGTCAGTACTAGTCCCTGGGTAGTCTATGCCTTAATCATTGTAGTACTTCGTTCGAGTTGAGCTAACTAAACAATACCTTAATTCACGCTACTTTCCTCAAAAATTGACAAGAAAGACATTATCGTTATGTGCTGCAGGCTGATTACATTTAATTAAACTGCTTAAATAGGGAATGAGAGCTTCTGTCAGAGAAAAGTGCCTTATTACAATAAATGTTTACATTTAATTAACACATCTATATTCACAAGGGATTTGACCTGACACCTGTGAACGAAGTCCTAGTAGAAAAGCTACCGCATGTAAAATGAATAATTTGATTCTTAATCTATGAAATATTGTTTATACAGTGCAGCGCTATTACATATTTTTGTTTGTTTCCTTTTCTTCCTTTTGAATTGAAATTTCTAATTCACACCTGCTTTATGATTTTATGTTTTCCTTTGTATGTCTTTCTATTAACAATATTTTCACTATACACTTTGCTACTGCTTGGACAATTGCAGTATACTAAATTCTGATAGTAGATTTAGGGTGAAAACGCAAAAAAAAATAATCGTGACGCTAATAGTTTCTTGTCCTAAATGACTAAATACGTTTATCATAACGTTAATAGTACGTTTTTATCTTCTTTTTCTATAAAGTGGTTTAGTTGTAGTCCAGAGCTCCTCATCGCTTTGGATGGGGTCTGCTATCTCCCACAAGGCTCCATGTTTCTTATGGTTGAGACTAAGAGGATTATCTAATTACTTACTCATTTTGTTCTGAGTGAAACTCTCTGGAGGTTATCCGTAATATGCAGGTCTGCTATCCCAGGTGGTGAAGAGAAAAAGATATGGCTTGGATGTCACAACTGGCCTATTTTCTGTCCTCCAGAAGCGGTTGCAAAGTGGCACCTTAATAGCTACACATAAAAAGGAACACATAGCTCACAACATTTTTGGGTTATAAGGCAAACAAGTTACCAATTATTAACATCGAGATGTCAGGCAGGTATGGTGATTTTCCCACGTATCTTTGTTGCTTGCGGCTATACGAGTCTGTTAGCATGGGGCAGACAGCTCGCTGTATTGAGTATGAATTTTTTTGGTTGCTGGCCTGTAGCACTAAAAACTCGACATGCACAAGAGGCTATGCCTGCCTGATAAAACTTTATTTTGCCACTTAGTCTCGCTACCAATATGCCGGACTCCTTTATTTTTTCCAAGTACTGTGGGCTGAATTAGATTAAACGGGTTTATCCGGGCCTAAATTCCACAGATAAATTCGGAATTTGAATTTTAGAAAATAAAACTAACCTTAGTTGATTTTCACCGCCTGCTTCTGATGATGTCCGCCAAATTATGTCTTCTTCTTTACACCAGAAGCGGTGGCGGAAATCATTTCGGATTTGTAAGGTTATTGAAAAGTAGGGAAGGTGTTCTGTTATGACAACTCCTAGATGGCGCTGCATAAATTCCAATTACCCGAAAAGTCTCACATTACAACACAGGTCTCTCTCTCAAGGCCTGTAGCTCTAGCGATCCGATGAGAGAGGAGCTGAAGAGAGTGAGACAAGATCTACCCGGACTCAATGAGGGCACAAGATCATCCCAGGATCTGGCGCTGGCACGCTGCCGTGGCAGTTCCCGGTATCACTTCGTTTCCTAATGAGAGGAAGAAGGATAGCCGGTCAGTCCCACCTCAAACAGAGAATCAGATCTTCCCCCTCCAAGCTCTAATGAGAAGCTGGAGAGTTCAGATCTTCCTCACTGCCTGATTGCAACAACGTGTGGCACGACCACGACCCTGAGAGTAAGTCTCATGCTCTACCGACTGAGCCGGGCATTCCTGTCTAGGACGCGGACGGACGGACTAACAAAAGAATATTTCGGACGGACGGATGATTAAAATCGGACTATCTATGACTGGATGGCTTTCACTGCCGGATGTCTTTGGCGTGAAAGGTTCCAATGGACTTGCCTTGCATATCCTCCAACTGATATAGGCTTAGCCCAACACGCTTGACAATTCTGGCTTTGTTGAATTTGTTGGCTAGCTTAGCACTGATGCCTTTCTGCATGTCGCTCTGTGTAAAAGTCCTACAGTACACTTCCTGACCAGCAGTGTATGTAACGTCACGACAGCGAGTATTGTAGGCCTTCTCATGCTTTTCGTGTGCGCGCTGGAGATGGTCTGAGATGCGTGAACGGATCAGTTGCAGGCGGTCTTCTGCCGGCAATATGGCTATGTCACCCGACTTCAGCTGGTTAAGTTGTCGGAGTACTTTGTATGCCGAGCCGTGTTGCACCATATGATAGCCGAACAGTGCATAGTAGGGGTTATTACCGATGGACTGGTGCACTGACGTGCGCAAAGCGCTTCCTATGGCAGGGAGGTGTAGGTCCCATGCACTATGGTCATCCTGCAGGTATGCTCGGATGGCGGACAAAATAGATCTGTTCACTCGTTCAGAAGCATTAGGGTGCGGAGAGTGTTTGGCGGTCTTTACATGTTTAATGCCATATTCAGTCAGCAGCTTTTGGAATTTCTTGGAGACGAACTGCCTGCCATTGTCAGAGAAAATGGTCTCGGGGACTCCAAAAACAGACAGGACATCTTTTTCCAAAAAAGCATTGACAAGGTCTGTTCGCTCAGCACGCATAGGCTTGATCAAAACAAACTTTGTAAAGCCATCTAATACGACCAATATGACTGTGTTGCCACGTTTAGTGCGGGGATAAGGTCCAAGAAAGTCGATATAGAGGAACTGGAATGGACGTTGGGCCTCCAGAGGCTTTCCCATGGGTGGTCGCAGTATGGTGTTCGGAGCTTTTGTCTCTTTGCAAACCTGACAACTAGTTACGTAGGCACGTACGTGTGTTACCATGCAGGGCCAGTAATATTTTTCGCGAAGTCTGGATAGAGTTTTGTGAAAGCCTCCATGCGCTGACTGAGGCGACTCATGAGCCTCACGGATCAAACCTTCCACCAGACCTGATGGGATCCAAAGCCTCCAGGCTAAGTCCTCCTGTATTGAGTCACCGCTTCGGGGTTGAGTCCTCTTATATACGTACCCGTCCGAGACACAGAGATCAGGGAGTTGTGTTGGGTTAGCAAGCACAGCCGATTTCAACTGCTCATACTCTTCCATGGAGAAGTATGGCGAGTTTAAGTCTACGTCAACTGCACTTATTTTCAACTCCTCTGCCGTTTCAGTGTGTGCTCGGGACAGGGTGTCAGGGACCACATTCTGTGAGCCCTTGCGATGCTCTATCTGGAAGTCAAAAGCCTGTAGCTTTAAACACCATCGAGCCAATCGTCCGGAGAGATCCGAGTGACTCATCAGCCACTTCAGACTAGCATGATCCGTAATGATGGTAAATGGATGTCCCTCAATGTAAGCTCGAAATTTCTTTACGCTCAGCACAGCAGCATAACATTCGAGTTCTGTAATGCTATAATTACGCTGTGCTGGATTGAGCTTCTTTGACATATAAGCGATTGGTTTTTCTGCCTTCGATTCATCTACTTGAAACAACACACTACCAACACCAGATGTACTAGCGTCACATTGAATATAAAATTTTTTTGAAAAGTCTGGTGTTGTGAGAATCGGTGCACTGCACATAGCTTGTTTAAGATTCTCAAACGCTTGCTGTGCTTCTTCCGTCCAAGTGAAGCTTTTGTTTTTCTTTAAGCAATCCGTAATGGGAGCTGCTAGGGTCGCATAATTGGGGATGAATCTCTGGTACCAACCCGTCATTCCGAGAAATCTGCGGATTTGTTTAGCAGAGCGGGGTATAGGGAAATCCGCCACCGCTGCTACTTTCTCGGGATCAGTTTTCAGAGTTCCATCTCCAATCACGAAACCCAAGTAGCGGACTTGCTTGACGCAAAAGCGGCTTTTCTCTACGTTAATTGTGAGCTTAGCGCTTCGCAGACAGTCAGCTACTTCTCTTAAGATTTTCAGGTGTGTTGTAAAGTCAGGGGATACGACCAATAAATCGTCTAAGTAGACAAAGACATGTTCGCGTAAACGACCGGGGATTATTTTATCCATCAAGCGACACATTCGTTGTGGGGCATTACACAACCCAAAAGGCATGACCGTGTATTGGTAGAGTGGCCTGCCGGGCACTGTAAACGCTGTCTTCTCCCTTGACTGCATTTCTAGAGGGATTTGCCAAAACGCATCCTTTAAATCGATGGACGAGATGAAGTGCGTATCCTGCAGTCGACCAAGCAATCCGTCGATGTGGGGTAAGGGGTAGGCGTCCTTTTTCGTGACTAGGTTCACCTTGCGAGAGTCCAAACAGAGCCTGACCTTCCCAGGTTTACGTACAAGTACAACTGGAGAATTCCAGGGACTGTTGGACTCTTCAATTACCCCTAACTCCAACATACGGTCGAGTTCTTCATACATCAGCTTTTGGATTGCTGGAGAGATGGGATAGTGCTTTTGCTTGATCGGCAAAGCGTCGTCGGTGTCGATAATATGCTCCTCTAGGTGTGTTTTTCCCAAACCTAGAGCGGTAAACGAGGGGAATTGCGCAATGACTGCGTCTAGTTTTGTTCTGTCAGGGTTACTCAAGAAGTGAAAGTTTGTCTCAACCGAAGAAGAGGGCTGTACGTCGAGAGAGGAGATGATACTTGGGGCCAATTGGAATGCTCGCCAAAAGTCGACGCCTAAATACAATTGCTGGCTCAGACCAGGCACTATGAACAGGGTGAGAATTTCAGTCTGTCCTCGAAATGTGACTGCAGTTCTTATTGTGCCAGGAACGGACTGGCTAGTACCGTCGGCGGTACGAACGGAGGCTGACAGTGCGGAAAGTTTTAAGCCTGAGCGCTGGACAAACTCCAGGGCTCCTTGTCCCAAGCAACTCACGCTGGCACCGCTATCGAGCAAACCCAAAATGGATTCACTGCCTATCTGCACTCTTACGTAAGGACGACCGTCATCTTGACTGGTAATGACTGTGCATATTAAAGATTGTTGGGTCTTTCTCCTTGCACGACTCCTCTTTCGGAATTCTCTCCATCGTCGCCTTCTTCGATTGAGAGGAAATTCCACTTCCTCAGCAAAAATGCGAGCTCTTACTCTGTCGTAGTTAATTTGTCTCTCATGCAAGGACATTCCTCTCATGAGGCAAAAAGGATCTGTCTGGGTGGTACTCTCTTTATGAGCGGGATCAGTCTGGGTATATTGTGACAATGCAGGGTAATTCAGGGTGTTGTCGAAGTTGCCTTGCTGATCATTATCTTCGGCGAGTGGGATCCCCTGCTTCGACCACTCGCCCTGGCGTTTTCCGGGTTACACCTGGAGCACTTAGGTGATACTACCCCTGGTTGACCACAGGTGTAGCAAAAGAGTCTCCTGGTCTCACTGGGACAGGAATGGAACGAGTGTCCCACTACGCCACAGTTCCAGCAAGTCATGCGACCGGCAGCTTCAAGGGTGCGCCTCACTTCCTCCACTCCATGATGACCGCTGGGGTGAGAAGTGCAGGTGCAAGTATCACTATCAGAGTGGAAGGAGCGTCCCGCAACGCCACAGTTCCTACAAGCCACACGACCTGCCGCGTCTGGGGTGCGCCTCACTTCTTCCATTCCTATCCCCGGGAATACAGAGGGATTCTCAGCCTCCTGGGCTATGTCAAAATTAAGTTCGTGTACATCCGATCTGGTTGAGCGTCTATATAATTCGCGCCTTTGCAGCCAGCGTTCAGCCATACGGCATAAGTTTTGCAGTTGATCCATCGATCTTACTATGGCCGTAGAAAACTGCTGACCGATACGAGGATGCAGATTGTCCCTGACAATCTGGACTAGATCGATTTCTGGTGGTGGTGTCCTCATGTGTCCCACAATCGACCGGGCTTTGCGGAGATAGCTGTCGCAGCTCTCCGAACTCTGGCGGAATTCCATCAGAGTCCGCATCAGGTCTAGGTCTGTTTCGGCAGAACCGAACTCTTGCCTGATGCGATCCCTGAATAGTCCCCAGTCAAAGTCCGGAGAGGCGCGACAGAAATGGTTCCAGAACCATTGCTCGGCCTCGTCCTTTAATAGGACATGGATATTACCACAAAGCTCGTCTTCGGACACGCGGGAACTGAAAGCTAGTCGCTCGATGCGAAATAAAAAGTCTTCAGCAGTAAAGGCCGGGCTCCGACCAGAGAACTGAATTCCCCACGACGCCATGATGGAGGGGCGTCTGGGTTGGTAGTTAAACCTCTCAGCACCAGGCCTATGGTTATGCTGAGGTAGCTGACGGGGCACATGCTCGAAGAGTCGAGGTGGCCACCTAGGGCTCATTTCAGCTTGTCGAGGCAGTGAATCCGGACCTATCGAAGGAGCTGGGCAAACATCATCAGGTCTGGCAGGGCTACTGGCGGACCCTGACCTCTCCAAAATGGACTGCGCTAAATTTGTTCTTAGCAGACCTAACATCTCCTTTTTCAGGTTCTCCATCTGTGTCGCCAACTGATCAACAGTGACCACTGAGGTTGCCATAGGGTGAGGGTTCTTAGGCGGGGGGGGAGTAAGCCGAAGGTTCCTCAAGTCTTCCAGCGGCTGAGACTGACTAGTAGTAGGAAGAGTCCAGGCTCCGCTAAGGGACAAGTTTGACCCGAAGTTAGGCGGTGGTTTAGACAGATCTGGCTGAGTCGCCGATGCCGTGCCTTTAACTGAGTCCGAGGAGAACCTTGCCGACCCATAGGTTTGGTTGAGAGCTTTTTGTGTTTTGCTCCTTGTCACTGGTGGCGTATTAAGGGCTTGCGACTGTTTAGGTTTTGCCCCACGCCCATCGGGTTCAGCCCCGGGCTTCGCAGCTGGTGAACGGAACATTCAAAAAGGAATAAAATTCTACTATAGGTATTTATCACCCCCCCTGACAACGAGTTTACTGGGTACTGTCAGTGAAGGACTGCTTGCACCGATAGGGCGCAACAAAACAAAAAAAAATTATATACGTGCGAGACTGAAGGCCTCTGCCAAGTGTGCGGGAGTCCAACTCCTAATGTCGTAGCACGAAATCGAGTTCGATGACAGCAAAAAAAATAACAAAAATCGCAGCACAAAATCAAGTTTGAGCGCGGCAACCCAAAAAAAATCAAAAGAAAAGGTCGCAGCCCAAAATCCAGATTGCAGGCGGCAAAAAAAAATTCAAGGAGGTCACAGCACAAAATGAAGTTTGAGCGCGAAGAAAAAAAAACAAATCAGAAAAAGAAGTAAAAGGATAAAAAAATTAAGAAATATGATAAATATAAAAATATGTACAAAGATAAAGTTCAGACACAATCTCACTGCAAAAAAAACATAAGCAAAACTGCCTAAAAGCTTAATCAAGCTAGAATCAGAATTCCCAAAAGAAAATTAATTTAAAAAAAATCAAAATTCAGAAAGAAAAATGTCAATTTAACCGAAAACAAAAAAAAATAAATCAAAGAAATCAAACCAAACTCAATAAAAACAATTATTTCAGGTTCCCCCAGAAGCTTCCTCTCCATCTTGCTAGGGATGGGAAAGGGTATGAGGGAAGGGAGGTAAGGAATGAAAAACAAACACACAAACAAAATTCAAAAAAAACAAAAGAAAATCACTGAAGAGAAAGGGAGTAAAAAAAAAATAAAAGAATTTATGGTATTCACCAAAGAGAATAAAAGAAATTAAGGGCAGAAAGAAAATTTTCAAAAGAAAATGGAACGTGAGAACCATGAGGTTCCCAAAACCCACAACATCTGTTCTGCCTGTGAAGCTAGGAGTTAACCCTGAGCTTAGGCAAACCCAACGAGCATCTTCGCGGTCATACCGAGACAGCATCGGGGCCGTGCAAGTGTATGCGACCTACGAAATGTCACGCCGGCCACCGCCTAAGTCGGGTGTTCGTCAGACTCACCAGCTCCCTACGACATGAGACAGTAATGATCCCGAAGATTAGGCATGTCAGTGCAACATCGGACATCGCTAAAGACATACGCACTAATCCCGAGCATCAGTCCTCCCATGCCGAGGACAGAGCAGAGTTGGATAACGTGTGTCCCTATTGCTAAAAGCTGACATGCCTATGGACACTCTTAGACATGACAGGGCAGAGGCACTAGACCTCGAAGGTGCTTTACAAAAAAAAATTAAAGTCGAGATGACTGCCGTGTAGGCTAAATATCGCCTGAGTCCGAGAAAGACTAGCAGATCAGCCTAAGCTGACAAGCCATCTCTTCAGAGGCGCAAAGCCTCCAGAAGATGCTGGAGTGTCTTCCCTAGGGAAGACGTGCTTCGCGTTGGGCGCCATGTATGTAATGTGTGCGCATGATGTACAACGTGAAGTTGCCGCGAGATGTCCAAGTGGCACGCGCTAGCTGGCAGCACGTCCTAGCTCGTCGGTATGGGGTCAGGGTCCTTGGACATCTTATCACACATTGCAAACAGAAGTTCGCGTGCCTGTGGCGAAAGAAGGTTGTGGACTCCTTCTCTCAGGTCTGCCACAAAGGATAAAAATAAACAAGAACAGATGAAAAGGAAGAACAACAGGTCTGGTGTCACCTGCTGTTCCTAGCCGCACTGAACCATCTTGAAAAGAAAACGCAAGAAAATTTAACCCCCATTACGCGATGGTTCAGGCTCTAACCCACTCCTTCCCTGTACCTGGCTAGGGTACAGGCCCAACCTAAAAGTAGTGCTGAAAACAAAAGAAATTAATTTAAACAAACCTTAAAGAAAACATGAGGAAAGAGGAAGAAGGGATGTTGGAGGGAACAAGAGGAGGAAGAAGCTGCTTAGGGTTTCCTGTAAATTAAACTAGAATACCATCTTATTTGAGTACGCGGTAATTTCTATATTCATATAAATTCAATTCGAACAAACCTAAAAAGAATACATATGTAATTTAATAAATCTGTCTGACAATAAAGCTACTTTCAACCGAATTTCTTACTAAAATATCCTTAATTATTCCAGGGTTACAAAAATATATCTTATGAACTACATCATAATTCATGTCTTAACCTCTATATAAATCGAACAAGTCCGTCACAGTGAAGCTCAAATCAAGAAATCGGACCGTATGCCAGCTGAATGCTTATATGTTACGAAACGTAAAAAAAATGAAACTGCTACAACTGAATGTACTAATCCAATCGATTCATATCATCCTAGCTAGTTAACTCTAACTTTTTTTTTTCTTTTAATAAAACGAATTACGGGAACTAATCCTATGGAGACTACTTGTCTGTAAGTCATATCACCTTTTTCTTTTTAAATAATAAGTAATATAAAAAAAAAACCAAGCAAATTAAATTTTTAAACCTTTATGAGCCATGGTAATAACCCAATACTTGTTAGTAATAATTTCTTTCTTCACTTCGGACAAAACAAAAAAATTTCTGAAAATAGTTACCCCAGGGATAAACTGTGCACAATATATACCCAGGATAGTTACTCTGGTCTTAAAGAAAATCCAAAAAGAACAAGAAAGATTTAAAAAAAAGGTTCACACTCGCTATCTTCGACAGTCTGACTTTCTGTTAATATTAATACCTATGAAATTGTCTGTCCCTCTGTGAGTATAAAGAAAAATTGACAGTGTCTAATGTATAATGCAAGCTCGGAATTGACAATTTAAAACAATATTTCTTGCATAATTGCTCGGTATCGATGTGTCTACACTCTTGTATGCATGGATCGATTTAATCTATTACTAGTCAGTACTAGTCCCTGGGTAGTCTATGCCTTAATCATTGTAGTACTTCGTTCGAGTTGAGCTAACTAAACAATACCTTAATTCACGCTACTTTCCTCAAAAATTGACAAGAAAGACATTATCGTTATGTGCTGCAGGCTGATTACATTTAATTAAACTGCTTAAATAGGGAATGAGAGCTTCTGTCAGAGAAAAGTGCCTTATTACAATAAATGTTTACATTTAATTAACACATCTATATTCACAAGGGATTTGACCTGACACCTGTGAACGAAGTCCTAGTAGAAAAGCTACCGCATGTAAAATGAATAATTTGATTCTTAATCTATGAAATATTGTTTATACAGTGCAGCGCTATTACATATTTTTGTTTGTTTCCTTTTCTTCCTTTTGAATTGAAATTTCTAATTCACACCTGCTTTATGATTTTATGTTTTCCTTTGTATGTCTTTCTATTAACAATATTTTCACTATACACTTTGCTACTGCTTGGACAATTGCAGTATACTAAATTCTGATAGTAGATTTAGGGTGAAAACGCAAAAAAAAATAATCGTGACGCTAATAGTTTCTTGTCCTAAATGACTAAATACGTTTATCATAACGTTAATAGTACGTTTTTATCTTCTTTTTCTATAAAGTGGTTTAGTTGTAGTCCAGAGCTCCTCATCGCTTTGGATGGGGTCTGCTATCTCCCACAAGGCTCCATGTTTCTTATGGTTGAGACTAAGAGGATTATCTAATTACTTACTCATTTTGTTCTGAGTGAAACTCTCTGGAGGTTATCCGTAATATGCAGGTCTGCTATCCCAGGTGGTGAAGAGAAAAAGATATGGCTTGGATGTCACAACTGGCCTATTTTCTGTCCTCCAGAAGCGGTTGCAAAGTGGCACCTTAATAGCTACACATAAAAAGGAACACATAGCTCACAACATTTTTGGGTTATAAGGCAAACAAGTTACCAATTATTAACATCGAGATGTCAGGCAGGTATGGTGATTTTCCCACGTATCTTTGTTGCTTGCGGCTATACGAGTCTGTTAGCATGGGGCAGACAGCTCGCTGTATTGAGTATGAATTTTTTTGGTTGCTGGCCTGTAGCACTAAAAACTCGACATGCACAAGAGGCTATGCCTGCCTGATAAAACTTTATTTTGCCACTTAGTCTCGCTACCAATATGCCGGACTCCTTTATTTTTTCCAAGTACTGTGGGCTGAATTAGATTAAACGGGTTTATCCGGGCCTAAATTCCACAGATAAATTCGGAATTTGAATTTTAGAAAATAAAACTAACCTTAGTTGATTTTCACCGCCTGCTTCTGATGATGTCCGCCAAATTATGTCTTCTTCTTTACACCAGAAGCGGTGGCGGAAATCATTTCGGATTTGTAAGGTTATTGAAAAGTAGGGAAGGTGTTCTGTTATGACAACTCCTAGATGGCGCTGCATAAATTCCAATTACCCGAAAAGTCTCACATTACAGTATGCAGATCACTCTTTTAATCTCTACTCAACGCAGTGACATCAAACAAACGCTAAAAAACTAGTATACTATCCAAAATTGTCAACAATATTGATCTAACTGCTACTGTAGTCACTTCCAAAAGTCAAACAAATGTTTTGAAATTACCAAAGATTCAGCATTTCCCCAAAGTTTTTCCGAAATTCATGTAATTAACCTTTTGAGTACCGGTATCGCTAATCAGAAGGTTAATGGTTGCACTAGGGGGGGTTTCCAATGCACTTGGGGAGTGTAGAAAAAAGTTATTCAACGTTAACGGTGGCACTAGGTGGTGGTTTTTGATGCACTTGGAGGGTGAATTTATTTTAGAAAATCACTATATAATCAGAAGATATTTGAACCACAAAAATTAGCGGGATTATTCCATATTTTTTTTAAATTAAAAATTAGACAAGGTAATTTTTAACCGATTTCCCAAAAACAAAGAGGTTATAAGTTCGACGTGTAAACTTTTTTTATGTCTGACCGGGCATAACTTCGTAACGCGTCGACCGATTTTAATGATTGTTTTTTTGTTGGGTAGAGTATGTTCACCGATTGGTACCATATCAAAAAAATTGTTGGTAGGGTGGGGGTGACACCTAACTTTGTAATGCGTGGACCGATTTGGATGGTTCTTTTTTGTTGTACAGAGTAGGATCCCCCATTGCTAATAGGAGAAAAAAAATTTGGCCTAGGGTGGGGGGAGGGGGGAGGGATAGACTAACTTTGTAACGCGTGGACCGATTTGAATAATTCTTTTTCTGTTGGGTAGAGCATGTTCCGTGGTTGATACCAGGTGAAAAAAATTTTTGGGGGATTGGGGTGGGGGTGGAACCTAACTTTGTAACGCGTTGTCCGATTTCGATGGTTCTTTTTCTGTTGTATTGAGTATGATCCCCCATTGCTAATAGGAGAATAATTTGGTTCTAGGGTGAAAGGTGTGGGTGGGGGGGAGGGGTAGTCTAACTTCGTAACGCGTAGACCGATTTGGATAATTCTTTTTCTATTGGCTAGAATATGATCCTTGGTTGATACTACGAGAAAACAAATGTTGCTGGGGTGGAGGTGGGAGAAGGGGGGTGGAACCTAACTTTGTAACGCGTGGTTCGATTTAGTTGGTTCTTTTGCTGTTGTATAGTGTGATCCCCCATTGCTAATAGGAGAATAATTTGGTCCTATGGTGGTGGTGGGGGACGGGGAGAGGTAGTAACTTCGTAACGCGTGGACCGATTTCGATGATTCCTTTTCAGTTCGGTAGAGTATGTTCCTTGATTGATACCATGAGAAAAGAAGTTTAGTGGAATGGGGGTGAGGTAGGGGGTTAATATTAAATTTTAACGCGTGGACCGATTTGGATGGTTCTTTCTTCGTTGTATTGAGTAGAAGACACTAAAAAGTGAAAAATAAAATAGTTTTTAAAAAATAGTTGAACCGACTTCACAAAAAGCGCTAAAAAGCATAAAATAATTTTTAATTTTATATCTATTACGACATTTTGAAGTCGGTGCAAATTAAACAAATAAAACAACTACAAAACCACAATTGAAGATAATACATAATACTACCTGAACGTTTCAGCTTACTTGATCATAAGAAATGCCGATTAAATATTTGTGTTGTTGTTTGGTTTGTTTGATTTGCACCGACTTCAAAATGTCGTAATAGATATAAAATTAAAAATTATTTTATGCTTTTTAGCGCTTTTTGTGAAGTCGGTTCAACTTTTTTTTAAAAACTATTTTATTATCATTTAGGTAGAGGTAGTTTCCAACAGACTTGAGTAGTTGGTTTTGTTTTTGTAAAATGTCCTAAGTGTAGTTCTTTTTTAAACAAAAATTAAGTTTTTTTTATTTAACGGTAAGGGTGGCACTAGGGTTGGTTTCCGGAACCCTTAAAGGGTTGGTATATATATATATATATATATTATTTTAATCTTTCTAACTAAAACTTAATTTAATATTACAAACTAAAGAGGTTTTCGCATTAGTAAGTGTGAAATAGAAGGTTTTATTTTTTAGGGTTGCACTGGAGGTAGTTTCCGATAAAGTTAGAGGGTAGGCATTATTTTTAATGTGTTTGTCATACCCGAATTACTCGGAATGGCAATGTAAATTTTTCTTAGCTTAAAAAATGTTTTTAATGTTTCGTCCATTGAACGCTCAATTACTCAAGTACCTCAAAAATCGTCGTTGCGAGCAGAATGTGGAGCGTTGGTTTATCAACGAACACAATTTATACAAATTTCAATGTTTGGGTGAGAATGTTATAAGAAAAAAAAAGCCATTATTCAAAGGGCCCGCCTTTCTACAGTCATTCAATCAAGTGTCGATAAGTCCTAACGAAGGATAGTTTTGCTTTTTCCATTCGAGGCGCCAGTCAGGTCCTTTCTGTTGGCCACCGACATCATCACCTCAGCGTTCGATCCAATATCTTAATTTCTCTGGCTCGAAGAATTTTGTTGATTTCCCTTAACGATAGACGTTTACTGGCGTTGCTAGTTTTGAAGTTACTTAATGCTTCATGCGCAAGTGCGACAGCCCAGTCAAAGTCTTTAAAAAACTTGTCCGAAAAGAAGCCCTAAATTATCAAGATCAACTCCACCTCGCACCAACTACCTACCATTCACCCACCTAAACAACCTTCCAATCACTACTCAATTCGGTTTCATTTGCGGATGATATTTTCCGTACTCTGGTAAGTAATCAATTTTGTTTTATAATCCTTAATAATTTAAAACTTCTAAATTGTGCTCTTTAAAAACGTTCGTGTACGGCTGTAACTACGTGTTACGCACATCGCTGCATCTGAGAATTGATCAAACATTAGCGTGCGTTTTCGAACTGCGGTATTAGTATTAAATTAAACCAAAAACTCCAAGATATATGGTCTCATAAAACTTTAAAATACTGCTATTGACTAGAATGAAACGCGGGAATATGAAACGAATTGAATACCTTTTAAAAACAAACATTTATTTTACTTGAGGCAATGTTCGAGAAATAGATATTTCCACAAAGTAATATTAACTAAGTTCCGTCTCAAATATTTATTGTTTTTAATTATAAATATATATTTAATTTTTTTTAAATTTATTCCAATCGAGAAATGAAATGAAAGACACTCCAAAATAATCCTTGCTTAGGGTAATGTATATCGAACATACGGTACTTCAACATCGTTTCCGTCCTCGTCGTTGCAGCAAATTTCGAAAACAAGAGAGCGTTCGTGAGGCTCAATTCGTTTTTTGGAGACCCTTCGAACAACCTCAGTCATAAGCAGCGGTAAACGCTCAGAGCATTTAACTTTTGACATAAAGAATGAATATAACATCGAAACCCCTTGGGACAACATTGTGATTTTAAGTTTATGCTCGTTCTTAAAGTAATCTAAAAATTCGCATAGCGTCATTTCTCCTTTAACCTCAAAACGGTCCCAAAGGGTCCATTCATTTCCGTAGTAAGTATTTTTGTCGGCTGTGAGAGGTTCAGAAAAGGCAAAAAATGGCAGAGCCAGGTTGATGAAACCATTCTTGAACCGCTCTAATGTGCGGAATCTATCAATAAGAAAAAATGTGATATGATATAATTTACGACAACTGCTAAAAATACTCACCCTTGCGCTAATTTCATAATTTCTAAAACAGCAAAGCCGGAAATAACTGAAGTTGACGTCGCAATCGCAGGGATGATCTTGCCAGCTATGAGTTTGGATTTATATCGATCAGCTGGTGGAATTTTGTAATTTGCAGCCCGGAGATTCGAGGAGGCTACAATGAAATCCATGTGTAAGTTATTATCGTCATCTTTTTCGAATTCAAGCGGTGTGATTTTAATATCCAGTTTTCCGAGCGAGGCCAGCTCTGTTAAAATTTTATTCACTCGGTCTTGATCAACCTCTTCGCTATGTTGATCAAATGCATTATTGGTATTGCCTTCGTTAACTTCAATTTTTACACCAGATCTTGGAGTAAAATTTGGAACCTGAGCATAAAAATCAATTAAAGAAATGAACTATGATTTCAATTATTTACCTTAGTATTATTTACGACATCAGCTACAACCTCTCTATCACGGACTTGTGGTATTCCATAAACCTCGGCTTTAAGGTTAGCGGCCGCAAAAATGTAATCTAAATGCAGTGGATCGTTTGCATTAAAAGATAATGGTTCAGGACATCGTTTTGGACCAGACCAAAATGGCTGTCCACTTGAGGTCATCTGATCTGGTGGGAAATTGTATAGCAATTGCTTGATTTGGTTTGAATACTGTTCTTCGAAATGGTATCTGGCCCACTTTACACAATCTGCGAAGTCTCTTGGCTTGTCATCGATAAGAGCAGTCTATAAATGTAAAAATATGAGAAACAAACATTATAACTGCTGGCAACAAAATTTACAACGAAAACTATGTTATGAAAAAAGGGAGATAGAGTTTTATATTAATTGTACGAGTAATTTTATTTATTTTTTGGTTGCTGTAGGATGAACGGAAGAATTAAAAGCCCTCTAGGATACGGCGATCCTCATCTGGATATTCTAAAGAATTAGTTAAACCTCCAAGAGGTAGAAACCGGGCAATGCATCCTAGAACGTAGCCAAGTAACTAATACGGGAAGAGATAAACTCTTGAATCCCCCTAACGCCGGGTAGGCAACGCCGAGGGTGTCTGCAGTGGTTTCATTCTCTGCAGGAACCAGGGTTAATTTGGTAGCGAATGCTGTCGCTAAGGAAACTGGGAGGGGGCAGTGTTTTTCTAAAAAAATCCAAACATTTCATCCCATTATAAATAAATAAAATAAAATACTAAGTAGGTTTCGGGCTGCATTAGAAACAAAGCAGAGAAATTAGTCCTGGAAACAATAAAAAGACAGGATTTGCCTATCCTCAAAGAGTATCTGTAAGATATTGTAGTTTAATAAATTTAATATGCGATCTCGATAAGTTACTATAGTGTTTTACGAGATTCCACTAGAATCAAATGAGTACGAGAAATCAGAGTTAAGTATTAGAAGTGAGATAAGTCATAAAACGAAGGGATAAAAAACAAATTCTTGCCGTTAACCAGAATTAATTTCATAAGGGTTTGATGTTTTTCTGTCCAATATTAACTAAATTGAACGGCGAAGTAAAAAACTTACAATAATTTTATTACAACAGAGAAACACCTGACTCTATCAAAAGTTTCTTTCATTTCTCAAAGGAACGATTTCGGTCTTAACAATGTTATAACAGTACATACGTTGGATCCTTGATAATATAATTAATTTAAGATATTAAGATTGTTAAGAATTGATTTAGAAGCCTTAGATAAAAACGAAGTTAGACCTTTTTTAAGTATTGGTAATATTGGTAAGATACTTATCACATTGTTATAAAACTGCTGATGAGTATGCTAGGTAAAAAAATGTGCGCAGATTTAGGCAAGAAAGCGATGTAGCTGTTCAGAACTAGGAGTGAAATACGCTTTTTGGTACATTTCAACACTTCAGAATTTGCGAATACCCAAAAAAGAAGCCTGCGAGCACAAATATATAAGACTTTTTCCTATAGATGAACTTGGAGTGGCTCGTAAAGATGGTGTAACTTAAATAAGATTTTGAAGCGTAATTAGTGGCAAACAAGTTGAACTTTTCCAATGGATGGATTGAATGAAATGGAGAATTGATAGGTATCAGACAATGGTCTGAACTCCCCTAAGGTGCAAATCAAGCACTGAAATTTGTTCAGATGGGTATCAAAAACAGATCTAACAGTTTGCTCTATGGCCCATAACAGGTACCCGTGAGGATAATATATATTAATAGTTGCTGCAGAAAATATTTGCTAAATAATCGAACATGCCGTCTTGCCAGACCAGTAATGAAGAGATGTCTGAGCCACTGAAAGTTGTAAATATTCAAATCGACCGAAGAATTACTTCAGAAACAGGAAACACTTAATATTTATATTTTCTATATCTGCAAATAGTCTGTCGCCTAAAAAATACACACAGCCAGCCATGTTAACAATACAATATAACAGAAATGGTGTGCCAATTAAATTTAAATCTAACCCAGGCAATAAAATGCTGGATTAATAGTAGAGATTGGAATAAAGAATAGCACATCAGCCTTCCATCGTGAGGGCTCGAGTTTGTAAATTAAAAAATAAGTATATGTAACTTTAGAGGGAGAGTAATTAATATATAGAATCAAGCTTTTAAATATTGTAATTGCGTATGTGTTAAAATCTCAAAACTTTATGGAAGTCGAGTTACAATAGCCTTTCAGCCGCAAATAAAATTTTATAAATGTTTTTTTTGTATGAGTATAATATTTTAATTTACTAAAAATTAATATTTCTTACCTTAACAGACTCCAAGATTTCTAGTGGTTGGACGCCGGGTAGCTTTAGAATCCTTTCAATGAAAGTGGAATCAGAAATGTATTGCGAAGCATTTTCTGCTGCTTGTTTAAAAACGCCTTCAAATGTATCCCGAGCCCATTGCAAAGTGTGTTCAATGGCATTTGGAAAGTTTTTAAGAGTACAAATAGGAATACTTTTTTCTGGTGGATCTTGTGATGAGCTGTAACTTTCAGTCAAAAATGGGACAATAACTTGAGTATTACCCATTGTTCCCATAGTTCCGGAATCAATTAAGGGTATTCTATTGAATACGCATTTACGATCCATATAAATTCTAGCGTCTATATTGTCTAGAGCATTTGCAACGCCATCCAACTTTCCGAAAAATTCTTCCGAGAACACTCTTTCTGTTTCACTACCAACCCGGAGTTCATGTGCTGTCACATTTACTTCGTTGTTCATGCGCTTTATCACCGCAGCTGCAGTAAGGGACTTCGGCTTTTGGACATCATACGGTCGGAAGAGAAATTGTCTGTTTAAATTAGATTTTTCAATGAGATCCATATCCGTGATGATTATTTCGCCGTTCTTAGCACCAACTCCAATCATTGCAAAATTTTTGAGTAGTTCACAACCAATAGCACCGGCGCCTACGATGAAATACCTACGAGAAAGCAAAGCTTAACAATTTTCAAGGGGTTTCCTAATTTTACCTTAAATTCCCTAATTTTTCATGGAAAGTTTTTCCAAAGATTGCGATTTGAGCGTCGTACCGACATCCCAAAGGTTGTGCTTCCTCTTCGGGCAACTCTTTATCAGACAAGCACTCGATTGCATCGAAATAGAAAAATTGGAAAATGGGACTGAACTTTCCTGTGCATGCCTTTAAAACCTCTTGTGCTACCATACCCCCAATGGCAGCATCAATTGGAGACAAATCTCCAGCGCAAGTCTGGAATTTATATAAAAATTATTCAATAGTGGCAGTGAATTTCTGTTATATAAGTTTACTTTTGCGAATGTGAGCACAAGACTTTCTTTGACATCTGGATTAATTGATTTAGTTAATTGGAGAAACTTTTCTGCGTCTTCTACATTCCAAGGCCTTGGAGCCTGGCCTTCTTGAGCAATATACTGATGTAAAGCAGGGAAGCTGGCATGCAAAGTGGATGGGTGATCAAACTTTGCGAAGTCAGACATTAAGAATTCCGGATCACTTTCTGCTTCTTCTAACGATTTAAAGCTGATGGTCTTCGGCATTTTAACTTGTGTAACGATTCCTCCGCGAATGTATTCACTGAAATTGCTTGTTTCACCAATACTAAAAGTGTACGGACCAAGAACCTTTATTTTGATTGGTTTGCATCCGTTAAGTTCGCTCATTCCTTGGATCTATGTATTAGTCAAATATATTAATATATTATTTCTTTTTATTGTAAATCACATACCTCCGAAAATGTTACATAATCTCCATCTTCAAATCCATGCCTGCTTTCATCTAAGCATGTTATAACACCCTCAGCATCACGAGTAATTCCAGCAACCATTGCTGATATGGGCTGAACACCGTTCGTGTCATAAATTGTGAAATTCTCTCCAAAATCGCAGAAAATTTTAGCGAAGAGACCTCTAGTCTCAGTAATAACTAAAGCAATTCCATTTTCATGAGTGAATTTTGCAATTCGTTTCTGTTCTTCTGCAGTAGAATCGGTCAGGACAACAACACGAAAATTTTTGAGAAAATCATCTGTTAAGTCTCCAGCGTATGAGCTTGTGCGAACGTAGTTGTTTAGTTCTGCCAATCGACCACATGATGCCTCTGCTCGATTTTTTCCAAAATCAGCTTCAGTTAAATAAAACTGTGAAGAAAGGTCCCGCATCTAAAAATACAAATTAATTATAAGTTTTCAATATATATATTGTTTTGTTGTTAAGTTAAAATGTTGGCCATAACACTATGCCGAAAGTATATAATTTTGTTTGTGTGGTTTTGGTTTAATCGTTTGATTATTAATATTCGATGAGAGAGGACTAAAATACCATCTACAAATTTTTTGACATGCAATGAATAGGTGACGATGTTATGGCTCGATTGATCGTCGCGGCTTATGTGTTTAATAAATTTTTCAAAATGGAGAACGAGAAGATGTATTTTCGGCAGATAATGTGCGAGGTTCCAAAAAGCGTGAATGTTGGGAGTACGCAAAAACACCTTTCAGAGCGTTTAAAAAGATAGTGCTCCGACTTTCCGGACAATTCAAATGAGCTAAACCCGCATGAATGTGGCAATTTCTCTCCTTGTACGTAATTAAAAGGAGCCTTTTTTGATCGACTTGTACCAGGCCCTGAAAACTCGATTCTACGTACAGCAAAAAAGTGGGCGTGCGTTTATGACGAAACGAGAGAAGTGAAAACTTCTGACTTTCTAATTCAAATATAATCGTAAGGCAACCCTCCAGTTTTGGTAAGAGCGTTGGAAAATGCTTCCGCGAAAAAGTGTGCATTGAAATTTGGCTGATGACAAGAAAAACGTCCAGTTTTGGCCAATCGAAAAGGCGTTATATTCCAAAACGGCAAATCGGGCACGAAGTTATGCAATCACAAAATAAAACAAATGTTTCAAACTTTTATTACTTGTCTTTTGTTTTCAATCGCGGTACCTGCGCTAACAGTAAGGATATTGAAGGTGTTATAAATCCTTGAAAAACACTACACGGTTTCGGTATTTTTCTAGTCAAGCAATTTACCATTTTAACAACAGACTACATTATTCCAAAACTGAGTTTTAGTAAAAACTTCACCGTCCAACAACGGTGGAGCGGAGGGACGGAGAGGTGGGAATTTCTGATATAGAAGTATTTATGAACGGCTCCAAATGGACTGCGGAGTCGGAGCATCACTGTAGGTCTCCGAAACACTGAAAGTCTGTCTCCAGATCATACAGACTTCCAGATTATGCCCGAGTCTTCCAGCCAGAGGTGCTAGGCTTTCTGAACGCGTGCGAGATCTTAACGCTATTTTATCTGACAATCAGGCTGCTATTAAGGCTCTTGACTAACCTAGTATCACGTCTAAATTGATATATGCTGCGAAGAAATAACGCACCTAAGCGAATGATTTACTATCACCAGGACACAGACAACAACGGTGATGGCAGAGCGGACGAGCTAACCAGACGCGATTCTTGCACTTTCTACTAACTAAACCGAAAAAACTCCTAACTCGGATGCGGGATGTCACTAGGATGACAGGAGTGTACACGGGTCAATATACAATCGGGAACTACGCCGCAAGACGTTACATCACTTTTAACGCATATCGAGGCTTCAGGGATGAGGGAACGAAAGAGTCTTTTCACTTCCAGTGAGTTAGTGAGGGTAGTTCTATATGTAACTAAGGGTCTGTCCAAATCCATTACTTAAACTTAAATTCATTATGACAGTTTGCTTACGTCAGACTAAGCAAAGCAATAACCGAATCCGCACTGTTGACTTTGCTTATTGCTATTTTGTATAACAGATATACAGACCTTTGCTTAATAGAGTAAGTTTGCTCTTGAGGTGACTTAATTGCCATAACCTCAAAATTGATGAAAATTCTCAAACTTAAAAATTTATTTTCAAAGTACTTTTGACAAAACAAAACGAAAATCTTACATATTTTTACAAGCTTTATATTACTTTCACCTGTCTGCCCGTCGTCACGTCTTGCAAGCCAATTTTGACCCACTTCCCGATATCCGATTGAGCTGAAATTTTGCATACGTGTATAAGTTCGGCTAATATGGCGGGAGCTTCAAGGTGGCGCTTTCTCTCAAATTGTCTTTTTTTTCTGCATATGCGCAACACGCTTTTATTAAATTTACAGTTTATTAAATGTGCAAAAATTGAAGCTAAAATGCCAATCAACTGTAAATAAACTAAGAGAATAGTTTAATTGTGGGGAATATCCAACAAAGTAATACTTGTAAATCGAGAAATTTATTTTTAAGTTTTTAGTTCTTCAAAGTAACAACAAATAAAAGCTTGTTTAAAAAAAAACCTTCTTTTTACTTTATTTTATTATTATTAGCATATGGGCGCTTTGAAAATAATTGATACTGAAATGAAAATTCTACCTTTTCTAAAATTCTATATTCCGGAAATATAATTTCAAACTCTGTAATAATATTAAATCTGGTGGAAATAATTTTTAAATGTAGGCGAAATTAAGAGTTTTAATGTTCCATATCAGAGAACAACTGAGTTCAGCTCTGTACGATTAGTATATATCAGCATTTTAATGCCTGAGGGTTGGGTATTTTACATGATATTACTCATCACGTTGCCATTTAAAGACTAAAAGACTTAACTTGGAATTTACTTGACTTGAACCTTCAAATGTTCTGAACATGTGATCACGATAAAAAATTTCTCAATTACAATTTTCATGTTTTAATGGGAAGACTCTCTCGTGTTTGTGGGTGCTTTCAAATGCAAGAAATTTGCTTTCGTGACATTTGCAACAAAACATTTTGCGTCTGTATGCATACATACATTAGGCGTCTGTATGCATACATACATTAGTGAACTTCTTTGGCCATAATTACAAATGGTATCAATTATTTCTACAATTAGTTAAATTACATTAACCATTTTAATATGAACTAAATACTAGTAAACAGAAACAGAACCGGCGTTACCTTTCCTAATATTTCATTCTTCTGTTTGCACATAAGTGCCGCACGCAGTTAAGAACAAAACTTGCGCTCATTTGCTTCGCACGTTTGAATTTTGAACCTTATGCAAACCCTTGTTTTGATTTCTTGCTTTAATGAACTTTATGCAAAAGCAAATATGCGCAAACATGCACTAATGAAAGTACCCTGTTTTGTTGAAGTATTGAGTTTAACATGCGGCAATGACATCAGCATTTCTCTTTAGTTTTGGTCAAGACAGTGTGCATTTTTACATCTGTGCAAGGATTGGTTAATCTATGGTACAAAAATAAATAAAATAATGATAATAAGTTTCAGCAATGGATTCGGACAGGCCCTAAGAGCTGACAATCGCTTTTTAACAGTCACTTGAGTTGCCAACATAACCCTTATTTCTTAATAGCATGTGGAGTTTCGGAGTTATCTCTAAATGACATGTGGAGCGTTTTTCTTAAGGAGTTATATACAAAGTTGGGGCTCAAAAAATCGAAAATTTTTTTATTGCATATTCTGAATGTGCAAAATATCTGTGAGAAATTTCACCCAGATCGGAGCACTAGATTTCAAATGACAGGAGTTCGCAGCGCGCTAGTTCCATCCATAAGCAATTGGCGAGCGGCGTCCAAAAACTTTAAACGCGATGATCTCGGAATACAGTTTTCAGAAAAATACCGTTGCGGTGAACGTGATATCTCAAAAACTTTTCAACCGATTTTCATAATTTTTTTTTTTAATTGTTCATATTTACAATCAGGTGTACTTGAACGGTTCCTTTTTCATCTAAAAATTTTCGATTGTTTGCAATGAATTTTTGTTTAGAATTTTGAACACCTCAAAAATCGATTTTTTTGTCAACATGGTTTTTTTATTGGAAAAACAATTTTTTTTCGGAAACCGAACCGTTCAACACCACAATACATTTTTGTTTTCATTTTTTTACTCTTTTGATATCAGTTAAGCGGTTCGCCTTGGAGAGTGTTTACGGCAAGCCTCTGCAAAAAAACGCGCTTCGGGGGAGGGGCCATAACTCCGAAAAATTTTAATATTTTTTTATAATTCAACTTGTTTTTTTTTTCTTCGATAGTAATACTAACAAATTGTCTTTCGCTTTTTCTAATAAAATTTGCATAAAACCCTTAAAAAAAATCACCAACTTAGCTCACTTTTTCCCCTCAACTTTGTATATAACCCCTTAAGTCGCAAGCCTACAAGAGTTTTCAAGTTTCAAAATTGTGGGTTTTTTTTATTTGGGCTTCACTGCTACCATATACAGTTTATAAAAAATTTTGTTAAATAGAACATGGGAACTTTATTCTAAATTTTAATCAGAAAAGTTCCGAGAAAAAACTTTTTATTATGTATTTGTAAAATGAAGTCGTTCCTTAGGAGGGATATTTTTAAATTCTCTCCGGCACGAAATTAAAAAAAATTATAGATTTCGTTCCGGAAGGAATGAAAAGTTCCGAGAACGTTTAAAAACAGTTCAAATATAGTTTCGTTGCGAACCCTTAGGTTAGTGTAAGTTATTTTATTATCGGTATTAGCTTGGGTTAGCCAAACAAACAAATCGGTAGCTGTTCTTAAGGGGTTAGGCCACTCTGGAATTTTTGAAAAATCTATTTTTTTATTTTTTTAAATGGTGGTCAAATTTTTTACTTTTCACTTTAAAAGTTCGCCATTTGGCCAAAAATCAATATATCGAAAAAATCCTACGTACTTTTATAGCTGTTGGGGTTGCTATATAAAATTCTTTGGCTCATCATAATTCAAAAATTACAGGAGCTGTAAAACTAGAGACGTCATCGCAAAAATGCTGCACAGCCGCCATTTTGAAATTAATCGCTTAAAAAAAATTATTGGGTACAGTCACTGATATGTATGATAAACACCCCTTTTTAACCGACTTCCCAAAAACAAAGAGGTTCTAAGTTCGACGCGTATTTTTTTTTTTTTTTATTATGTCTGACCGGGCATAACTTCGTAACGCGTCGACCGATTTTGATGATTCTTTTTTTGTTGGATAGAGTATGTTCCCCGATTGGTACCATGTCAAAAAATTTTTTGGTAGGGTGCGGGTGGGGGTGAAACCCAACTTTGTAACGCGTGGTCCGATTTGGATGGTTCTTTTTTTGTTGTACAGAGTATGATCCCCCATTGCTAATAGGAGAAAAAAATTTTGGCCTAGGGTGGGGGGAGGGGGTAGTCTAACTTTGTAACGCGTGGACCGATTTGGATAATTCTTTTTCTGTTCGATAGAGTATGTTCCGTAGTTGATACCAGGAGAAAAAAAATTTTGGGGCGGAGGGGGGTGGGAGTGGAACCTAACTTTGTTACGCGTGGTCCGATTTCGATGGTTCTTTTTCTGTTGTATAGAGTATGATCCCCCATTGCTAATAGGAAAATAATTTGGTCCTATGGTGAAAGGTGTGGGTGGGGGGGAGGGGTAGTCTAACTTCGTAACGCGTGGACCGATTTGGATAATTCTTTTTCTATTGAGTAGAATATGATCCTAGGTTCTACGAGAAAACAAATGTTGCTGGGGTGGGGGAGGGGGAGGATGGAACCTAACTTTGTAACACGTGGACCGATTTGGATGGTTCTTTTGCTGTTGTATATAGGAGAATAATTTGCTAATAGGAGAATAATTTGGTCCTATGGTGAAGGTTTGGGAGGGGGAGGGGTAGTAACTTCGTAACGCGTGGACCGATTTCGATGATTCCTTTTCTGTTCGGCAGAGTATGTTTCTTGATTGATGCCATGAGAAAAAAAGTTTAGTGGAATGGGGGTGGGGTAGGGGTTAAAACTAACTTTTAACGCGTGGACCGATTTGGATGGTCCTTTCTTCGTTGTATAGAGTCGGAGACACTAAAAAGTGAAAAATAAATTTGCACCGACTTCAAAATGTCGTAATAGATATAAAATTAAAAATTATTTTATGCTTTTTAGCGCTTTTTGTGAAGTCGGTTCAACTTTTTTTTTTAAAAACTATTTTATATTAATATCGAATTATTTTGTAATTTTCCTGGAAAAAATCTTCATCCTATTTTTTCGGTTTCTAGAGTAAGCTTAAGCTAAAATTAATATATCTACTCTTGGGTACGCGGCTATAATTTAGATTTATGTTGAAGTAGGTGGGGTGGAAATGTACAAGAATATCAAAGATTTCCTAATCGCAGTGCACGCCAAAATAGGGTATTTTTGCACAGGGAGGTTAAGCGAAACCGAAAGTGTAGTATTCTGCAAACTGCAGAGAATCGAGATCGTAAACATCCGCAGATTCTACGCCGACATTGAGCATCAAATTATCAGCCTCTGCAGTGGTATGTTGCTTTTCTCAGTATTCGCTATTGTGAGCAATTTTGTTAATGTGGATAAGAATAACAAGGGGTGGAAAGTATGAGAGTTGGTGACAGAGGGAGTCTACTATAATCAAGATAAATAGGAGGATGACGATAAAGTTAAACTATTTTCTCCACTTTTTAAATTATCATATTCACCCTTACCTAGTATCTGTAACTAGGGAGGAGTGAATGTAAAACTTTTCCGAGTTGTTGAAAATGTTTTCCGACTAATATTTTCCCTACAGAAGAGGTAAAAAAACGGAAGAACCTAGTTTAACGTTAAAATTAGAAATTTGGAGTTATTTTACTTTGGCTATACCCCACGATTAAGTAATAATGAAAATGTGAAAATCAAACAATAAACGTCAAACAATCACGTTTTCGGTTTTTTTTCTAGTTAAATGGGGACCAAAGTTATGTGGGTGATCGAGAGAGCTAATCTTGCCCAAGCGCAACATTAAGTCTGTGTTTACTTCTGTATAAAAGAGCGTGCTTAACACCAAGTAATAATGTTCTTCTGGTAGAGGGGATGAAAGTTCGAAAGGTAACAGACGCTTTTTGGGGAAAATTATAACATCTGAAGAATTGTCAAAGATCAATTTCAGTGCAAAGATCAGTGCTCATACAAAAAATCGTAAAAATAAATAAAAATGAAAAAATGAATAACAATTTACTAAAAAAGTTAATAGGTCCTCGTGTCAACCATAGAAGAAGAACAATAATTCTACCGAAATTTTGTCCCCGCTCATCAGCGTGTGTAAAATTAGGGTAAAAGGGCAAATTACTCGGCTGTCTCTTCAAGTCCAAAAGTAAAGACGCAGTGTGGACGAAAACTTTTGATTTTGTGTAAAAACTTTCGAGTAAACAGGCAGACTTATTATCACCGTCATGACTGTCATTTCGGGTTACTGCCTTATTCCAGATTTACACGAATGATAAACACAACGGACCATTTATAGGTCTATGTGAGGCTGATCGGCTGTAGGGCTGATGGCCGCCACCCTAACCTAAACTACACGAATGATACCGTATCAATAATTACAACTTCATTTCATTTGATAATTACTTACCATTTATATTTACTTATTGAGAGCTTTGTCACTACGTTTCATAATTTTACAACGCCAAGCGTAGCAATCGGAGCATTTACACGAATGATAGATAGTAACGAGTCGGATCGTGACAAAATAAGGATTTTGGTAATGACAGAACAGACAACAGCTGCAATTTTTATTAACGCATTCTGCGTCCAGGTGGGTTAGTGAGTGAGTACGTAAGGTGGATGTTAGCGAAACAGGTGGCAAAGAATCATTTGTTAAGTGACGGTTGAGGCCGAGTGCGGAAATGACGGCAACGTTGACTTTGAGTGGTCGTATAAATGAGAGTGGGTGATGGGTGAAGCCAAAAGGATAAGTCGCTAAGTGACAGTGAATTGTTTTCTATCGGGATAACAAGTGCAAAGTTGATTTCCAGAAGTTGGATAAGTGCGGATGGACGGTGGCTGGAGGAGGGGCATCGGGAATAGCATCAGAATTTTTTTTAAAAATTGTAATTTTTAAATAAAACTCCTATTTCTAGCAAGCCACTTTCCAAAATACGAATTTTATTTTTACCTATTTATTTTAAAATTGCATATTTAATCTATTGTAGTGTATTTAAAAAATGTATAAGCAAAGAAAAACTTTGGTTTGGCAGTTTACTGAACATGAGGGCGAAAGGAGTATTGCAATTTATGTAGTGAAGGAAAAATTAGTTTTCATATTAAGAGATTCCACGGCATCACTTTTATTCACTAACCCATCAAGACACAGAACAATACACCCTAAGCCTTCTGACTATCATTCTGATGCACAATTAGCAATATTAAATTCCTTCGCTTTAAAATAAACCACAACCAATGTATCAATCAAGAAATGTTCCTTTGGAATCAACACAGGAAATCGATGATGAGACTGCTAACATTGAAGATGTTATCAGACTAGCATTCGAGGAAGCGTGCAAAAGAAACGATTGAAAATAGTATGGAAACAGATATGGATGAATTCTTCTCTTATGGAACTGAGAAAAAGAACCAGAAAGCTATTCAATAAAACTAATAAACACCAAAAATAGGAACTCTGGGAAAAGTACAAAACAGCACTTAGGAATCCAAGTCTAAAAGCCGAGAGGGAATCATGGAAAGTCTTTACTAGCCAAATTGAAGGCACGGGTGAAGCAGCTTCACCAAAAGACATAAATTAAGAAAGATAGTTCCCCCGTGCATCGGAAACACGAGATTAACCTTAAAGAATGGGACCACATATCTGGGTGTGCTGAAGGACGGGAAACTAAATTGGGCCAGGCACCTACACAAGAAAAACAAAGCGGTAAGAGCTTTCTGGACGTGTAGAAATGGGGACTATTACCCTATATTATAAAATGGACATACACATGTGTAATCAGACCCATGATAACGCATGGAGCGATAGTCTGAAAGGACCAGCCCCAACGTATGTGCTGTCTAGGCCTAACGGGGGCTACCAGGTCAACACCGACAAGGGCCTTGGAGATCATTTTAAATATTACTCCACCAGAATTCTATTTTAAACAAGTGGCACTTAACTCGGCTGTACGTTTACGTATGAATAAACTGTGGAAGGTAAATGGAATGCAAACCCAACATGAAATGATCGACCGAGTATGTAATGGTAATACAATCAAGAGACTGTTTGAGGATGAAGACTTCAAAACTGGTAACCCAAATTTGGAGGCAATCTTCAAAACTCAGGGTAGGAATTCTCAGCCAATTTGGTTGCCTCCAGACCAAATCGTTTCAATAAATAAAGGGCATGCCCAAAAAATGTTGTGGCAACAGAAAAAAATTTCATGGCAACGAATAAATGTGTCAAGTTTGTGCGCATGATCTGTAATGCAGCCATGTTCCTACCCAGTTCCCGACAAAAAGTGAATGGATCAACAATAATGTGATTTAAGAAAACACTTTAGCGATTTACACAGACGGCTCAAAATGCGAGCGTGGCTTTGGAATATTGTGCGAGGAACTAAACCTGGATTTATGAGAAGGGGTAAGCGACTCCTCAGCGGTTCTTCAATGTGAAATCGCAGCGATAGAGATAGGAGCTAAACAGCTAATAGAACGGGGAGTAAGATCTTCTAGGATTGCAATATGCACGGATAGCCAGGCGTCCATCAAATCTTTAACAAACGCCGCGATAAAATCCAAAATGATAGAAGGATGTAAACAGACTCTAATGGAGCTACGAAGACAAAACGATGTCACCCTAATATACGTGCTGGGGCACTGTGGCATCCCATGTAATGAAAAAGCAAATGAGCGGGTGCGGAGAGGCGCAAATGAGGATACTCCAATAATGCTCAACCAGAGCGTACCCATCCATGAAAAAAAAAGAATCCATGGAATGGGTAATGAGGAGGCACAAAGAAAAATGGGAGGGATCCGATATCGCCGGACATACAAAGGCGTTTTAGGGAACTCCCAATTCACATGAATCTGAAAAGATCATTAAGCTTCACAAAGCCAAACTGAAAGTTCTTGTTGATCTTGTGACAGGACATGCAAGACTAAGGACTCATCCCATAAAAATAGGAAGGGCGAACGCTAGTCTATGCAGGGGATGTAGGGAAGAAGACGAGACCGTTTACACGTTCTCTGCCAATGCCTAGACCTAAAGCAAAAAAGGGCTAGAATCTTAGGAAAATTCTACTGCGAAGATTTAGCAGAAGTTAAGAAATCGGGTTATAATCGAATTATTTAATTCGTTACGGGGATCAGTTGGCTCGAAAGTGGAATTTAAGGCGATAACACAATAGCGGCTTCAGCTTTTACTTCGAATTTAAAGCTGAAGCCGCTTGCTATCAAAACAGATGATTCGAAGCCGAACATAACACAGTGAGAGCTTCGGAGTTACTTCTTCATGAGAAGCTGCGGCAATATCAATTTTTCTTCATTCGTTACTCTCCCAAATTAAAAATTACTAAAACCGTTACACAAAATACTTGAAAATTACTATTCATTAATCAGAAAATAGTTAGAAATTGCTATATCTAAATCACAAAATAAAAAAAAATAATTTACTATAATATGCATAAATTCCTGGAATAACCATTTGCTCCCTAATTTTCTTCTATATTTTACCCTTTTTGTTGATACTTTTGTAATCCCTGTCTCTTTTATTACATAAACAATTATTTACTCTGACAAACTCTATCAAAGTTTCCTCTAACGACATTTCTTTTACTTCCTTCTTTGCTGTGCTTCGGCTTTGAAAATCAAACATCAAGTGACATGCACTCGGCTTCGGATTTTATTTAAATTCGAAGCCGTCATTGTGTTACGCAGCATTGCCATACTCATGTTTGATTTGAATCGGCTTCGAATTAAGTAAAAGCCGAAGTCGCTATTGTGTTATCGCCTTTAGGGTACGCTGCCGAGCAGGGGGGCGTACAACGCGCCACTACAGGCCTCAGTGCAAGGAAGATACACATCTTTCCCCTCTCGAAAACCAACCAACCAACCAAAGTATCAATGAAAATTTGTCATAAAAGAATGAGCAAATTAATTTTTAATTCACGGTTTGTCACTATCCAGGTATAATGTACAACACTTGTTTACGCAACAATTATACGATTGTCAACATGATGACATTTATTGAACCGTTATTTGGGCTCCCCTTTATTAAGGAGTTAGATGAACTAGGTTCTACTGATATCAGAGACCTGGTTCGGTTTACCAGTTGTGATAGGGTTGAAAATCTAGCCCCTACGTGCCTGGCTCAGGAGCCGTATTTTGGGCTCACCCAAGTTAGGTTCTACTGATGTCAAGGACCTACCTGGTTAATCAGGATCTCCTTATAGTCTTTTCTTTTTATTAAAAATTAGGAGTATGGGAAATCCTGATCCCAAATTTATGGATTTTCGGATTTACATATCTGAATATGACGGATTTACGGATAGTTCGGTTTTTCAGATTTGCGAATTTTACTGGATTTTTACAAATGCTATGAAATTAATGTGAATTCGAGTGAGAAATTGGCAGGTGTGGGTAGGGTAAGAAAGGTATGGGCTGAGCGATGTGATGGAGAGGAGAGGAAAACTGGACTCTTTTTTCCAATATCCAAAATTTATATTAATCAAAAGAGAAACCCTTGGCCACATTTTGTCACTACTTTTAGATTGCGGCTAGTTTAATGTCACTTTACGCATTTGCAGGTTACATACATATATTCATTTCATTACTCAATTTCAAGCAAACAGAGTAGGGTTTTTAAAAAACTAATAAAATTTTATTTTTTCATATCTAAATAAACTGGGTTAAGAAATTTTTGGTTTTTAAAAAACCAACCTCTTTAGGCATATATTTTGTTCGATTTCGGTGGAAATTCAGTGCGCAACCAGTTACGAATTATACTTGCAGTGTCGCTGCCGCTGCATGTTCGATGGGAATTTTGACAGCGAAACAGCTAGAATCACTGGACCACTGATCTCCACTTCGCCACTGACGTTTGATTTCACTGGAGTCAGTAAAACGAAATATATCCAGCTTTTAAAGCAGTGATGACCAAACTCACACTACTTAATGTGAGGAATGCTTAAATGCTTTAGAAGCATTTCGTACTCTTTGATTAATTTACAACCTTAAAATGTTTGCAAAAGGTTGTATATTTTAAGATATTGACGATTTTATGACGATTTTTTTAACTTGTGTATACTTTAACTTTTAAAAACCGCAAAAGCAGGAAACCGAATACAGCCAAACAAGTGCATATACGAATTTAAAAGCTCACTTGCCCGCGGGCATAGGTTTGGACATCACTGTTTTAAAGTCAAAAGAATATGCATGCAAATAAAGAGTACAAGTAGTGTGTAGTCATTTACTCCTGTCAAAATTATTTGAGAGAATCACTTACTCTTGTCAAAATACTGTTCTCATCCGGAGAGAATCAAAGACAAAGAAAAAAGTACCCGCAAATCTTGTCGAAGAGTAAAAATGTACCAAAACGTACCACCAATAAAAAGAATTAATGTGAATCACATGACTGAGTTAGTTACTTGTGTGCGTAAGAAACCTTCAAACTGTCAATGTATTCTGATCTTTTAATAGGTCTGTCTGCTTACTTTCAAGCAAAAATCGTTCTTCTGGTGTAGGGGATGAAAATGCGAAAATTAACAGACGCTTTCTGGGTAAATTGAGGGCAACTGAAGAACTGTCAAAAGTAAATTTCACTGCAAGATCAGTATGTTTATAAGAAATCGTAAAAATAAATAAAAAGGAATAAGAATTTATTGAAAAAGTTGATAGTCCCCCGTGTTTATTTAAATTTTCATTTCTAAGCTGTAACTTGCCAAACATCAATCAGCTGTTAGTTGTCAACCATAAAAGAAGAATTCTGCCTAAATTTAGTCCACACTCATCAGCGTGTGTAAAATTTGGAGAGAAGGGGAAATTACTCGACTGTCAAATTTAATCAAAGTCCAAAAGTAAACAGACGCGGTGTGGACGAAAACTTTCGGTTTTCTGTAAAAACTTTCGAGTTAACAGACAGACCTAATTAGAGTGAAGTACTATCCAACCACAAAAGTATTGGGACACTTGCATTTTTTTCACATTTTCATTCATTCATTCATTTCATTTATTAGCAAAAATTAATGCTCTTTTACAACAATATATAATTCATTCATTCATACCTTAACACAAACGTTACCTCAAACTCTTTCTTAATCACAAACCAATACATTCCACTTACTCTTTATAAATTCTATACAATATCTCTTAAATTTATCTACATTCATATCACTGCTATCATATCTTAACCTATTGTACATTTTAAGGCCCTTATAAATTAAAGAATTTTGTGTCCTTACTGTGGTAAAATTTAGTAACCTAAACTCATTCACTCTTCTTAAGCCATACGGCTGCACTTCACTTGTATACATCAGATATTCACTCAGATACCCAGGCAATAATCCATTCTTCATTTTAAAAATTAACAACAAAACATTTAACACAATCCTTTCTCTTACACTCATCCACTTTAATGACTCCAGCATAACTTTAATAGGCGCATATTTATTGCAACAAAGAATTGCTCTCATTCCCTTATTCTGAAGTTTCTGCAATCTATCCATCATTCCACTGCCAAGTAAAAATAACACAGACGAACAGTACTCAAAATGCGGTTTTATTATTACATTATAGATTTGTATTGCCGTAAGCAATGAAAGAGACTTTCGTATTCTTTTTAAAAAACCAATCTTTTTACCTATTTTCCCACATATATAATCCGCGTGCTCTTTGAACTTCAATTTGTTATCAACTATCACACCCAGATACTTTATCTTTTCCACTTTTTCAATATTATCACTATCCATTTTTAAATTACCCTCATATTCACAATTGATTGTCATAAATTTGGTTTTTCTAATGTTCACTTTCAACTTATTCATTCTTAACCATTCACTCAGTTCTCGCAAATTATGTTCCATTACATTCACACACTCACTAATATCATCTCCCACAACATACAATAATGCGTCATCAGCAAATAATACAATATTTGCACCATCCAATACTCTCTTTATGTCATTAATATAAACAAGAAATAGTAGGGTGCCCAGCACAGAACCTTGTGGCACTCCCGCATTTATTGCCTTTCTCTGAGACATCGCCTTGTATACCTTAGTTCGCTGCATTCTTCCTGACAAATAGCTATCAAACCATGACCATTCCTTTCCTTTTACTCCATACTTCTTCATTTCTCTCATTAAAATATCTCGATCTACAGTTTCGAAAGCTCGCTTAAGGTCTAAAAACACCGCCAATACTTTTTGCTTTCTTTGCATTGCTTGCTTCCATTTTATCAGGACCAAATTTAGGGCTGTCTCACAAGAATGTCCTCTTCTAAAGCCTGACTGCTCACTCACTATTAGTCGATTTCCTTCAAAATATTCCTCCAACTGCAACTGAACAACTTTCTCCAAAATCTTTTCATAGGTTGCAAGCGTGTTTATTGGTCTGAATTCCTCACATTTCCTTGTATTTCTCACTTTTTCGACTGGTATAATTACAGTTTCCTTCCATCCTTCTGGAAAATGACCTTGTTGCATCGATTGATTTATAATTTTCAGTATCACAGGGCCAACCAGTCCCCAACAATCTAGCATCATACGAACATCTATCTTATTTGTATCTCTTTTATTTTTCATCCCCAAACATATCTTTCTTAATTCATTTAAACTTATCTCTTTGAATACAAATTCGTATTCAACTTGTTGCAATTTGTCCTCATATTGTATTGCCTGTATAGATGCACTAATGTCTTTCACACTATTCACAAAGTACTCGTTAAACTTCTCTGCAATTTGCGCTTTATCCCTAAACATTCCTTCCTCAAAGTATATTTCCTTAATTTCAGGAATATTTTCTTTTAGTACAAATTTTTTTAAATTTCTCCACATTTCCTTTTGACTGTTAGCACTAACGATCCGCTGATTTATATTATTTCGCTTCTCAGTTACTATTTTATGTTTGTAAATATTTCTGGCCATCTTATACTTTTCCCAATCACTCTCGTTATTTGATAAGCTAGCTATCTGATACGTCCTTATTTTCTCACATTTTAACTTTTTTAACTCATCCGTAAACCAATTATTACCGTTATTCGTTACAGGTTTCTGTTGTACGAACTTTCCCACCAAAGCTTTCATCTTGTTTTCAAAAACTCTCGCGCATTCATTTAGATTTTCAATATTAGCCACTTCAATCATACCAATATCATTCAATTCATTAGCAAATTCATTCTTTTCATAGTGCAAAAACTCCACAATATTGGATTCACTTCTCTCATCCACCCTCAAATCTATTTTAAAACACAACGTCTCATGATCGCTAATTTTTAGTTCACTCGAAACTTTCACCTTTAAATCATACGAATTAGTTAACACATAATCGATTAGGGTTCTCGAACTAACAGTCACTCTAGTACATTCATTCACCACTTGCTTATAACCATTATCCGCGATCATTTCTTTAATAGTATTAGAATACAATTCATTTTTGAAATAGTCAATATTAAAGTCTCCAGCTATTATGATCCTACAATTGAACTGCGATAAAGCATCAAACTGGTCATCAATAAAATTGCAAAAATCCCTTGTCGAAGAACTAGGCGAACGATATGTTACAGCAAATATTACTGACTCACTATTGATCCGGCATTTTATCACCAACCACCAAATATCCAAACCAATCACACATTCAGACACCATTTCAAACTGCCATCTATTTCTTAAATAAATTACCACACCCCCTGTCCTTTTAGAAACTGAATCACACCGTATCACATAATATCCATTCAATCCAATTTCACAATCATCTACATCATCAGTAATGTGTGTCTCTGAGAGCAATATAACATCGGGTACTTCTTCGTTTACAACTACCTCTAATTCTTCAAAGTTATTCACAAGTCCCTGTACATTTAAATATATTGCTTTCACTTCAGATAGTTGCTAGTATTCTACAAATTTCCTTTCCGAATTCAATTTCCTTAAATATACCGGACAATTCCAATCCAAAGTGTTATGATTAATATCGAGATTTAATTTAAGTTTCTGGTTCATTCTACTACAATTAGCGCACTTACTCTCAATAGGTTTATTACACTCCTTGCTTTCGTGATTATCTGCACACCTTGAACATATTGCTTTGTTCACACATTCACTAGCTTTATGGTTAAATCTTTGACATTTAAAACATCAACTTTGTGGGTATATAAAAAAGTGTTTCATTATAAAAGTAAATTACGTTACGGTAATAATTACTTTATTTGTTTTGTTAGAAATTCTTTTCACAGTTACAAAAAATTTAAATAAATAAAAAAAAATTGCGAAAATAATGCACAATAGCAGAAAGACAACCGTAGTCATGTTATACGGAAAAAAGTTCGAAGTATACCAGACAGAATGCTTGAAATACCCTGTCAAATTACCTACTTCTGTAATGGTTTGGGCTGCATGTCCGGATATGGAGTTGGGTCCCTCCATTTTATTTTGGGTGCAATTAACTCCGAAAAATACTAAAATGTGCTGCCATCAATACCTCTCCTTCAGTCGCCTGAAGGGAGTTTGTGTTTCAACAGGATGGAGCACCAAGCCGTACTTCAAAATCCAGTAAAGTCTGGTTGCAGTTCAATGGAGTACCAACAATGGAGTGGCTCGCTAATAGTCCAGATCTTTCCCCAATAGAGAATTTATAGGGACTTTTTAAAAAAGTACTTGGGGCGGATCCATTCAGGAGGACTAGAACTGTTCTTCGTGAAAAAATAAAGGAAATTTGGAATTCTTTTACTGCCGAGGATTGTGAAAGACTTGCTAAATCAATGCCACTCCGTATTAAAGAGGTTGTAAAGCAAAATCGTAATGCAACGAAATGCTGAACATAAAGAAATCTACAGTAAATTTAATTTATTTTTTCCTATTTTTCCATTGAATATGTATTATTTTCGTTATTTTGTTGTTATTTATTTGAACCCTCTCATAATTTGTTGCTAAATAGTTGCTAATTTGTTGTAGAAAAAAATTATTTGTTGCTTTTTATTTAAAAAAAATGGGATGTTCTGCTAAGTTCAGCTGAAGTTAGCAGAACACCTTCATGAAAAATTAATTTACAGAATCGGGACGGTGCCTAAATTGTTAAGTGAATTTGTTGCTATTTAGCTGCAGGGGAAAAATTATTGCTCTTCAGTTTTTTTTCAAAAATAGGGTGTTCTGCTAAGTTCAGGTAAAGTTAGCAGAACACCTTCATGCAAAATTAATTTACAGAATCGGGACGATGCATAAATCATTCAGTGAGTTTGTTGCTAATTAGTTGTGCACAACGACGACCAAAAATAATGAACCACCCCATCAGCATGGGCTGTTTTGCCAGAGATATTGGAAAAATTATTGTTTGTAACAGAGAGAAAAATTACGATTCTTTTAATTAAATTCCATGAACTAAGTCTGGCTTCCATGTAGATATATTTATTGGTTGATCGTCACATCAATTTTCACGATTCATCTTTTTTTTTTGCTTGTCGGATGTATGTTGTGATCATACTCCTGGAAGTTTTTCTCTGAAAACGTCGGTTTTTATTCTGATTGCAGGGTTGCCCGGTGCGGGAAATATATAAAAGCAACCAAACATTTTGCACTGCTTGGTTTTGTGCTCACAATTTGTTATTGTCAAATCAACTTCCGCTCAAGCACTTTTTGTGACCGAAAATTTTCTCAGGACTATTAAGTGCCATGTGTTTCGAATTGTCAGTTGATGTATACATAGCAAAATTTCCATCAGGTACGAGTAACAAAACGCGATACAAGAATGTGAATTCTGGCTAACACATGCTAATCGACATTAAAACAAAATAACACTAACATTTTTAAAACTTTTTTGCAGCAATAATTAAAATTAATTACCTGTTAACCCAAAAGAAACATTTTCGACCCTTTATTAAAAAAATTTTGTTTACTTAAAGAATTTGCTACCTAAAGTGCAATAAAATAATTAGGTAGTCAGAGATTTCTAAAAATGCCGTTTTTCCAATTCTTTGTCTACCTTGGCATATTGCACCAATAAAAATATATTGGCAATCCAATAAAAATATGCTGAAAATGCTGAAATTTTGGTAATTTCAAAACATTTTTTTCAATTTTGGCCGTGACTGTACATGCAGTGGTAGTAGTGAGATCAACATTGTTGACATTTTTGGAAAGGTCATTAGGATAGTTGATTTTTAGCGTTTGTTTGATGTGGCTGTGTTGGATAGATCAAGAGATAAATTTAAAAGAGTCATGTGCATACCATGAAAAACTGAAATTTCTGAATCACCCTGTAACTCCCAAACGGTTGAGAGTCTTCCCCCCCCCCCCCCCCCTTCCATAAATTTTTTGTTTGGCTAGGTGAGATCTATCACCCCACTCATTTTGGCACGTCAGATCTGAAACACCCATTATAAAAGTCACATTTTTTCAATTCAGTTTCACTATGTGAATCTAAGTGCTATACGAGACGTGTAGTACTTACTGCCAGTAAGCACACGCCTAGAGATCCGACAAATTATTGTACGTACTGTGATACCTATAGATACGAATAATTGTTGGATTGCATGTTTTCCATTTTAAAATTTCTCACCCAATTGAAACTATAGGTCTGTTCCCGTACCTGCAGAGATTATAAGCGCTTCGCAGAAAACTGCAGAATACTGCAGAAAAGTGTTCCCGTATTCACTTCTCCAAGAAGATTTTGCCTACGTCACAACTTCCCCTGCTGCAGAAAATTTAAGAATTCTGCAGCTACTTTGACCAGCTGCAAAATGCTTAAAAAATCTTCTTCTTCGTCAAAGTGACAACTGCCCAAACGTCAATTGAGTGAATTTGAAATTGGTGAATACTTTTATAGAAATTTATATCCTAAAAGTTAGGCGTCGGATTAAGGAAGTGAAATAGCCTATAAGGAAGAACTGTAATTGTTTAGTTTCTATATATAGAAAACGATTTTTTTCTCCAAAACAAATCTTCTTCTGCTTTTTCAGAAAATTGCAGCTGGATGTTCCCGTACTGAAGTGAATTCACCCCCACCACATAAATAAGTAAACTGCAGCCAGCTGCAGCTGCAGAAGTACGGGAACAGACCTTATGTGTTTCAATGAAAGTGTGAGCGTGAAATCAAGGAGAAAAATAGAACCGATAAGAGTTTATTTCTCCTCTCAACGGATCTTCACGCTTTGCCCATAAACTCATTCATACCTGCAGTAGTGCTTGCACGTGTCGCTGCATGTCGACAGTCGCTCCACCCTTCAGTCACGTCACGAAATATGCAAAAAAAAAGTGTTTTCAGGGTCATCACCCCCCCCCCCCCCCCCCCCCATTTCACTCGTTTTTATAATTGGATGGGATTAACCACATCGATAGAAAACCCACTACATTTTTTTTAATCAACCCCAAAAAAATTACCTATAATAAAAAAAAATATTTCCAATCCCGCAATTCTAGTTTGACGGGGTGGTCAAACATGGAAATTGCGATATATTTAGTATAGACACCAACTGCAACGTTTGACCAGCCGTCAAAACTAAAAACAAATAAAAAAAAGTCGGTACAATAAGCGCTACATATATTCGGTTTTCAGCGGGTGGTCAAACAGCAGTTGGTGTCTATTCTAAACACGCCAAAGAGCCATCTAAAGCGGTTTCAACATTGAAAACCGAATAAAGCCCTTAAAAGTAGACGTTTTAGCTATACCGGCTTTTTTGACTTTTTTTTTTATTTTGACGGCTGATCAAACGTCGAAAGCAATTTGTGTCTATTGAAGATATAAAGGCCCTTATCTAAAGCGATATTTTAATTTTATAAACCAAACCTAACCAAAAATGGAATTCCACAGTGGATTCTAAATTATTTTGTTCGAGTGATTTTGATTCAAAATCGGTTGTGTTTGGTTTGAAAAAGTCGATGACAACAAAAACAGTTGTGGATGAATCCAAAAAGAATGCCTTAGATTCAAGTTTCGTTGAAACTGAATTAAAAAACAAAAGTTTATAATAAATTTTCGCTGCCGTTTTATTAATTTTAAAGAAAATTTCCATTGATTAATCCTACAATGCAATAAAGAGTGCGCTACGTCGAAAAATTCTCATCGAAATCGCTATGACACTGAAAGTGGGGAAACGTTAGCTATAGGTTTTTTCCCTGACTTTCAGTGACAAAAAGTGCAGTGATGTTGGTGGGTATAACACTTCACTGAGTTGAGGAACGCAGAGTGTTTTTCAGTGCCAAGAATGAATGACAATTCATAACACGGAGCACTCAGTAGCACTAAGAAAAATTCAGTGATAAAAAGTGCTTGAGGGGAAGTTGATTTGACAATTCAAATAGAGATTTCAATAGTTCTATTTGTTTCGCTGCATGAAAATTGCAGAAGTACACTCTCCACTACTACAGGTCTGTTCACGTACTCATGAAATGGGGGAAAATTTGTTGACGTAACATTTCCCCTACTTAAAAATGTCAGTTCAAATTTACCCGAAGAAATAAGTTGAGCACATTTGTTAAGTATTGTTATAAAGCCACTAATTTTCCCTTTGACAGTTATTGCTTTAATTTTTGTGCAAGACTACTCAAACTTGTTCACGTACTCTTTGTATTTGGTAATTTCTCCTATTTAACATTTGACAAATGTCAAATATCTGCCTGCACTCATTGCACTTAATCGAAAGTGCAGAAATTTCCACTTTTTTGCAGCGAAACAAAAGTTGTGCAGTTGCTCTAAGTTTACAACGAGAGCGAAACAAAAGCTGTTTGACGTAAATTTTGCACACAGTGCAGAAAAAGTGGAGCAAAAAGAACAGACCTAGTGTCTTTTAGTGAGCAGGAGTTATCACTAGTGCTTGTTAGGGAATAGACCTTACTATTAACTTCCCCTCAGTTAAAAAGTCTCAATTTTTGATTCTTTTTTCTAAATATTCGAAGGTATAAAAAAAACTTCGAATTTGTACGCTTCGTTTCAATCATATATTCGCTCCTTAAGCACGACGTTTTTTTATGTAATCAATCACCATAAAAATTTCGAAATTATCTTAACAGGTTCGAAGTAGAGGAAGATATGAAGAATCCCCTTCTAGCAATGATAATGGCTTTCTGGAAATGAAATGGAAACAGCTTTCATGAAATAGACATGAAAGTTAAGTACGGATAAGTTTATTTTAATTTAAAGCAATACTCTACTCCTATTAAAAATTTACTGAAATAGCTGAATACGACTAATGTTTCAGCATCCGCCTTGAAATATTTGCAGCGTGACATAAGGCTAAACCTCTTACCTAAGTCCTAATTGCCCCTACCAAGATTATAATGCAATCACATCAAAAGTGGGTGAAATTTTTCAGCGTACTTACACAAAACTGCAATACAAAATTATGAGTAATATAACTCATATAAAATGTAATAAAAATTGTGGAAATGACAATATTGGTCCCAGGAGGTCATGACGTCAAGTATACATAAATAAACGACTGGACATTTTAACCCAAGAATGAGCAATGCTAAATAATGTAGGTAGTAATATCGTGCAATGCAAGCAGGAAACATAAAAAATATGCAAGCGAATCGATAACAGCCTCAGCAATTTAATTTCTTATTAATTAAAATCGATTTTTAACGAAAATAACTTGAATTTGTGTACAGGAAAATGGGAGAACGATCCTTCAGTTAAAATTGCTTTGGGATGACTTAGAAACGTCAAATTAAGCGTTTTCTAGACATTTTGGGCACGTGCAGCAACATATTTCTGTCACTGAAAAATTTCTACGTGCTCCAACTGCCATTATCGATTAGGCTAATATAACCTTATATCAGAGCGAATGAAATTTATTCCAGAAATATCTATGAATCACACAATTCTAATATTAGATATTACACTTTTGCGGTAGGATCTTAAAGAGAGATCACAAACTCTGTGAAAGAATTACGGTAGAACCATTTTTAAGATAGATAAATGCTTACCGTGCAAACCGCTTTGTCATGCAGGGTGATGGACTTCACACCTCCGAGGATGATGTTCTTGGCAACTTCCACTCCAAGGCCTCCTAATCCGGACACCAGGACGTCTGAATTAGCCATTCGACGCATAGCATCGTGACCGAGGACATATAATTGCCGCGAATATAGAGCTTCATCAATTTCGGCGGCACTTGAACCACTATTGTTCGCCATTGTTTTTGTTTCTAATGAAACGTTGGCTGCAGTGCTGACGGCGGCGACTTTGGAATTTGACGATGACGAGGATGACGGAGATGGCGATGTCAAAGTCTTCGATCCACTAGAAGAGGACGACGATACTGAACCTTTGATAGTTGCTCCTGTGGTACTGGCAGCGTTTGCTGCCTGCTGGTAATCCTTTTCTCCTGTCTGTTGAGTTGAAGGCAGCTTCCGCTTTTTAGCGGCTGGGGGCTCAACGGAATTATCTATGATTTCAGCACTAGACATCGGGGGCACAAAAACCAAACAAAACGAATGCGCTTGCAATTCTTTTTTTGTCCCCCTGCTCTACCTTTTCGACGGCTGATTCTGAATACAATCACAAATTGCGTCCCACTCTTCAATTGTCCACACAACTATCGTCTTTCAGAAATTTTAAACAACTCACCCTTCCTTCAACAAATTATTATTAAAATAATTCCTTATTATTGCATTAATTTATCAGAAACAAATTCACAATTTGCACACCGCGAAAAGGAATTTTTGCGATCTAAACTGAAGCCACTCGCACGACTTGAGAGGCTGGAGAGAGCAGGAGAGGAAATCCCGTAAAAAAAGCAAAATGTGCTCCGGCTGATCGAAGGCTAACCTACTTAACGAAAGCCGGCATTTTTGGTGCTGCCCGATTTATATAGATAAACAGATGTCATGACAGCAATTAAAATTTTGAAATTTTTAATGCATGCTAAATGAAATATATCCAATTATTTTCAGAAATATAATATGCTACCAATTTTACTCATTCTCACACATTGAAAGTACTATTTAATATATGATTTTAAGTAGAAATTTATGCTGCCATCTACATGTCAGTAACCGTAAATTAGCACAACTTAACGAGCCAAAGCATGGTTCAGAGGTGCAAAAACGAAAATTCCGCAATTTTGGCAACCATGACTATAAATAAAGAACGAAATAACGAAAATTATAGCAAAACATTTCTTATTGGACATGGAAACAAGTTCTATTCTTTTTCACAAACTCTTTAAAAATATTTTCTTTTCGAAAAATGTACAACGTCGATTTATGAATCTTAGACATTTCAAATTTATTTCGTTTACATACATACATAAGTAATAATTTTCAATTGTTATTCTTATTGAAGTAAGTAAAAAGTATTTAATTAGCTCTATATAATTTACATTGATATATTTCTATATTTATATAAATTCCATAGACATAATTTTTGTAACAATCGTGCAATGATTTACAACTAAGTTATCAAGTTAGTGTAACCTTGGTCAGTTTGCAGCTTTTGCCCCGGGCAAAAATTGTTGAAAAGTTAAGTTTTTAACTATGGACAAATATTCTCCAATAGGTAGAAGTTATCTTAACCCTCTAGCCCTTGCAAATCTGTGGAAGTACTGAACTTGAACTTTGTAAAATAAATTTTAATTTCGATCATATTATCGATGGATCTTACCATCAAATTTTTACTTTGACAAATTTAGACAATCACTACTATTCCACTTCACTACTTTAATAACTACTTTCGCTGAAAATATTGAAAATGAAAAATATAATTCAAATGAAAGAACATATTTTAGCGATACAACAATTCATTAATAACACTAGCATGCAAAATTCTGCTATGGAAAAATTGTTTGTTTCTTTGCGTTCTGATTGCTGGACAAATAACTAAAAATTGCATCAAGTACAATCTTCTTCTTCGTTGTTCCTCTTATTCTTCTTCTTTTACATATACCTAAATGGCGACTTGAAAAATGAACACGAAAAATTGCAAAGGAATCCTTAGCATGTCCTGGACAGATTTTTATGAAATAAATAATATATATCGATAAAGAAGAAGGGTTATAAACTGGAAAGCTACCAACCTGATTATGAACTTTAAATGAACGAAATCCGTTATTTTTTTGCATTTTCAACTGAATCTTTTTCAATGCCGAAATCTTAGGAAAAATTTAAACTTGTTATTGCTTCCCTTCCAGTCAAATTTGATATCATATGAAAGGTATTAATGAGTAGAATTCAAATATAAAGCAGGAAAATAAAGCCATTTTGAAATATCTTTATTACGGCGAGAAGTATAAAAGTTTCTTTCTGTGAATTCTACTAAAATGCATGGAAGTGCACATTGTATCAGCATCTCTCAGTATGAACACATGACATTAATGAGGGATGTTTAGCATGATATACCCAAGTTACATGACAAACTCAGTTGCAACTAAACACACTTTACAATTTTCGAACTAACATGTAATCAGAAACTAAACCGAAAAGTGCACTGAAAGTAAACCGAGTTTGATTTAAAAATTGTGCTTGGTTGAGTACACTTTTCGGTTTGGCGTCCATGTAACTAGCGACCAGGTAGTAAACTCAAACACCGAACTGGAATCTAACACACTCATATGACAATTAAAGTTCATTTTTGAAGGTGTCATGTAACAAGAGACACAAATTGAGACCTCAGTTCAAATTGAGTTCGGTTTACTTTCAGTTTGTCTTGTTACTTGGGTAACAGATGCCAACCTTTTTATTTTAAAAGTCGTTTCACTACAATTGGTGGCAAAAGACGCAAGAGGTGGGAGAATGCACTTGGCTGTCTATTATTTAATAGAATTCTTTGATAAATAAATTTCCCGGTTCGGGAGGGCGCATTGGTGATAGGTCGCTGGGGTGTTTGCCAGAGGCCAGAATGCGAAAGTCGAGAGGGTTGGGAAGCCGCAAAAAGAAACTCGCGAGTGGCGGAAACTAGCGAATAAATGCGAGCGATAGTGTCGTCTTTAAAGTGCAGACAATTTTATTTGATGCCACTGCTTTCAAACTACTGGAAATTACTGGCAATACCAAAATGAGTAGGATGATAGATCTCAACTAGACAAACAAAAAATTGTATAGCAGTGGGGAGGCAATCTCAAGCGTTTGGGAGTTAAAGAGTGATTCATAAATTTCAGTTTTTCATGATCATCAATCAAACGCTAAAAACCTACTATCCCAATGTCAACAATGTTGATCTAACTTTTACCATTGCAGGTACAGTCACTTCCAAAGTGAAAAAATGGTTTGCGATTACCTAAAGTTCAGCATTTTCCCAAATTTTCTCTAAAGTTCATGTAATTAGTACACCCCTTTTTTATCTTTATTACATTGCCCATCTTATTGCCTTTCCAAAAAGGTGCAACATGTCTACGTGGAGAAAATATGTAATAATTTATACATAGAAATCCTATCGGAGAATGTTGTGAAAATCAACAAATTAAACTCAAATTAATTTTAAAATGCTTTTTATTGAATTTAAAAAATAATTACAATTAATCTTAATAAGTAACAAAAGTCGTTTAAAATGTCCACTGCCACTTTGGATGCCTGCCAACAATCTCCTTCTAAATCCCCTTTTAAGGCGTATTACAGCCAGCCTCTCCCGTATTTTCGTCCCTGTATTCCAAATTTGGCTAACTAACTCCTCCCTAGTGTTAACTGGGCTTGAATAAACTTCATCCTGCATTGTTCCCCATAATAAAAAGTCCAATGGGGTAAGGTCCGGAGATCTAGTAGGGCAAGGAATCGGTACACCTCCTCCAATCCAGCGGTTAGGAAATTTTTCACTTAGTATTACCTTCACAATGTTAGCCATATGCGCTGGTACTCTATTGTGTTGGTGCAACATTCCCCTCAGATTATCCATAGGGTTCTCCTCAATGAGATCTGGCAGTGTATTGTCCAAAAAGACCGCATACATTTCACTATTGAGCACTTGCGGCAAAATGAATGGTCCTACCAAATGGTTGCCGATGATACCAGCCCAAATATTGACACTGAATCTCTGCTGGAATGAGGTCACCTTTGCCCTGTGTGGGTTAGTGATCGACCAGGTATTGCGGTTATGAAAGTTCGTGACACAATTTCTGGTGAATTGACATTTATCTGTCCACAGAATTTGGTCCAGGCACGCTCTATCGTCATTGCCGCGTTCCGGAAGCCAAGTGCTAAATCTCAGTTTTCTCTCAGAATCTCCTTCCAGTAGTCCTTCGACTGGACCCTCCAAACCTTAGATGACGACACTCCTAATCGCCTTGCGACTCGTTTCGTGCTCGTCTCAGGGTCCTGCCACACGATGGTGATTATTTGCTACTCGACGTCGGCAGAAGTTCCCGAAGTTTCGAGTCGTGTCTATATGTCGTGTGAAGTTACAGTTCCTGTTTCCCTTAACCTTTGGAAAGTCCCTGTAAATAACCCTGTTTGGAGTGCTCGCCGGTTAGGGAATCTCCTTTGATATTCCAGTACAGCCGCTCTCTCTTTTCTGTCTACTACACCATAAATGAAAATAATATCCGCGTATTCCTTAAATGCAAATTCTAACATTTTATAATAATTTTTGCATAAAAACACTCGTACTTATTGATTTGTTTTTCAACTAAGATAGGTATTCTTGCTGACTGACCCTTTTTTATAGCAAAAGTTTCATCAGGTACGAGTAACAGAATGCCAGGATACAAGGGTGTGAATTCTGGCTAACACAAGCTAATATCGGCAATAAAACAAAATTACACTAACATTTTTATAACTTTTTTGCAGAAATAATTAAAATTAATTACTTGTAACCCAAAACAAACATTTTTGACCTTTTATCGTAAAAATGTTGTTTCTTTAAAGAATTTCCTACCTAAAGTGCAATAAAATAATTAGGTAGTCAGGGAGTTCTACGGATGCGGTTTTTCTAATCCTATGTCTACCTTGCTATTTTGTATCTTTTTGGAAAGGTAATAAGATGGGCAATCCAATAAAAATAAAAAAGAGGTGTACTAATTACATGAATTTCGGAGAAAATTTGGAAAAATGCTTAATTTTAAGTAATCGAAAACCATTTTTTTCACTTTTGGAAGTGACTGTAAGTGTAATGGTAGGAGTTAGATCAGTAGTGTTGACAATTTTGGAAAGGTCATTAGGATAGTTGTTTTCTAACGTTTGTTTGATGTGGCTGTGTAGAGTAGATCAAGAGATAAAAATAAAAGAGTAATGTGCATACCATAAACAACTGAAATTTATGAATCACACTGTAACTCCCAAACGGTTGAGATTGACCCCCCGCCATATAAAAGGGTGGCCGTGACAAATTTTGTAATATAATGCCGGATTTGTATAATTATGTTTCCTTTCAATAGAGTGCGTTACAAGTATTGAAATTGCTTTCTTCGTACAAGCAAGATTTTTCGAGTCGAATGCCTGAAGACACTAAAATGTGAAAAATAAAAGTTGAACCGAGTTCACAACAAACAGAGTATTAAACACTTTTGTTGTAGTTGTTTTTAAACGATTTCCCAAAAACAAAGAGGTTCTAAGTTCGACGAGTATTTATATATATATATATATATATATATATATATATATATATATATATATATATATATATATATACATATATACATATGTATATGTATGTATATGACCCCACATAATTTCGTAACGCGTTGAGCGATTTGGTTGATTCTTTTTTTGTTGTAGGGTAGAGTATGTTCCCCGTGGGGGTAGGGAAGGGGTTAAACCTCACTTTGTAACGGGTTGACCGATTTAGATGGTTCTGTGGAGGGAGGAGAGGCAGTCTAACTTCGTAACTCGTGGACCGCGGAAGATTAGTTTTCGTTGTATACAGTATGATCGCCAATATTTGCTATGAGGAAAACTTTTGACCTATGTTATTAATATATATTTACGTAATTAATCAAAAAAAATAATTCCGAATCAAAATGAGCAATAAATCAAACTAGCAAAGGAAAGCAACGCGAGTAAATTTAGTGAACTAAATTTAAACGAAACAATAAATTTAAAAAGAACCAATATGATACTTATCTTTAATTGAGAGGTGAAAACTTGTTGCTTCTAAATTATTTGGCTCCTCCCCGCCGATCCTTTCCGTCCTAAGCTTCCTTTTTCTACTACAAAAATTTCGTCGCTGCCAACAACTTTCAATTCATCTTAAGTTGCACAACACTGCTTTGTTATCCACTTGATGATATTCTATTCAACTTTTAATTTTGACAAACTTTTTACAAGTATGCTTCTCACTCTTCTTCTAAATTTAGACTTTCAACATGACGTACAGGAATCTGGATTAAAATGAGCTACCAGCTTCACCTACCAAAGCCTTTTATTAAAAGCGCCACTATCTGCACTTTCGCTGCAGTATTTTGACAGATTTTTTTAATCGGTTCACATTTTGTAACACTATTCTTTGAAATTCCTACAACATTCTGCCGTGGTCGGAAAAATGATTAAAATTCACGTTTTCTCACGTGTTGGTAAAAATTTAGGGTCTGGTAGCAAATTCCGAAAGGTCAAATCCCGAAAAGACAAAATGCGAGCGGGAGGGGAGCGAACAAGTTTCACAACTTTTTAACTAATGGCTTTTAAAAAAGTGTAGTCCTACGAACCCTTCTTCGCAAGAAGCAGATCGCATGGAGCGGGAAGTGTGGGGGAAAATAGATGTGATTTTATACCATATTCTGTTAAGAAGACCACTACCTAATATTGAACATATTTCTTACTGCGATATGATTATCGTTACCTTAGCATTATTATTTAACAGGTTTAGAAAGGGAGGGGGCGAGGGGGAGAGCCGTTCATTAACATTATTGCAATTTAGATTGATATCTAATATGTTAAATATCTCAATTGTTTTTGAATCTTTGAATCTGATGATGTCGAGTGTTTCTTCTACCGACGTTTTGTTCCTTATGAGTTCATGGACATATGCCTTTTTGGGTCAAAAGTTAAAGAACCCTTGTTGGCTTCAAAAATCGATTTTTTTTGCATTTTTCTAATTTAGAATGTGTCAGGAACATACCCTGGAAGTGATATAACGAAATTCTTATTATTTCGGGATATCAGAGACTGTCAAACAGCTCCGCGTGCTGTTATTTCATGTCGGTTTGTATAAATATCTTTAAATTCGATTTCCCAAAAGTTGCGTTTTTGCAACTGGTTGACATGATATCTCGAAAAATAATTGATCGATTAACTTAAATCTTTTATCAAAATCTTTGAAAAACATGTCGCTATCGTCTGACGAAGGCTTTTAGAAAATGTATTATTTTAACAATTTTTACAGCTGTTGTTGACCCTAAAAACATGAAAATTTTTTTTTTAAATGTTGACTATTTTGCGAAATTTTGAAAATTCCGTTCGTCGAAAGATAGCCTAGGGGATAATACAACTAAATATTTTTCCATTTTTTGTTTAAGATGTCTTTTATGAGCTGAATCGCGTCAACCGTTTTGATATGAACTTTTCGTAGGGGGGTACTTCAAGGTCGAAGAAAGGTGAAACCAGAAACGATAAAAATTTCAAAAAAATTATTTTCAAAGCATAAGAATAAGCGAGTTGAACACAGAAAACTTCACATCAATCGCATTATTGCTGTCCCTACGACTCATCCTCGAAAAACAGTATCAAAAACGGCGTCGTAAGATAGAAGATCCTCTTAGGTCAGGAGAAGTACCTTATGTGCATTTAAAAGTTTGGATGCCTGTTTCCTTATTTTGCGCATCTGAGGGGTTCTTCGACATACCCTTGATCTAATTGGGATTCTTGAATGTGTTGTTTTTCTTATTTTTCGTGTGCTTTCATGATTTATAGTTGAGTTGCACTATCTATTTATTTATCATTTAATAGCAATTTCGATGGTACTTTGCAGCACGATTTCCTTGATGCACTTTTTCTCGCCGTTGGTCAATATAATATGATATTGCCATTGCTATATCTACATAAACGAGTTATGCCGATTATTTGTTAAGCTTGGCAGTTCCAAAGTACTTACTTATGTAGTAGTAACGCTGAGATTGAACCTCAGTGACAAGAAATAGGAATCTGTGGCGCACTGGATCTAGTAGTGATCAAAAGAACCACAGCCTACTCAGGATACAAGCTCGGAAAACATGACAGTTTGGCCATTTCACCACCAAGCGTTTCGTCATTATTTCATTTTTTGTGCCACAGATTAACCAATCCCTGCACACACAAATAAAACTGCACACTCTCGTAACCAAAACCAAAGAGAAAGAAGCATAAGAGAGTTTTCCCTTTAAAACACATGCAAATTGTATAAGAAGGACACTTTGTATCGTGTTCACATGTTCAGAACATTTGTAGGTTAACCTTAAGTAAAATTCAATTTAAGACTATAAATATATTGCGAGAAATACTACGAGAAAGTAAAATTCCCCAAACTTTTCCTTATGTCTACTGTGGCAAGTTTTCGTTTGTTTACATCACCAATGCTTAGCTGTTAATGTCAGCTTCCGGGCTGCTACTCTAGGCTGTGAAAGAACATTTTTTGATAGCTACACGGAAATTTTTATAAGTCAGTAAAGGTTGATGTGCAGTTCTACAGCAACTTCCCGTTTTTGTTTTTTTTTCAGCCATTCGCACCAGGCCGGTGCGCAGGGTTTGCTCTTGGTGGGAGGGAGAGGGGGATGTTTATCTAATTTCATTAAAAAAATAAAGGAGCTATACAAAGAAAACTATTAACAAATGGATGTACATAAAATACAATATATTATGTAATTAAAAAATATACATACATATATACATTTTAGGTATTTTTTTAGTATTTCAGTCAAATTTTGCCTGATCAAGAAGTTCAGAAAATTTTTAAAGGCCTCCTGGGGAGGGGGGGGGGGGTTTGAACCCCCCGTGCGCACTTTCCTGACTTGCACCATTTAATTCGGATCCAGTAACCTTCCTTTTCGTTTGTTTCGTCTAGGCTTTGACTTCTATATAATAAAAAAAAGATAGATGTATGTAAGTGTATAATTTCTAAATGAATTGACTGTGTCAAACAAAAAGTAGTAAAATACTGCAATATGTATTGTCTTATATGGTCTTTTCCCAGAGTCGAATATGTGTATAAACTGACCCCCATAAATATTCTCCATAATCCTTTGGCTACTTTTACTTTATTTTTGTTTTCCAGCTAGAGAGAGGTCGCTGCGAAACATACCGTTAAATTGCCTTAATAAAAAAACCTAAATAGTCTGAAAACTGTGCTGTAACAGTACTTTTCCCAGTAATTTTCGAAGTCAATACAGAGTAACATTAATTTGTTAATCGACTAATTTTTAGTCACTATTAAACTGTTATTATAAAATTAATAAAAGTTTGTGAGTATACTAGAATTAGTGTTAAGGGTAAAGTAAGGTAATCAGTTTTCAGTTGTCCGTCACTATAAAAAAATTTCACTATTCCAGGCAGGACGGAAAAAAAATCTTCGCAAACATGTAAATAAGCAAAGTTTTATTATTATTTTTGAGCGCAACAGGAACATTAACTTATAATATTTTTGTAGTATTTACTTCATAAGCACCAATCCATTCCAATCATCTCTCTAATCCTCTTACATTTTATAAGTTCAGGTCCCAATTCTGAAATTTAATAAAAAGTAATTAGATTAATATCAGTTATACATATAACGATGTAAGTATTTATAAAAATTATACTAAAATTCAAAGTGCATATTATGTATGTGAAATTGATTTAGAACATCAGAAGTGAAATAAAATTAAGTGGTATATAATAGCATTGCTGATTTTTTCCTATTTCTATTAACTAGTAATCAGGATTGAAAAAATTTTGCAATACTGTTCGCTGATGTCAATATTCGTACTATATTTGAAACGCAGTTGGATCAATTGGTTGACACTACACGATGTCATGGTTCCCGGATTCGAGACTCGGTCTACCCGTGGGTTTTAAAAATAGAATTAAAAAATCCACTCCGTCACTGGGCTCTAGTCTAGTTCGAAGTAATGCAGAAAAACAAGGCATTTAAGTTGCCTCACTCCTCTTACCCTAATTTACTTCCGGCCAAAGACATGCCAACGCATCAAAGAGTTGTCCCCTAGGCTTTGACCACATCCGAAAAAATTTTTTATTTCAGCTCAACTGCTGTCAAAGTTTTCTTCTTCTTAATGACTCCGGTTCACGACAGTGTAATCTTCTAAATAAAACTTGTATCTATCTGTATTTATTAATAGCGTTTTCGATGGGACTTTTTCAGCACGGTTTCCGTGGCGCACTGTTTCTGACGTTTTCTTGTAGTGGCCCACTGATCAATGAAACATTTTTTTCCGACTTTGTCAATGTGTGCGCACCAATAAAAAATATTTTAATAAAATGACAGCGAAAATCTATTATAACACATTTTAAAATATTGTTATATGAAATTATATCGCTTGGAGAACGTTTTAGGCAGAGCTGGTCAACCAACCAATTTGTAAACCACTAAAAAACCGTCTGACAATTCGAACTGTCAAAACATTTTACGTTTGTAGTTGTAAAACTGGCTCCACTGAAACCAAACCGCAGTGCAAGGAAGGGGAAATCAGTGGTCCACTGAGTCTAGCAGTTTTGCTGTCAAAAGTCCCAATGAACATTGTTTTGACAGCGACACTGCTAGAATAAATCGAAACTGGTTGTGCACTGAAGTCCCATCGAAAACGCTATAAGTTTCGACTGCTGTCGATGATGAGCTCATTTGAATCCACGCGCTTCCCCGATTTCGAATATATCACACACGTTCTATGTCAGCTGGTATTAAAATATCCTAATTCGGACTTTTTCGTCTGCTTGGCCCTTAGAATAAAGAACGAGAGGAAAGGAAATCACTCGGAAAAATTTAAGCATTTTTCTATATCTAGTAGAGACCAAGCGATGTGTGCGTTTTAAGCATGAAAGTAGTAAAAATTTGCTTGTATAGAAGAGGGGCTCACTCATTTTAATTATATTTTAAATTTGCTGTCTTAAAAATATATTCTAATAAAATTTTTAATATAACATAACTTTGCCCTACTTATTTTATTAATTGAATTAATTTTACTATTTAAAAACACTTAACTTATGCCCCCAACAATTTCTTTGCTTCGCATTTATGGATCCTGTTCATCAGTCCACGTATCGTTGTGCGTTTTTTTTCTTGTTTTGTCAGGAATGATGCCCCCTCCCACAACTCACTTCTACTAATCCAGAATTTAATTATATCTGCGCTTTTGATAAACTCTTCAGATTCTAGAATAATCTTCTTCTTCAGAAATAATTCCTGTTGGCGATTTTAGCGTCTATAACACACAGTGGCGTAGGCATTCTTCAACCACAAACCCAACTGGGCACGCTGAGTTATTTGGCACGTCCTTTAAGGTTCAACAACAGATTGAGTGTCCGACTCGTATTCCTGACACGTTGTATAGTACACAGAATTTATTTTAATATGGTTTAACATACATTGCTTAACTTTAAAAACATGACACCGACTGCAATTGGTTTATAAATTGGTGAAGTCGTGCTAAATTCAATTTCGACTTGGACGTTAGATAGAAGGTGTTTGCTAGTTTGCTACCGAAAGGGTGGTAAAGGCTTTTGGTCTCTCGTCAAAATTGTAAAGAACAATTTTACCAGTTCTTCAATACCACCACTCAATAATAACGCAAATTTTTACACTGGTTCATTGGCAAAACTAATCTGCTTGCTGCTAATTCCAACATGCCACCTCTAATAGTGCGAGCCACACTGACGGCAATCTATGGTCGTTTTTCTACTGACATTGGGAGCTGCAGAATAATGCTGGTGGTTCGGAATCGACCTTAAATTGTCGCTCCACTTGCAGTCGTTGTCTCGAATCGGGTGAAATTCTTCTCCACCCCATTCACTACAAGTGTAACGAGAACTACAGAGAGATCTTTATCGCAGCCTCTTCCATCTGCGCCGCATCGCACTAACAGTTTTAAAGAGACTCTTCAATTTCATGGCCTCTCGTACCTCCTTCTGAAACAAAATATGGATATATATACAGTGGCGGCCAACTAATTAGAAACGGTGACTTGTCTAAAATATTCCGCACATATCTAACAAATATTCCACTCAAAGTATTTAAATTTAAAAATATTGAAATGTTTTCCAGTGTATGGTGTTATTTTCTTTGTGTTCTCGTACAGAAAAACAAATACCGTTAGGGTAGCACAAGTATTCGTGTAAAATCACTAGATTATTGTCCTTGGTGGGCAAAGTTTCGAAGTGAAATAGTTTTGTGAAACGTGAATATTATAAACGCTGTATTATAAGTATCGGGGAAATTTAAGTTATTTACTATGGGTAAGGCGAAAAGTTGCACCTCAGAAGAAAGAGCAACTATCTTAAATTTAAGAAAAGAGAACTATTCCTATGCAGAGATAGCCAGAAAATTAAAAAGGTCAAAAAAATTGGTATTTGATCGGCTGTAGACATTAAGAAAGAAGTGTGCTCTGAAGAAGTAACCACATTATCTGTGCGACCAGTATAATGCCGCTTGGTTGAACAAAATCTGCATGGCCGAGTTGCTCGCGAGAAGCCACTGTTATTTAAAAGAAACTAATTGGCTCGGTTAAAATTTGCTCATGAACACATAAATTGGACTTCCAAAGACTGGAAACGAATTTTGTGGTCGGATGAAACAAAAATTAACCGAATGGGATCAGATGGGAGGAAGTATTGTCGCCGTCCTCCTGGAAAAGAGTTCGATCACAAATACAGAAATCCTGTAGTAAAATTTGGAGGTGGCTCTATAATGCTTTGGGGGTGTTTTGGATGGAGTGGAGTTGGTCCAATTTATCGTGTGGAGGGTAAAATGGATCAGAATCAATACCTTCATATTCTTGAGAATGTAATGAAACCGAATGCGGAGGAAAACTTGCCTGTCACTGGGAAATACCAGCGGGATAACGAACCGAAGCATACAGCTATGAGAGTTAAAGAGTGGTTCAAGTCAAAAAGTGTGGAAGTATTAGAATGGCCATCATGCAGTCCAGACTTAAACCCTATCGAACACCTTTGGGGGACTCTTAAACAAAAAGTTTCGAAAAAAATTTGGTAATATGGAAGAATTGTTTAACGCCGTTAAAGCAGCTTGGACCAAAATACTCCTTTCTACATGTCAGAAACTGATTGACTCGATTCCAAGGCAATGTGCAGCTGTTTTGAAAAATAATGGATGGCCAATAAAATAGTAGGTAACAGATGTAAAAAATCAATTATAAATTTACTATAAACCTCTCTATTTTATAGATTAAAAAACGATAACCAACCGTTTCTAATTAGATGACCGCATTGAATTTAATTTTTTTTTATTGTTTCTCTCAAATTGTTATTAACATATCAAGATTATGAAAATATAAGGTATATAGAATATACTGAATTACAAATAAAATCATATCTGTCTTATTAATAAAATCTTGTATTTTCATATATATATATATATATATATATATATATATATACAATCTTTTGTTCTACTTAACGCAGCGACATCAAACAAACGCTAAAAAGCCAATGACATTTCCAAAATTCTCAACAATCAGTACGTCTACATGCATACTTGAGTACTTGACTTGAAATTTACTTGAAACTCAAGTAGGGTTTTTGACTAATTTACTTTAACTACTTCACTTCAAATTTTCTTGAAATGACATTTAAGTTTTGAAGTTTTGTGTTGTGAAATTCTTTTGCCTTTTTGTTATTTAATTTAAATAAACCTATAAATTGCAAAACGCAAAGCCGATCCTAATTTTTATTTACGATCTTCTTCTTTTTCATCTTTCGTATTCTCCATCTTCAGCTTTGCACTCAAGTCAAATTTACATGATCAATTTCAAGCCAATCAAACAAAATTTTCTAATTTACATTAGTGAAGTAAACTTAAAGACAATGCGCGCTTACATGATATTTTGGTTACTCGAAGTTTACCTGAAGGTTACTTGAAGTATGCATGTAAACGTACTGAATGTTGATGTAACTCCTACTTTTGCAGGTACAGTCACTTGAAAAAGTGAAAAAAGTTTTTTGAAATTACCAAAAAATTTAGCATTTTCCCAAATTGTCTCCGTAATTCATGTAATGAGTTCACCTCTTTTTTATTAAATTGCTCATAATTCCAAAAGGAAAAAAACATGACAAGGTAGAGAAAGGATTACAAAAACCATATCCTAAGATATCTTTGCCTACCTAATTATTTTAGTGCACTTTAGCTTGGAAATTCTTTAAATAAACAAAATTTTTAAGACAAGAGATCGAAAATATTTGTTTATGGTAGAGAGGTAATTAATTTTAATTATTGCTGCAAAAAAGTTATAAAAATGTTAGTGTAATTTTGTTTTATTGCCGATATTAGTTTGTGTTAGCCAGAGTTTACACCCTAGTATACTGGTGTTCTGTTACTAATACCTGATAGAAATTTTGCTATAAAAGAGTGTCAGTTTAAATAATACGGATATAATTTACATTTATTGCGTAGTGGACTGAAACGGAAAAGCGGCTGTACTGGAATATGAAAGGAATCTCATTAATCGACGTGTACTCCAAAGACATGAATACATGAATTTCGAAGAAAATTTGGAAAAATGCTGAATTTTAGGTAATAGCAAAACATTTTTCTCACTTTTGAAAGTGGCTGTACCTGTAGGAGACAGTATTGAGAGATGTATTGATTAGATCAGAAGTTAAAAATAAAATAATGATGTGCATACCGTGAAAATTGGAAATTGTAACTCCCAAACGGTTGAGATTGCAAACCCCCTCCTCTTCTCCTGCCATACAATGTTTTGTTTTTCTAAGTGAGATCTATCGACCCACTTATTTTCGCACCTTATACGAAACACCCTCTATGTATAATGTATATACAGTAGAACGCCGATTATCCGAATTAATTGGGACCGGGGTCGATTCGGATAATCGAAAATTCGGATAATTGGACATAGACTGGTAATAAAGAAAAACGAACTGTCACACATAGCATAAACTTTATTAAGTTCAGCAAACACAGTTCTACAATAACGCTCACTTGAACATCTCGATCACTTGTTTTTATTGAAAAATTACTTGGTTTTAATTTTTTATATTACGCTTAGGACCGATTCGGATAATTGGCGATTCGGTTAATCGGCGTTCGGATAATCGGCGTTCTACTGTATTCCTATTTTAATAGGTGAAAAAAGGCAATGATGATATTCAAAGGAAAAATTATAGGAAGGTATCGTTTTCCTATAAAAGAACTACAGTTACTACAGTGTTTCTCCAAATTTACCAAATAATCAACATTACTGTATGATTTCGTTTTAAATAATTTTTCTTAAAAACATTGTGTTTACACCAGGGACCGTACCTGTTTTAACTTTTTCTGAAAAAGTGCTATTTAACTGGTTCTATTTCACCGTTTTTTCTTTCTATAAGTTGAAAATTATTTAATTTTTTTCCTGGCAGCTATAAAAATATTATTATTTGTAACTACCTAAACAAGTAAACAGCAAACGATTTGTACCACAAAAAATAAAAGAGTTATTTAACAGTTTTTAACAAACTGAAAAAATAAAAGTTCAAATAGACCAGTTATTTTTGCCAGAAAAAAATACAAGTTCAAATGGAACTTTTACTTTGCACTGAATAAATAAATAGTCCAAAATAACTGTTTTTTTCTAGTGAAAATTCTAAGTGTCCAAAAATAACTGTTTTTGTGGTATAGAAATGGATAAAAATTAAATTTTAAAAATCCTGTCGGAAATCAAAGGAGGACTCAATGTGAATCCCCTAGATACATTTCATTTCATTTGGCGACTCCAATTTCCTGGGAACTTTTTCGTTCAAAAATTCAAAAATAACAGTTATTTTCGGTCCCTGGTTTGAACTTCTGCTAAAATTTCACATACATTTTTCGGTAGACCCAATATATGTATTGTGAAGACAAAAGACGTAAAATGTTCAGATTCAGTCCACTGTAAAAGTAATTTCGCAGCACTTTTGGTTTTTAAAAAGATTCTCGCTAATTTTGTAGTTATTGCAACAATAATTGATTCGGACATTTATTGTAAGTTACTCCTTATCCAAACGTCACTTACTTTTGATTATTTGGTGAGCTAGAAGCACTTTGCTTTCCTTTAGCACTCTTATCCTTGTAATTTTTTAAAATATTTGCTACATTGAGAATATTTTCGCCTATTCTGCGTTTACTCATTTCTCTCTGTAACTGCTCTGGCATAGAATTCACTGAAATTCGTCCTTCTATTGGCTCAGCCTAAAAAATTTGAAAGTTAAATTTGTTTAGGTCTGTACTTTTTGATAGGATTAAAAGCTAAATTACTTACGCTTGCTCGTAATATTCCTTCTGAATTTGGATTGGTCCATATTTCAGAAATTATTTCGCCGTCAGTAGAGGAAAGCGTTGACCGTGCTGGTATTAAAGGGGAGCGTACACAAACCCTGCATGTATTAATAATTAATAAGTGTTCAAACATATTTGTCATTGTTTTATGTATAAGTTATAAGAGTATAGTTATAGGTTTTGGGAATACTGTATTTGTGGCTGAAGTGATGTATTGTTTAAGCTTTTGCTAGTAATATAAAGGAGTTATTCCAAGGAAGGCCGCAAAGAATGAAGCAAACGTACCTCCGTTCAACAACTTCAACGGGATTGATAGGTGTCGCTTAAAGGGATGACCAGACTAGAGAGGCATATTTCAGAATAGACCTGACAAAAGTGCAATAGACTTCCATGATCATTTGACTATCTCTTCTGAAATCCAGTGTCGTATTAGCCCTGCAAAGTATGGCATAACATGATCTTCGGAAGTAAGCCAAACGCACAGGTTCTTATCCTTTGTAAGTATAGTTAAAGGACAATCATCTATGGCAAAATTGAAGTGAAAGGGAAATCTCTTTCGAGATAAAGACGTAGATGTGCACTTGCCGATATTTAGAGGCAGTTCGTTAATGGAACACCAATTCTGAAAGGCGTTCAAGACAGAATTTAAATGTAGGCAATCCGCATTGTCTGTTACGGCGCGGAATCTCTTCGCGTTGTCAGCGTAACAAAGAATATTTGAATGAGACAGAATCAACGTAAATTATTAATAAGAGTGGCCCGAGGTGGGAATCCTGAGGCATCCCGAAAGTGTTGCAAACAATGTCCACGAAAAGTTAAGAAAGAATCCAATTTACAAAAACCCGCAGAAACCCGAAAGGGGGGGGGCAGGGGGGAGGAGTTTAGAACAAGAATTTGAGGACTTACTCTGATAGTATGCTTTTGTGAAGTCAGTACAAATATAGTCGACTGCTTACCAACTTCAATTGCGGAGATACAAGAATTGGAAAATTCTAATAAATTGATGGCAGTTGATTTACCCCTTATGAAGCCATGTTGAAAGAGCTGCAAGAACTGCTACAGTAAGTAAAGAGCATCACAATAAGAGCCCCAACAATTTTGAAAATACAGCAGAATAACAATTGGTCTGTAGTTCGAAATTTCGCATTTATCAACTTTTTTGTGAGGAGAACTAATTAAGCTTTCGGGAAAACATCAGAACAAGTTGACAGATTAAATAAATAACACAGAGATGCAAGAGTGGAACCACGTTTTTTTTACGAATGAGGCCGGGATACCATTAGAATTGCGCTTTAAATTAACGAACCGCCAAAATCGCTGTCGGGTCAGGATGCTTTCATTTTGGCTGTGTAGTTGTTATAAGAAGACACTAACTCAGATAAACATTCACTGCGTACGTCTGCATAATTTAAATAGTCAGCGTCAATCCTATAGGAGCAAAACATCTTCCAGATCTTATTTTCAATATCCTTTAGACGTTTTTAGGAGTAATCGAACCAACGTGATTTGTTATATTTATAAATAGAAACACAGTAGTTAAAGCAGATAGATCATAAATCATAGAAAGATCTTAGAGCCTCATGATTGTCTTGTTCGATGAAGACGCTACTCCAAGATTCTCAGTAAAAGGAAACTGAAATGGGCGATACCTAGTTTCAAGCCTTATAAGTCACATGGATTAGATGGTATCATCCCAGCTTTAATTCAATCAGCTTCCGAGATCCTTATTCCATGGCTGATGGTCATCTATGAGGCCTGTCTTAACCTCATCTACATTCCGTCCTTGTGGATGAGGGTGAAGGTGGTTTTTATTCCTCGAGAAAGTGCCTCACACTACAAACCTAACGATTTTAGGCCTATACGTCTCTCCTCATTCTTACTCAAAACCCTGGAGAGACTCTTAGATATCTAAATTAAAAAGACAGTAGAACTATCCAAACGGTCTCTATTGCATCATGTATACACTAAAGGTAGGTTCGAGACTGCCTTGCATGAACTTACCGCAAGTGTAGAACATTCGGATAAAGAATACTCACTTGCAGGCAATATCGAGGGTGCTTTCAATAATATTAAGCTAGAGGCGAGGGAGGGAGGTATCATATTACCACTCTTGTGGAACCTAACTCTAGATCTGGAGCACTCCTAGGTATGGAGTACTCTGGCCACAAGGTTATCGCTTACTCTGATGATATTGCCCTTGTTAGCTCAGGTAAGCATCCTAATACATTGACTGAAGTGTGGTCTCATACGACCCATATCGGGTGGTCGTACGGTGGCAGCACTGGGCATAGCGACACACATAGTACTTGCTAAGGTTCAAAGGATGGCAGCACTACTAATAACAGGTGCCCTTAGAACCACACCTTCTAAAGCCCTAAACACTATTCTCCACCTTCTACCGGCTGCCATTAGGCTCAACTCAGTCCAGACTTTGAAACGCACTTACTACGGTCACTTCAAAATCCTGGGCGACAAAGTCGCAATAAATACTGACTATACCATACTCAAGCATTTTATTAATACTAAATTTGCCGCCTGTATCCAGGTCCGATTGGGAGGAAGGTCCCCCTGAATGGTAGAGTCAGTAAATCTTTACACTGACGGTTGAAAATTGGAAGACAGATTAGAAGAGGTATCTTTTCGGAACACTTAGACCTCGACATTTCATTTCGCTTAAATGAATATTGCAGTATTTTTTAGACTGAAATCAGGATTGCAAATGTTAGATGGCAGAGAGAACACACCTGCCTTATTACCCGACAAATATGGCCAAGACGGAGTTGGATCAATTGGTTGAGTGGCATGACCACCATACCATAGTTCCCGATTTCGAGACCAGGTCTCCACGTGGGCTTTTAAAACTGAATTGAAAAATCCACTTCATCACTGGCTGTAGTCTAGCCCGAAGCAACGCAGAAACCAGCCAATCAAGTTTCCTCATTCCTCTTACCCTAAATTCCTTCCCTTAGGCTTTGGCCACATCGTAAAAAAAAGCTTGACCCTAAGCAGTCAAGACAGCTCATCTTACTCGGACGAAGTATAATAAGCGTTATTTAGGGCCTCTGTCTCATAGGCAGACATGGCGAAAGACTCTGCGCGCCTTCAAATGAATTCTATAGGAGTTGCCAAGATGAGGAGGAATACGAAAACATACTCCACCTCCATTGCAATTTTCCGGCTCTAGCCAGCCGCAGGATCCGGTTTTTAGGCTCCCCTTTTTTAAAGAGTTAACCGAATCAGGCTCCACTGATGTCAAGAATCTAGTTCGGTTCATCAGAAGCTCTAAATGGTTCCTGGCTACGTGATAGGGCTAAAACCTTTTTGCTCTAGGCAAAATATCGATTGACTCCCCGAGAACTAGAATCCACTGGTGACATGGAACTAGTTTGGCTTCCTAGAGAGCTATAGGTAGGCTCTTCTCTCCTTAGAGGTTTAGAGGGTTGAGTGCACAGCCTCTGCTGACAGACATACCAATCTTTCTCCCCAAATTAATATTACCTTAGACACCAGCGGAAGTTAAATAAATATAAAATAATTACAAAGTGTCTTGTTATCTCTTCCAAGAGAAAGGATTTTATGTTCTATTCCTTGGGCAGTGGGGGTGAAACCTAACTTTGTAACGCGTGGACCGATAGGGATGGTTCTTTTGCTGTTGAATAGAGTGTCATCCTCCATTGCTAATAGGAGAATAATTTGGTTCTATGATGGGGTTTGGGAGAGGGGGAGGGGTAGTCTAACTTCGCAACGCGTGAAACGATTTCGGTGATTCTTTTTCTGTTGGGTTGAGTATGTTCCCTGATTGATACCACGAAAAAACTTATTTTGGGGGGATGGGGGTGGGGTAGGGGTTGAACTTTACTTTAACGCGTGGACCTATTTGGATGGTTCTTTTTTTGTTATAATGTTAATGTTATATCTATTAAGGCATTTTGAAGTCGGTGCAAAGCAAGCTAACCAAAAAACTACAACAAAAGTATTTAATCGTCCTTCCTTATGATCCAGGTTCAGGTAGTTTTATGTATTATCTTCGATTGTGGTTGGGTAGTTTTTTGTTTGTTTAATTTGCACCGACCTCAAAATATCGTAATAGTAATTTTATATCAATTTAAAATTATTTAATACTTTTCAGCGCTTTTTTTGAAGTCGGTTCAACTTTTTTTTAAAAACTATTTTAATAACGATTGCCATTACGGGCTAAACCCGAGACTTATTAATGGCTCTGACGAAACGTTAGATGATTGTCCGAAATCGTCGTTTTTGATATTTCAAACTTTAAGCATTTGGTCTGTACCCTCACCTTTTAAAATGAATAGAGAGTTTTTTTATCAGTTCGTTCAATTCCTGTAATAATAAATGGAGTTCCATCTGATCCCTACGTAATAAATGCCGATTTACCTCCGGCTTCAGTTCTTTCACCAACATTATTTCTTCTTTTTTCTTGTCTCTCACCCTCAATCCTATTTCTTTAAAATGAAAAACAATTATTGCCGCTTAGATGACCAAAAACATACGTATCGTAGAAATATAAACTTTAAATTATAATCAACTTTTAATTCTTTGAGCAAGTTAGGTTTGAAAGTGTGTTTAAAAAATTGGCTGGAAAATTAGTACAGAGTCAATAAATAATACAAATTGTTAGGGCAGCCTACTTGTAATAGGGTCATTTATTTGAAAGTTGAAAGTTCATTTATCTTATTGCATATATTGACATTTTTGTAATGGAAAACACATTGGTATGGTACAGTAACATAAATATCTAATAAATGTACATAAAACCTAGACAATTCACATATTTCTAAAACATTTACAACATTTGTGCGTAATTTTTTATCAACGAAACGCGTAAAGGAAATTTAATTTTGACTTTTGTTTGCCTTCATCGCAACGTGCTTAGTTTGCAGGTGAACTTTTAGAAAGTCGTGATTCATCTTGTCCAGATGCAATTCTCTGTGGGGTTCTAGAATGACAAAATTATGAAAGATGTCATTAGTGAGAGAAGTTTTAGGCAAGTTAAAAATTTTAAGCGCTATGAAATTTGAAAACGTTTTGGTATACATTTACGCCGCGAATAGAATGAAGTAAGAAATAGTGTATTCTGTTGGTATATTTACATCTATGCGCTTTTTGCATGGGAATCATTCATCATGTTGTCGTTGGTGCTGTAACGAATAACATGCTGCTCCTCATCGCGAGAGCTATAAAACGTTGTTGGCCTATACTTTAATATACAGACAGGGAGTGTCAGATCCAGGGTGCCAAAATAAGTGGAGTGATAAATCTCACCCAGGTAAACAAAAAATTGTATGGCAGGGGGAAGGACATTCACAACCGTTTGAGAGTAACAGGGTGATTCATAAATTTGCAATTCTCACGTTATGTACATAATTATTTTATTTTCATATTTTGATCTACCCAATACAGTGATATAAAACAAACGCCAAAAAACTACTAACTCAATGACCTTTCCAAGATTATCAACAATGTCGATATAAGTCCTACCATTTTAGATACAGTCACTTGCGAAACTGAAAAAAATGTTTTGAAATTGCCTAAAATTCAGCATTTTCCCAAAAGTTCTCCGAAATTCATGTAATTAATAAACCTATTTTTTATTTTTATTAAATTTCTCATGTTATTACCTTTACAAAAAGGTACAGCATGACAAGACAAGGAAGGGATTAGAAAAACCACATCGTTAAAAATTCCTGACTACCTAATTTTTTGAATGCACTTTAGGTGGGAAGTCTTTAAATAAATAAAAAGTTTTAGACAAAGGGTAGAAAATGTTTGTCTAGGGTAGACAGGTAATTAATTTTAATTATTGCTGCAAAAGAGTTATAAAAATGTCATTGCAATTTTGTTTTATTGCCGATATTAACTGGGGTTGGCCAGAGTTCACACCCTGATATCCTGCTGTTATTTTACTAATACCTGATGGAAATTTCGCTATAAAAAAGGGTCAGCAAGAATAACTATCATAGTTGAAAAACAAATCAATAAGTACGGGTCTCTTAAGCAAAAATTATTAAAAAATGTTAGAATTTACATTTGAGAAATACGCGGATATTATTTACATTTATGGTGTAGTAGACGGAAAAGAGAGAGCGACCTTCATGTCGTCACCTAAGATCAGACCGTTTGAGTGCGAGATCAGATGAACAATGTCATCAATGGCAAGAACGAATAGTAGAGGGCCAACATGACTACCTTGGGGCACACAGAATGCAGTTAGGGGAGGCGCAGGCATCAATATCATTATTGTCCAACAATACTGAAAAATCAACGGTAAGGCGATTAGATGTTATCTTAGAGAAGTGCGATCTCTTATAGTCATAAGCATGGCAGGAACATCTACTAAGCTGCAGTTTAAGTGCACTCCACCACCCCGGACACACGGAGTCGGAATATCTGTTTCTACGAAAAATCTAATAGGAGTCGTGAAGAATCTCTGCATCGCTAAATCCAAGATGAAGCCAAATCGCAGACTATCTCTACTGTGGCGAATCTGAAAACCTGATAAGAGAGACACTATTAAAATAGAGGCAAAACATATCATAAAATGGTGGAAAAGTACAGTTTCTGTTTTATCTTAGCTTGTTGCCTTCCAATAGAAAGAAAATATTATCAAATCTCATTTAGTACCATTGCCGCTGTCGTCGTTGATGCTATGGGAAGCTTACGCTTAATATGATATTTTGACTACGTGATGCTGGGTTTCAGCCGTCACTTTGCATCGAAGAGTTACTTAAATGAGTAGAAAACTGTTTGCTTTGTCAATTCTTTCTTCTTCGCTTAGTTTCCAGGTCAGTTTGCTGTCTAGGATGAGTGAGTACCAGCAGTGGTCTCAAAGTAACATCTCTCTTAACAACTCCAGACGTCTTATTTATTGTTTCAACAGAAATCTTAGTATTTACTTCATCGCACAACCCTATTTTATTAACCTTATTTTATCTTATCAAGTTATTTTAAATGCTACAGTTTAATTTCGGTTTTTGGGAAATGTGATATGTAAGTTTACAACTAACGTATTTTTGTGCACAAGTTCTTCGGGTTAGTTAGTAGCTAAAAGTGGCGACCCAAGTTATCTGCCCGGGCTCCAATTAGCGCTTAGGTGTGTCTTTTCGTAACTACATCACGTGAGCAGGTAGACAGTACTTTGCACGACGCGTTATGAGTTGGCTGTGTTGGGTGCAGTTGTCGCTAGATTCTTCTGGAGCAGTTGTTGGAAAGGATCGCATGGCGCCAGTGATGTATATTCCCGCATATATTTGAATCCTTCTCAGCTTCAATAGGTTTTATCTCTTACTCACCTCAGGCCGCAACATCAGTGACCCATAAGTGAGGATCAGACATACGACAGCAGTGCACATCAGTAAAGTCATGTTTGACTCTCATTGATTCCAGGTTCTACCAAAGGTTTTTTTTATAAACATAGAAGACTATCCAAGCTTTCATAACCTGTTCTTAAACATTGATTTTGGGATCAATTACTTTGCATTGGATGATAGTGAGAGTACGTGACTGTTTAGGGGAATCAAAGACTGGTATCTTGCTTTTGTGGTACAAAGCATCAGTTTAGTTTTGCCTGGATTAGGGCTTAGTCTGCTGTTACCCCAAGTGCTTACTTTATCCAAGGCACCTTACAGGATTTTACTTATCGCAAGTGAGAATATTCTTGACACCAAAATTGCCAAAATTGTACATTATCTGCATACGCGACTACCCTGATCCTATCTCTGTCTAGTATGGACAGGATCTTATTCAAGGTAATAAGCCAAAGTAGTAGAGAGATAGCACACGAATTTGGTTATGTGTATGCTGCTGTAGTTCAACTTAACTATCCTTACCCTTAGCATTGAAACTAACCAATAACTAAGGCCCTCTTCTACCCCCAACTCCACGAGGAATTCTTAAATTATTTCAGTGCGGACGTTGAAAAAAACATCCTCTGTATCCGGGAAGGCGGCTAGGGTATGTTGCTTATACTTATATTATAGTTTGCTCAATAGTCCGTACTACCTGGTGGATCAACCTTTAAGGTATGCGTGCTGAGATTTAGATAGTGGTGATCCCTCCAGGATCTACCGCAGAAATATATATTAAGTATTCTCTTCAGGATTTTTAGTACGAATGGAGTTAAGCTAATCGGCTAGAAGTCTTTCGCGATTTAATGTCCCTGCCTACTTACATATTTTAAAAGAGACTCAAGCAGGATTTCGAAAATATTACTCGACGGTTGATAATATTCTGAACTTTACCAGGATAATAAATATAAAGTTAGAGAAATACCGTCAAAAATGTACTGCTTCTTCATAGATTTTAAAGCTGCATTTATTGTACAAGCCGCACAATATGGAAACATCAAAAAAGAAATTTTAAAAACCATAAAAGGTATGTACATGAACACAGAATCAACAGTCTGGGACGGAAGTGAAATTTCGGAGTGATTTGCAACGAATGCCGGACTATTTATTTATACAAAAAAAATTCATCAAAGGCTGATTACTAAGAATGACAATAACAAAAAAATAACACAAATAGCTATTAAAAATTACAATAAAGTCAATAATAATTAATTAAACTAACATAACAATGAATAATGCTCCACATTAAAAACTATAGAGTACAGAAAGAACAGTCAAGAAAGTTTACTCTTTAGGCAATACTTAGATAAATTATTATCAATGCTCTCAAAATTAAAATTAAAATAACTGGACATCGAGGTGATTGGTACATGAAAGCCATAATTAGTACGGTGTGGAGGTAATTTAAAAAAATCACGGCTCCTAAAGAAGCGAAGGAGCGCAAAACGAACGAAGCGGCGCTGAACCGCCTCAACGCGGTCTATGTGGTCGCGATAGTACGGCAACCAAACATAGCTAGCATACTCCAAAATTTGCCTAACGAAGGTACACTAAAGTAGTAGCGTTATATAAGGGTCATCGAATTCTTTAGCCCATCGTTTAATAAAGCCTAATGTCGAATTAGCTGTAGTAACAATCGCATCAATATGGTAGTCGAAGGTAAAACGACTGTTAAGCCAGACTCCCAAGTCCTTAGTCTTATTGAGTTTTTCCAGTAAACAACCATGTATTGTGTAACTGAAGTCAAGAGGTCTTTTTTACGGGTAAACGACATAGTGGTACACTTACTAATATTAAGGGGAAGACAATTAATACAACAACATTTGTAAAAGGCATCTAAGTCAGAATTTAAAATTTCACAGTCGTCAACAGAGGAAACAACACGAAAAATTTTAGCATCGTCAGCGTAACAGAGAATGTTGGAATATCTTAAGAACAAAGATACATCATTGATGTAAATAATAAATAAAATCGGGCTCAGATGGCTTGCATCTGTGCGTGTAGATTACATCGCGTACTCTACACGATAATTTACGTGTAATCTACACGCACTCTACATGGGATACTTTACATCTACACGTAAAGTAAATAGATAATTTTAATTTTTTACAAGATTTCATGAAAAGGTATGGTTAATAAAAAACAACGTTAATAGTAGCGAAAAACCGACAGAGCCAGAGAGCACTGCAGGCAGACACAAAAATGCAAAGACTCGCTGCTGAATGCATCGTATGTTATATGTTTACGCAGTAGCAATTCGCAATTTCTATAATCTACACCAATACTCTACATAATACATACTCTACTTAATTTACTTTTCGGCATAATAAGTATGAACAAACCCAGTCAATAAACAAGGATGGAAATCCTAGAGCAGCTAACTTGTGAATCAAAATTTGGTGATTAATTCTGACAAATGCCTTGCTAAAATCTGTGAAGACACAATCGACCCGCTTACCAGCTTCAATTTCAGATAAGCAGAAATTAGAAAATTCCATAAGGTTAGTCGTAGTTGACCTTCCTTTCATAAAGCCCTGCTGGAAAGTACCAAAAAACGGCTTGCAATGAAAATACATGGCAAACCAATGCCTCAAAAACTTTAGCAATGCAACACAAGTTAGCAATCGGTCTACAGTTGCAAATTTCACACCTCTTACCCTTTTTGTGAAGAGGAATAATAAGGGATGATTTCCAAGATTGTGGGAAGACACCACAAGAGATTGATAAATTAATTGAATAACAAAGAGGAACGAGAGAAGAAGAACAGTTCTTAAGAAGAGAAGTAGGAACAATATCAAGACTACACGAGAAACTATCGCCCAAACTATTACCTTCTAGACTGTGTAATCATCAAATATAAGATCCTTCATTTCAAGTGAAGAAGGAGGAAATCTTGTCAAGTAGCTAAAATCCGTAAATCTTATATCACAGTTATTGTCAATGAAAGAAGTCATAAAAAAGTCGCAGAATAGATTTGCAATCTGCAAGCGGTCACTACTCTCGATATCACCAAGCTTCAGTAAAGTAGGGTTACCATCAGTGCGACGCTTAGAGTTAACAAATCTCCAAAACTGTTTAGGTTGGTTACGTAAAGTAGACTTCATTCTGACTATGTACTCATCGTATGAGTTTCGAATGTCTAAAATAAATTGATCACGCAAATGTGAATAGTCATAAAAATCCGCATCGCTCCTCGACAAGCAGAAAGGCTTCCAAGCTTTACTTTTTAAATTTTTGAGATGTTTTAGTGAACTATTCAGCCAGGGCGGACTAGAAAGGAATTATTTGTTCTAGAGATAGGAACACATTGGAGAATACAGGCGGATAGATTATCGTAAAATACACTGATCGCCACATCGAATTTACAATTACAATTTACAATTTAATAAATAATTATTTAATAAAGAAAAATCAGCCCGTTTAAAATTAAAAGTGTAATTACTGTGAATCAGAGATGTTGCATACATCGGGTCGAAGACCAGAGCGATCTGAAGAGCAGGATGATGAGACGACTCAGGAACCAAAGGAACCAAGCAACGCCTGACCAAAGTTCCAAATGGGTCAGTGCTGAACACCAAATAAATAGACTAAGGAAAGTATGGCAACTAAACCCCGTAGTGTTCTACTGTTTTATTAATGACTTACCAGACCAGCTAGGGGGAGGTATAAGTATAGCGAACCAAAGAATCAATGCATTAATGTACGCCGACGATGTAGTGCTTTTAACAGAAAAACCCTAAGAGCTAGAATGGATGATATTGAAACTGGAAACTTACTTGGAACTCTGGAATCTGGAAGTTAATATAATGAAATCCAACATTTCGACATTTCATAAAGGAGTATATCGAAGGAAAGCAGCGGACCACTGGAAATACAGAGGAAACGATATTGATGTTGATGTAGCTAAATCATATCTCTCTCACTCCAAAACTGTCAACGACAAAACATATTGTAGAACGTTATAAGTTAGCCAGACCAGGCATAATTACAACGTGGAACTCTTACATACACAAGGAAGAAGTACCGATCAAAGCTAAATATAGAGTATTTGAAGCAATACCCCGTTGATCGGTCGCGACACTATGTACTCCTACACTCTAAGCCAGTATCTAAATTACATATTGAATTGAATTACATATTTTAAACTATCCCGAATATACCTACGGCAATCTTATATGTGTTAGGGTGGGAAGTTATCAACAAAGATACTTCCAGGGGAAGATAAAGAAAGAATGGCGTACAGAAAAGTTCATAATTGAGCCTTATATGAACGAAACCGTATCTCTCCAACAACATGAATTAATCTGGTTAAGAGTCACGACACCAACAGTGTTTGTAATATCTTCTGGTCCATCAAACCCAACATTATTTTATTTACACCGATAATATAAAAATCGCAGTGTCGATTTTTAAAGCTAGGGGAGGACCACTTAAGTTGAATGCAAACCCTTTTCTTACTGATCGAAATCATCTATGGCAACTGTGTAACTTCAATAAACCTGAAGATATTACACATTTTCTGGGGAAATGCCTGATACTTGATGAATATACGATGAAAAACTTACATGCAACAAATTGAAGTAATAAGCGAATTACATGGTAACAATTGGCTGTAGCTATACAATTATACTGAAAAAAGCAACAAAATACAGAGACTGGATTATGGAGAATAGTTCTATATAAGAAGAATGTAAACACAACAGACGGGGAAAAGTCATTGTTGAAATATTTCGATCTAATAATAAAAAAGATATGTATTGTACAATGAAGAATTACCAGAATTAATAATAAGTTCACTTAATAAATCTTTGACATAAGCGTGCAACCCTTGGAGCATGAATAACGTTCATATTAGATTGATATTTTTTTATATATAACATATAATTTTTATAACAAAATGCAAGGAACCCAAATTATCGAATTTAGAAAGCCCTACATGTACTTAATCAGATTTATTGACGATGTTTAACTTTGTAGTGTGATTTTTCCGAAACATGAAGTGGGAAGCCAAGACCAATTGGTTTTTTTTTTGATTTTCTGGAACAATTTTTGGAAACCACTATAAAATCCAGCTAAATTAAGAATCGAAGTAAACCTTCAGAAAAGATACATTTTTAACCGACTTCCCAAAATAAAGAAGTTCTGGGGTTCGAAGTTTTTTTTATGTCTGACCGGTAACGCGTTAACCGATTTTGATGATTTTTTGTTGTTGGGTGGAGTATATTTACCGATTGGTACCATGGCTAAAAAATTTGTTGGGTGGAGTGGGGGTGAAACCTAACTTTGTAACGCGTGGACCGATTTGGATGGTTCTTTTGCTGTTGTATAGAGTGTGATCCTCCATTGGTAAGAGGAAAATAATTTGGTCCAAATATGGAGGTGGGGGAGGGGTAGCCTAACTTCGTAACGCGCGGACCGTTAGGTAGAGTGTGTTCCCTGGTTGATACCACGTGAAAAAAGAATGTTGGTGGGTGCGATGGGGTGGGGGGTGGGGGTGAAACCTAACTTTGTAAGGCGTGGACCGATTTGGATGGTTCTTTTGCTGTTGTATAGAGTGTGATCCTCCATTGCTAATAGGAGAATAATTTGGTCCAAATATGGAGGTGGGGGAGGGGTAGTCTAACTTCGTAACGCGCGGACCGTTAGGTAGAGTGTGTTCCCTGGTTGATACCACGTGAAAGAAAATGTTGGTGGCGTGGGGTGTGGGTGGAACCTAACTTTGTAATGCGTGGACCGATTTGGATGGTTCTTTTTCTGTTGTATAGCGTGTGATCCCCTATTGCTAATAGGAGAAAAATTTGGTCCAAAGGGGTGGGGGGGGGGGGGGTAGTGTAACTTCGTAACGCACGGACCGATTTCCATGATTCTTTTTCTGTTGGGTAGAGTATGTTCCCTGATTGATACCACGAGGAAAAAAAATTTGGTGGGAGGGGGGTAGAGGGTTGAACGTAACTTTTTAACGCGTGGACCGATTTTGATGGTTCTTTTTTTGTTGTACAGAATAGAAGACACTCAAAAGTAAAAAATAAAATAGTTTTTAAAAAAAAGTTGAACCGACCTCACAAAAAGCGCTTAAAAGCATAAAATAATTTTTAATGTTATATCTATTACGACATTTTGAAGTCGGTGCAAATCAAACAAACCAAACAACTACAACAAAAGTATGTCATCGTCCTTCCTTATGATCTCGTGAGCTGAAACGTTCAGATAGTTTTATGTATTATTTTTCAATGGGTAGTTGGTTTGTTTGTTTAATTTTCACCGACTTCAAAATGTCGTAATAGATATAAAATTAAATATTATTTTATGCTTTTTACCGCTTTTTATGAAGTTGGTTCAATACTTTTGTAAAACTACTTTATATAAGATTCTGTTTGATGCGTTCAAAAAATCTTTTGTAAAAAGATGTCAAAATTTTAGAAAATTCAATTGATTATTTCCTTTTGTTATATGTAGCATGGCATTCCGTGAGAGAAAAGCGCATAGAGGAAAATCTACCTTAGTTGTGTAATTTTAAAACAACTTTGTACATCCCTACTTTGAAAACCCAAAAGCAATTAATAAATGAAAGACCTTTACGGAAAGTTAGTACTTACGTGTTAACGTCCTCCAACTTTTTAAGAAGTCGCTCATTTTCTCGGTTAACAACCTCGTGGTCACGTAAAATCATATCTCGTGAATTGAAAAGCTCGGAATTTTCCTCTCTTAAGGCACTGTTTTCTACCATATACAATTTAACAAGTTCCACCAGTTCAGCTCCTTCTAATTCCGCAAGTCTATCTAACTCAACCTTTGGAGTTTCTGGTATTACCGTTTTATTCGTTGTCAAATCAGTATGTCCCTGAAAAGCTTGAGCTTCTGTTTGAAGATTGAGAGCAGCTTTTAAATGTTCGTTTTCCATTTGTAAGGCGTTTATATCACGCTTTAGGCTAAGAATAAGTGCTTCTCTGGGGTCCATAATCACTATTGGTTTTGTACGTATTCGTTTTGCTCGAGATGCATATCTTAGAGTGTTAACAGTTTCCATTTGGTTCGAGTAGGCTGGAGATACACAAGCAATCTAAAGATTTTCAAAAATGATAAAAACCCAGAGTACTTTTTAATTGATTTGATAAATTTACCATTAAGGTAACTCCATTTCCTGCTAAACTATCGGCTAGCAATTTAGTAAGTTGACTGTCTCTATAAGGAATGTGTCCACTGCGTTTCTTAGAATCGCTCAAGGAAGCAATACAGTAACCTAATAGAGATTTATTGAATTAATCATTTGCTAAAAACGTGCTATGAATAAAGATTTACCTAATACCATTAAACTTTTGTTAATATTATTCGCCTCCTCAAGAGTTTTACCCTCACTTAAGGTTTTCTTTGTCATCTCGCTACCAGCTAAGTCAACAAAGTTTATTTTTCCATGCTTTGATAGGAACACTCCTCCTTCAGCTTGTTGCTCCGAACCTATATGGACGGTTAGGATTGTATGCGAACGCGAAGAATGCTCGTTCATTTGATGACTTCCCACAGCTCTATTACGCATTCCTGTGAAATTCAATAAAATTTAATTTAAGGTTGGTTCTTCCCTAATTTGTGACTATTTTTTGATAACAATTTCCAAAAATACTGATTCTTCTGACTTATTTCAGATGGAATAACCGAAAATCTTTTCCTTACCTTCTTCTAGAACCGCTAAGAGGTCATCCAGTTCTTCACAGTCAATTGTGAAGAGGTTTTCCACAAAGAAACCACGCGATTTCTTTGACCATCTAACTGCTAAGGGCTTTCTTGCTGATCCTGGGTTTAGTAAATCTATGACCTGAAATGCAAACATACACTCAAAAATACTTCTATCTAAAAATATACATTATGGTAGCACTTATTTGGTGTCAAAGAAAAATTTATTTGTTGACGTCCTTAGCTCGGCCCCAAATAAATATAAGAAGTCCGCTATCTTGTTGAAAAAGGGTAGAGCGCAAATGAAGCACACGACCCGAAAGTGGACACGCAAATACTGTTTTTAATTAAGGATAAAAAAGAAAAATTCTTGGTAAGCGTAGAAAAATAACGAACTGGAAGATTTGCCCAAGTAACATTTTTTTATCCTGTTGCTCTCCAAAAGTGACTGTGTAGGAATTTTAACCGGGTTTTCGCAGGCATCTGTATGGATCGCCCATATCAAGGGTAGACCATAAAATGTTACCTGACTGGCTGTGACCAGAAATATTACAATAACTTTGATAAGGCTCTCGCATGAAAACCCATCGGGAATCAACTATAGGTCTCGATCAGTGTCCGCACATTTTTCCGCCCTAATATTTTTTATTTAATTTCACAGCTGTCTAACTAACAATCAAATTTTTTTTTGATCGACGTCTTCACTTGTGACCATGATTTATTGATCGGGGTACCTTCTCTCTCGACGGATCTTTTCCATGTTTTGCGCGGTCGTCTATTTCGGCGGCTTCCTTGGATCCCGTGGAGTCTCCAATCTAGAGCCTATTGTGCGATGTTGTTTGCCACTTTCGCCCGCACTACTGGTGTCTATGCAATCTTTGCCTGTAAGTCTGAGTAGGCCTTCGTTGGTAATGACCTCCGGCCAATGGATGTTAAGGATGCGCCGGAGATACCGGTTAATAAACGCTTGTAGCTTAGATGATATTTGACAGGTTTGAGTTTTGTACGTCTGGATATGTTGTTATTGCGCCAGATCTTAGCAAGAGTATTAAATGCAACTCTAGTCTTATAGATGCGAGCCTGTACATCAGCTTCAGCACCGCCATCTGCTGTGACTATGCTTCCGAGATAACAAAATTTATCCAGTGGCACTACTTGTTGCTCATACAGATAAATTTCTTGTGGTCTACTAACGTCCAAGCTCATAAGTTTGGTTTTGCTCTGCAACCGGACATTTTGGCTACCTGACTCTGCTTGTTGGATAGGAGACATACATCGTCGATTTAGTCCGGTATGTAGGCTGCTTAAAGTTTCCATCTACTCCTTCCTGATGTGTGGTAGTCTAGGGCGGTGCACAATACGTCATTAAATCTGGAAAAGCAAAGGTGACAATATGCATCCTTGTCTGCATTCAGCAATTGGAAGGGTTCCGACAGTTTTCCTTTGTGTGGAAAGTGACATTGGGCTCATAAGTAGGACTCCTTTAGAATGTCGATGTGATCGCTGAAGGAGAAACCCTCACGAAAGCCTGCATGTTGATCGCTAAGAGTTCGCTCGATTGTCTGCTTTATTTCGATTAAGATGATTTTAGCCATCAATTCGGAGACTGCAGTTGAAAGGCCGATACCGCGCCCATTGCTACAACTCCTCAGGTCGCCTTTTTTACGCCTGTTTTCCATTCAGTGGGATAGGTCTCGGTTTTCCAACATTCCTGAATTATGTGGTAAAGATTATCAGCCGCAGCAATGGGATCTGCCTTAACTAGTTTCGCTGGTATTCTATCAATCCCTGGGGCCTTACCGACTTAACTGCTTCAGCCAACTCTAAACTTGCCGGAGTTCTGGTGTCAATGTTGGCCACTGCCGCCGGGTGTTCAGGCTTGTGTGAAGAGGTGTTGTTTAATACTTTAACAAGATATTCTCTCCACCTCTGCAGTTGATGTTCCTCCGTGACAAGAAGCGATCTATTAGTATCTCTTCCAGGATGTTGTCTTGTAAGAGTCTTTCCTGACAATTTTAGAAATTGTATATAGATATTCACTGTCACCGCGGTAGGCCGCTTCTTTTGCCTTTTCTGTTATCCCGTTGATGTAGTTGCGCTTGTCACGTCTAATACTTCTTTGGACGCCTTTCTGTAGAAATCGGTATGCAGTTCTGAGATGTTGTTTAACTGCAACGTTGGTAACAGTATTAATGCGGTCTTTAATCTGCTTACTTTCCTCTATCTTGAACCATGTAGCGTCACTGATCCATGATCGCCTTCCGCTCTCTAATAGTCCCACGTACTCTGTATCATAGCTCACAAAACACTCCTTCTGCCTTTCCCATTTTTGGTCGGTGTTAGGACGCCGTGCATATGCGCTACGTATGTCCGACGATTTAAACCTCTGCACATTGAGCCGTTTCACACAATATTTAAGACACAAAAACTACGCAGCCTGTATCTAATTTTTTCCATGTTGAATGTCAATTTTCCTGCACTATGTTTTTTTTTAAATCTTTTATTCTTATTTTATAATGTGCATATAAAGACCTTTATATGATACCCCACTTGACCTAGAAACCTCACTTTAAATAAAAATATTTTAAACATTTTTTCATTTGCAATAAAGGTAGGCAAGCATTATTTAAAACAATTTCAAGTCGATGGCATTAGTTTAAATAAAAATGCGACAAAAATATTTACATCAAAAATTTTCAAAATTTGAAAAATATTTGAAAACTTTTGCGCGAGTTAGATCAAAGCATGATTCTAACAATGTAGAAAAAGCCACTTGGCAAGAAATTGTGGAGAAATATCAAAACAGTTCACAAAATTAAAGTATTTGCCATGAGAATTAATTACGTTAGCATTTCAACTGAAAACAAAATTCTCACGTTCAGTGCAATGCAAAGATCTCCTTTTTCAACTTATGTAGAAGATTAAAGGACCATCCGCATGGTGCCTTTATTCATTCAATAAGCGCATGAGTTACAGCGCACGCACTAAGCACATGCGCTTTTTTGTAGATTGTCACAGCGCACAGCAAAGCGCATGTGTTCCGACCAAGAATGGGAATCTCGTGCGCTATTTCGTTCAATTTCTCAGTTTAAAGGGATGCTTTACTGATTAAACGCTGTTGTGAAATAAAATTTTTGCGAATTTAAATGCGCGTGATTTTACAACGTACCGTAAATTGTTTTTAGTTTAATTAAAAAAATTATTTATAACATTTCTTGACTGGAATTACCCAACTATTATTGAACCTAAACAATGAATTTAGAATGCAGAGAGGAGACCCTTAAGTTAATTGAAGAGTATTATTATTTTGCATCTAGCAAGGTCTAAGAGGATTTTAAAATCGTTAAGGGGCATTCTCGTGAAGATTTTAAACAAATAATCGCTGTAACTCTGTTCTAGCTCTTTAGTTTTTTTAAAATATTTGGTTTTTCTTCTAACAATTTTTGTACCCTGCGATTTTGTTTCCTTTTCCTTTTCTCCTCCAATAAAAAATATGCCGCACATAGCCCACGTGCTCACTATAGAGAAATTCCTTCTGGTGGCCTTTATGGACATTGAGGGAGCTTTTAACAATGTAAGCCCGGGGGCAATCATGGATGCACTCGCTTCTCTGGGTGTGAATGCCAATCTTATGTCGCTGATCGGTCAGATGCTTCATGGCAGGGCTGGGAAAGGCTCATGCTACCAGGACTGTGAGTACGGGCACACCGCAAGGCGGGGTCCTGTCTCCTCTTCTTTGGAATCTGGTGGTGAATAATCTGCTGTGGAGTGTTTGCCTACGCGGACGACATCGCTATAGATATGTGTCTCTGGCAAATTCCTGCCTGTTTTAAGGGATCTTATGCAGAATGCCCTCACTAAGCTCACCAATTGGGCGAGGGGGTGTGGGCTTAAGGTTAACTCTAACAAGACCGATATGGTCATCTTTACTAGGAGATATAAAATTTCTCATGTTGACCTTCTGTATTTGAATGGCACCCGCCTGACTTTTAACGAGGAAGCTAAATATCTGGGTATCATCCTGGCTAGGAAGCTCAGCTGGAAGCCTAATATTCATGATAGGGTCAAGAAAGCAACTGTAGCTCTATACTACTGCAAGAGGGGCATCGGTAAGAAATGGGGTTTTCAGTCCAAGTTAACTCACTGGCTCTATGTTGCAGTCATAAGGCCAATCGTTGCTTTAGAAGCGTTCTATTCATAAATACACGCTTGTCTTACACAATCTATCCCCCTTTTTCCTCGTAAAAACTACTCCTCATCCCCCGTATGGTACGACAAAGAATTACGCTCTCTCCGCAACAGGAGAAATAAACGTTGGCAAACTTTTCTTCTATCCCAGACCGAGTCCGGCTATTCTTCCTACCTATTTGCTTATACCTCTTTTTCTGAACGTTGTGATATCCTCTTCTATGAGTACCTCCAACAGATGAAAACTAGCCTCATATCTGACCCCAAGCGATTTTATAACTTTATTAATTCCAAGAAGAAATCCAATGGTTACCCCTCTTCCCTAAAACTTGAGAATACCTCTTCGTCTGATCCTAAGGTTATCGCCAACCTCTTTGCACTCTTCTTCAGTAAATCCTTCAGCAACAGTTCCCTACAACCTGACCTTAACTACTTTTCATTCTTGGACAAATGCACTCAAACGTCGTTTACGTCTTTCGCCCCTGATCCCGAACTAATCGCCGCCAGTATCAACGGGCTTGAGGACGACATCAACCCAGGTCCTGACGGCATTCCGGCCATCATTCTGAAAAAGTGGGCCATGCATCTAATTCAACCCCTTACCCTGCTTTTCCGCCTCTCGGTCACTCAAGTGGTTTTCCCTCATTTATGGAAAAATTCGTATATTATTCCCATCTTCAAAAAAGGTTGCAAGAACGATGTGTCCAACTACAGATCCATCGCTAAATTATCATGCATACCTAAACTATTCGAAAAATTGGTCTATGATTCCATGTTCCTCCACTGTAAGTCTATCTTCTCCCTCTCCCAGCATGGCTTCGTCAAAGGAAGATCTACAACCACCAACCTTACTGACTTCGTCTCCAAAACACTATGTGCCCTGGAAAACGGTAAAGATGTTGATGTTATCGCCACCGATTTTAGTAAAGCCTGCGACAAGATCTCCCATAATATTATCTTGTTCAAACTTGATCGCCTAGACTTCCCCTCCCCATTCATCTCCTGGATTCAATCCTACCTCAATAACCGTCGGTACAATGTTCTTTTCAGCTCATCCATTTCTAACCCTATTGTCGCTCGTTCCGGCGTCCCCCAGGGCAGCCACCTCGGTCCATTAATTTTAATCCTTACAATAAATGATGTTGAATGTGTCATCAATCACTCAGAGCTATCCATTTATGCTGATGACATGAAAATAATTAAACATATCTCCTCCACAACCGACTCTCTTCTCCTGCAAAAAGATCTCGATTCCTTCACCACATCGTGCATGAAAAACTTTCTTGAACTCAATGTCTCCAAATTCCAGTCCATCTCTTATTCCCGCAAGCGTCTTACACCCACCACTCGTTACCTCTTTGTGTGACCTCAGAATAATCTGTGATAGTGAACTCAATTTCTGTTCCCACATTGACAGCATAATTAACAGAGCTAACTCCGCGCTAGGGTTTGTGAAGCGCTTGTCCAGAGAGTTCTCCAATCCTTATGTTTTCAAATCTCTCTATATCTCCTTCGTTAGACCTCTCCTTGAATATGCCAGCCTGGTATGGTCACCTACACAAACAACTCACATTAATAGGGTTGAATCTGTCCAGCGTAGGTTCATTCGCTTCGCTCTACGTGATCTTCCGTGGGTAGACAGATTCAACCTTCCACCTTATGAAAACCGTCTGAAACTAATAGACTTACAACCTTTAAGTAAACGTCGTGACGTTTCCGACATTCTCTTCATTCATCAGCTATTAAGTGGTGCCATAGACTGCCCTTCAATCTTTACCCATCTATACCAATCCCCGCAACCTTAGGTCCACTCCCCTTTTCCGACTTGACCGCCATCGCACAAACTACGGTCAAAGTCCAATTACCAGGATGCTACGAAAAGTCAATGACCTTTCCTCCTTTGACTTCCATCTGAGTAAATCATCCCTTCACACAGCCTTATATCTTGATCTCGTCCATCTTGATCGCCTTTCTAATTCTTCTTCCTTCCAGCCCGTATCTACTTTAATTAGAGCTTATATTGTAGCTTTTGCTATTTATTTATTATGTCATCATTTATTATAGCTTGTAGTATTAGTATTAGTATTATGTTATAGCTTGTAATTGTAGTATTATTATGTAATAGCTTGTATTAAGCTTAAATAAATAAATATACATCTTATGATAACAAAACCAAAAAATGTTTAGTATTTAAAATTACCTTTTCATTGTAAATTTCCAGAAAGGATGCTTTAAGAATGAAGTTTATGTCCTTGCGATCTTTAAGAAGCTGGAAGAGATAAACAAATGAACGAAAAATCAGACCATGACGAGAATCTTTTGGTTCCGGTCTTCCTTGGAACTAAAATAAACATTGCTTAGTATATTTAATTAAAATATAATTTCTATGAATTTGTGAAACTACCAATTCCGGAGGCCCAGTTAGAGTATAAGTTTTTCCTGAGCCCGTCTGACCATAGCAAAAGGCTGTGCAACTAAATCCTTCTATGGCCATTTCTATTAATCGTTTTACACCAGAATATTCCAAAATATCATCTTGAGATGCGCCTGGTTCAAATACCACATTGTATGTAAATACTTTAATACTCTGAGTGGCATTATTTCCTGGTGTTTTGCATTCGAACTGAAATAAGGCAATTCTAAAGTAGAACTTAGTAATAAATTCGGTAAAAGTTACTTACCAATATTTGCCCATTTCCAGGAAATTGTAGAACTCCATCATGTACACCTTTCCGTTCTCTCTCATTCAGAGGTCTTACTCTGACAACAACGTTAATATTGTCCTCGGGTGTTGATGGCTCACTCCCCGTTGATTTCGAGGCGATAATTTCCAAAGTGTCCGCACTTCCAATTCTGAAAAAAAGTAAGAAGTCTATTTCACGTATTGGTTCTCAATGGCTGCCTTTTCGTTTATTATCAAACTCCCAAATCTATCAATAAAACTATTGATTTCGGTGGATACATTTTCCTTGATAAGTGAAATTAAGGAGGAATTAAGTTCTAAAAGTGACTTTGAGGGTAATAAAAACATTGTGGCTAATAAATACTTATTATGGGCCCACTCTGTACTTGTTCCTATATTAAATTCGTTTTCTGTAAATCTCAATGTCAGAATAATTACTAAAATGGACAGGGCAGGGAAGCGATTTCTTGGTAAAATGAAAGTATTCTTCCATCAATTAATTAAATTGTTTAATTTCGTATTCATCATTATTTAAATGTACCTAACTGAAAGGTTTACATAGCAAATAGAACTATGTTTTTCTAACTTTTTTCTAATAAATTGTGGAAGTACAAATCAAGTAGAAAATTCAATATTTACTCAATTCAGTTATTGACATTTGATATTTTACCGAATTAAAAAAGTGGAGATACAACTTTTCTGCACTTACCTATCAATATGTGTCAAGGGTAGAGCAAATCACATCGTCTACTATATAAATAACATAGACATTACCGCGCATAAAAATCGTCTGGATGATTGTACATATTGTGCTGACTGCCAATACTTCAAGAGTTGTTAGTTTGCCATCATAGATTATAGGCTGAAGATAAATATTTCAATGGCATGATCGTGGATGTCAAATAAAATTGCAATTAAGGGCTTGTTCATAAGCGCGATATGACTCCGTGCGATTTTTTCGTTCATTTTACTTTTTAACCGACTTCCCAAAAACAAAGAGGTTCTCAGTTCGACGTGTATTTTTTTTTAAAGTTAAAAGCTTTTAATTAACTTCACTTGTATGTATGTCCTGGAATTTTGTAATCAATATTTCACCCACTTCCAGTGAAGCTATTGGGCTGAAATTTGGCACACACGTTTGGTTCTCGTGACAATGTACGATTACTTAAATGCCGCCATTTTTAATCCAATATGGCAGACGTTACAAAATGGTAATTTACCATTTCCACCGCAACCCCTATGATATGGGTATCAAATGAAAGGGCTTGATGAGCGAAACACAATAAGTAAAGTGACGTCATTTTAAATCCAATATGGCAGACGTCTAATATGACAATGCAATATTATTATGAGATGGAGCAAATCTTCACCTTCACGTGGTGGAACCTATTAATCCGAAACATTCATTGGCAAGGAGACCAACGCAGATGGATAGTAAACCTAACAGATGTCGTGAAATTGATAAGAATCAGATAAGTTTGCAAAAGTCTCAAGAAAGTATAAGACACTGCCTAATAAACAATACCTGATTTATGGATGCAATTTCTAATAAATAGTAAAATTTCTGTGAAAATGGTCGTAACAAATTTAAAACAACTTAAAAATCTTGACAAATAATAGATCTAATATTGATTGCAAGATTTCAAAAGACTAAAAAGTAAAAAATAAAATTACACAATAATAAATAAAATTACATAATAATTTATTTAACAATTATTTATTATTTTATACTTAAAAGAAAAAAGTAAGTTTTTGCTATAATAAATTTAGGCTAAAAATAATATTTGCATAAAATAATAAATAAAATAGTCCTCATTTTTAATATTTTGGGTAAAATAAATTTTGACTTACATTAATATTTTGTTTGAAATAGTAACTTTGGTAATTTTGGGTTTACAAAGGATATAAGCACATACATTTTGGGCCAAAAATATATTTCAACCATAATATACCTTTAAAGTATTTCTTCACGGAATTTCTGTATTCGTATGACTATAAATAAAAGCTTGGGCGCTTATTAGATATTGAAATTTTAATTTCGCTTCACAGAAATTCCGTAAAGAAATTCCGTGAAGAAATACGTTAAAGTTATATTATGGTTGAAATATATTTTTGCTAAACATTTATGTGCTTATATCCATTGTAAACCCAAAATTATGAAAGCTAAGTAACTATTTCAAACAAAATATTAATGTACGTCAAAATTTATTTTACCCAAAATATTAAAAATGAGGACTATTTTATTTATTATTTTATGCAAATATTATTTTTAGCCTAAATTTATTAAAGCAAAAAATTATTTTTTTCCTTTTAAATACATTTTCTTATTTTATTGTTAAATAAAAGCTTCTTTATAAAAATATTTTTTTATTGTGTAATCTTATTTGTTGTTTTTATGTCTGACAGTCTGATTTGGATGGTTCTTTTGCTGTTGTATAGAGTGTGATCCCCCATTGCTAATAGCGAATAATTTGGTCCTATTATCCTATTTGGGGAGGAGATTTTTCCAACTTAGTAACGCGTGGACCGATCTCGGTGATTGTTTTTCTGTTGGGTAGAGTGTGTTTCTTGATTAATACCACGAGAAAAAAAATTTTGTGGGATGGAGTTGGGGGAAGGGTGTTGAACCTAATATTTTAACGCTTGGACCGATTTGGATGGGTCTTTTTTCGTTGTATAGAGTAGAGGACACTAAAATGTGAAAAATGAAAAACAAAAAGCGTTTAAAAGCATGAAATAATTTTTAATTTTATATCTGTTACGACATTTTGTAGTCGGTGCAAATTAAACAAATAAACCAACTACAGAACCACAATTGAAGATATAATACATTATACTACCTGAACGTTTCAGCTCACGGGATCATAAGAAAGAACGATTAAGCACTTTTTGTGAAGTCGGTTCAACTTTTTATGGGTCAAAATCAGCAAGGTGGCAAATTCGGTTCTGACACCATTTTTCGTAATAAAGCGTTGAAATAGTTGGGTCACAATTATTTTTAAATATCAGATTTATTTAATTTTATCTAAACCATTCATTAGTTTTTTGCAAAATGATGTTAACACATTTTTTTTCTCATAGAACTAGTGAAAATGTCATTTTGAGAACGCGTCCCAACACGCATTTTTGTATTTGAAATGTTCATAAAACAATGAAATACTAATTTAAAAATAAAATGTTCAATAATGTTTGATACGCTTGTATTATAGTAGCATAATCACAATTATAAATAAAAGTAACTTCACATTTATCTTACGTATAACTTTGTCCGGTAGTTTGTAGGTCACTTCGCGAACGCACTCTATTCTGTCAAAAAGTAGTGCTCAATTACATCAAGCGAGGCGCTACTGTGCAGTCGCCCGATGAAATCTCTCGAGTATACACAACGTTCGGTTGTTTTATATCGGTTTTCAATAAATTTTCTTGGTAAGATTATGTCAGTTATGTATTTTGGTACCGTACATCAATAGAACGTCATAACGGGAAAATCATTAACATTACGATAAGTGAAAATAATTAGTCTTAATTCCATTAAATAATGCTGTTCTATTTTCGCCAGTGTTGTATATTGGCGCCCAGGATGGCCAATGACTATTTAAAATAATATGAATTGTTGAAAAATCATTTCGGGAACGGTCATTTCGAGAACGTTAACATAAGACAATGTAGAGAACAGATTTAAATATATTTTTAACTTCCCACATATAGGAAGTTATTGTAATGGGCCCGATTTTCAAAATTTTTAGTTTTAATTTTTTTTACATTTCAAAGTCACCATAGTGTTTTACGCATGTTTTTGAACACATGTATGTGTGTGTGTGTGTGTGTGTACGTACGTACGTTCGGACCCACTTTTTTCGACAACGAAATCTCGCGAACGAAAAATGATAATGACTTCGCTATGGTGCCATTCGAAGCGTATTATTGTCAATAAGAGCTGAAAGAAATTTAATCAATTTCGGTTCAGCCGTTTTTTTGTTTAAACAAAAAAACTGAACAAAAAGTTGATTTTAGACTTTCTTGAAAAGGATTTTTTCGATATAATTTGATCTGATGACGATCGGGACATCAAAAAGTCGGATAATAACAATTTATTATGAACAGAAATTATTTATAATGATAAAAAATTGTTCACAACAATAAATAATTGTTTATAACAATAATAAATTTATAATGATAAAAAATGGTTTAACTTAGTTGAAAATTGATTATGAAAATTGGAAATTGAAAACAAAATTGAAGATTGTTCATAGCAATTGAAAATTCTTATAAACAACCACAAAAAATTTCTTTTATGAATAAACTTTGTTTATATCAATTAAAAATGGTCTATAACAATTAAGAATTGTTTATATCAATTATAAATTGTTTATAACCATTCAAAATTACTAATAACAAAGGAATTCCAAACAGAGTGCATTTATTTGGTTTTAAGTAAAAAAAAGTGCTATAACAGAATAATTTTTTAAAAAATGTTTGCATCTAATTAAACGAAATTATCATGATAAATTAAATTCATTAGTTTATTGATTTATAAATTTAAAATATCAATTTTTTAAGTATTTTTAAATGAGAGTGGGCGAAAGTTTTTTTTTTGAAATAGATTCAACTCATCTAATTGGTTCTGATACAACTCGACACTTTAAAAAATCCAGAACTTTTATAGTTTTTTGTAACATTAAAAAAACCATAAATAGTTGATATTAATGTATAGTATGAATTTTATTGAGTTTTCACTTACTCGTTTGTACTATGATCATGAAATTTATCGCTATTAACAATTAAATATTGTTAATAATAATTCAATATTGTTAATAACAATTAAAATTGTTATTAACTGGGAAGTTGTTCGTGTGGACTTCAAGGGTCGCACCAATGATGCGATACCCAGAATCTGGACCCACCCCACTAGTTTAAAATTGATTTTAGTACCGTATTTCCAAACTAAGCTTTATCAAATTTATATTTTTTTAACAAAAATATTTAACAACTGGTTGAGTGTCCGACTCGTGTTCCTGATACTTCGGGGCACAATGCGCACCTTTTAGATCTATTTCTAACATCGCATCCAGAAAAATACTCTGTTTCGGTGACGTCTCCCTTGGGTAATTCGGACCATTGTCTAATCTCCGCCCAATTCTCCATCTCCTCTCTGACAACCACTAATCTAAACTCCACCAAAAGATTAGTGTGGCATTATAAAAATGCTGATTGGGCGGGACTTAATAAATATCTCAGAGAGCTGGACTGGTCTGATTGCTTTTCTATGAAGGACGTTAACAGAAGCACCGATTATATCTTGAACATCCTATGGTTTGGAATGCATCGCTTTATTCCTCATAGCTTCAAGAACATCAAACCAACTAACACCAATTGGTTCAATAATGACTGTTTCGCAGCCATTAAAAAGAAGGAAGCAGCCTTCCAGGCATATAAATTGTGCCCTTCAGAGGAATTGAGACGTATCTATAGAGATGCGCGGAATATTTGCAATTCAGCAATTAGCCGGGCTAAGTTCAATTTCGACCAGAGCATCAGACGGAAGGTATTTTCTACTCAAAAGGGTAGTAAGGGCTTCTGGTCTCTAGTAAAAACCGTAAAGAACAATTTCACCTGTTCGTCAACACCACCACTCATTTATAATGGGAATGTTTTTACTGACTTATTGGACAAGGCCAACCTGTTTGCTGCTAATTTTGCTGCTAACTCGTACTTGCCACCATCATCGCAGCCACTTCCATCTCTATCACAGTGCATTAGTAGGCAAAAGCCGCTACACTTTCGCACTCGGGAAGTTTTTAGAGTACTTTCGAAACTCGACGTGTCCAAAGCTACTGGGCCTGATGGTTTCTCGCCCCTTGTTTTAAAATGCTGCGCCTCTGCTTTGGCTAAACCTCTGCGCAAACTTTTTCACCTGTCATATTCAACAGGAATATTTCCAAGTGTATGGAAACTTGCTCATGTCCAGCTGATACTTAAAAAAGGAGAGGCATGCGACCCCTCTAACTACAGACCAATTGCACTAACCTCGATCATATCCAAAGTTTTTGAATCACTCATCAACTCTCAGTTGTTGACATATCTAGAAAATAACCATCTTATCAACGATTGCCAGTACGGTTTCCGCGCTGGCCGCTCAACCGGAGACTTATTAACGGCTCTAACGGAGCGTTGGAATCATTGTCTCCATAATTTCGGTGAGTCCGAAATCGTCGCTCTTGATATTTCAAAGGATTTGATAGAGTCTGGCATGCTGCCCTTTTAGCCAAACTTCAAACATTTGGTCTGCATCCTACCCTCGTTTAATGGATAGAGAGCTTTTTGTCAGGCCGTTCAATCCGTGTAGTTATTGACGGCGTTACATCTGCATCCCACGAAATAAATGCCGGTGTACCGCAGGGTTCAGTTCTTTCACCAACTTTATTTCTTCTTTTCATCAATGATCTCTTATCCCTTACTCTCAATCCTATTCATAGTTTTGCCGACGACAGCACCCTTGATTTCGCGTACTCATTTGATTCTGTAATGAATTCACGTGGAAATGCTACAGAAGTCAATCGGGAACGCATGTTTAGATCATTAAACAACGACATTTCTAAGGTCCTCGCTTGGGGCAGAGCAAATCGTGTTACGTTTAATGCATCCAAAACTCAATGCTGTTTAATGTCCCTTAAAAAACGCCCAGTTCACCCCCAACCCATTTCAGTCGATGGAGTGAATATACCCAATTCACCCTCCCTAAAGATCTTGGGTATTGAGATATCCAGCAATCTTAGCTGGACTGATCATATATTTGCAATCGCTAAAAGTGCGATGAAATGTTTGGGTTTTCTACAGAGATGTAAGAAATATTTCACCCCACCCGACTTAGCGTTGATCTACAAGTCCCACATTAGGCCTAGACTTGAATATAATTCCCATATTTGGGCAGGGGCAGGACACACCGCATTGTCCGCGTTAGACAAAGTTCAGCGTAAGGCTGTTAAACTTATTGGCGATTCCTCAATCTCTGAGGGCCTTGACTCTCTTGAGCATCGACGGAATGTCGGTTGTCTCTCACTCTTTTATCGCTATTTCCATGGCCATTGTTCTAACGAAATCGCTAGCCTGATTCCTTGTAGACTCATTACAACGCGCGATACAAGATCTACAAGTCGCTCCCACCCCTTTACTCTCCGGGTCAAATTTGGACGTACCGTCAAATTTCGGGAATCTTTTCTTAGCAGAACAACACGAATGTGGAACAGTTTACCATCTTCTGTTTTTCCCTCGTCTTATGAGCCTGAAACTTTCAAACGGGGCGTACATCGACACCTCCTTCACTCAACCTCCTAACCCATTTCCCTCATCCTTAATTCCTTTCCTGCCAAGGCTGTGCTTTAGCATCATAGGGCATCCCCTGAGCTTTGGCAACATCATATATAAAAAAAAAAAAAAAAAAGTTTTGAATAGTAATTCTGAATGATGTTATAATACACCGAGTCTCTTTGGAATCCTGGATAAATGATTGAAATGTGAATATTTTGCGCGCTTCTTTTACAGTGCAATTATTGATAGTAACGTGTACATTGTAAGTTATTTTTTGGATTTGCATGACGTGATAATTTTTACAAAATTTCAAATTTCCAAATTCGTTACCTTGGTGATTTTGACCCCTTTGCTTTTAAGCGCTTTTTGTGAAGTCGGTTCAACTTTTTTTAAAACTATTTTTTGAATACTTTTGTTTCAGTCTGCGATTATTTTTCATTGTATGCCCGTTCACAAACTCGACAAACGAAAATTTGTTGTTTACATTTGAATTTGCTCATAATTAGTGCTTTTAATTAATATATATCATTCCAAACATTAATATTTACAGTGAATCGGGAACGCGAATTTAAGATATTATTAGGGAATATTTGAGCATTGCTGCGATTATTTTTAACATCGCAGCGACGTTAGACAAAGCCAACATGTCAAGTAACAGGTATATGACTTCAGGCAATCAAATCACAGTCGCATGCGACGAATCGCACTCGTGAACAAGACCATTTCTGGAAAAAATGTTGTCTGGATGTGTTAAAGTAAAAAAATCTCAGGATTACTTTCAATACATTCATAAATTTTGTTTATTTACAAACCATTTAACCACATATGAGCCACATCACTAACCAACATTTCGTGATAAAAAACTGGAATTGTTCATGAGCTTAATCAGCGAACATACGACACAAACGGTGGTTATTACTGTTATTAGGCTTAAGCACTGAGATCACTGAGATGCATTAAAATGGAGTGACTTATAAGCTATCTCATATGGGTACAATTTTACTTTCACTACTACTACTTTTACTAAACCATTTTTAATCTCCAATGTTTACTGTGAATTTCCAGCAGTCGGTTCATCTTTTTTTAAAAAACTATTTTATCTTGAAGAAATTTCAGAGCACCAGTCACACCAGAAGGACACAACACAATTTCGTGTACTCGCATGATATGACATTCATTTAGAGCAATCAGAAAATATTATACTAACAGACGGGACAAAATATTGATTAACAGGATTCAATGACGGAACATATATCACAGATAACAAATTATGAATGCAATTATGATTCTCGAATTATTGTATTATTATCTTTTTTAAATAGTAGCTATTCATTAGAATATGTTATATTATTTCGTAGAAAGACAACATTTTTTTACCAAAAATAAATTCTTTCTGTCCCGATTTCTATTCCAAAATACAAAGGAAAGTTACGAGGCAACGACGCACTTTGTTACATATGTATATAGGTAAAGTACTAAGCCAATCAAAGTACGAAATAGTTCAAAGCTCGCGACCCTAACCAATGATTAATTACAAGTTTAAGAACCAAATCTATTCAAGTTTATTTTTACACCAATAGTGCATAGTTGTTTCAACACTCGAGCCAGCAATTCCCTAAATCTTAGCGTAATTAGTGTTTATTCGTTATTGATTTTATCTAAATAACCCTAAGTGCTTACATCGACTAGTCAAGTGTAAACATAGTTTTTCATTGTTTCGTCGACTTCGATTTTTTTATGAATACTTTGTGTATTGTTTAATCTTGGTGGTTACATATTTCGAAAAGGGAAACATTGGAAGAAAATTAAGTCTGCCGTATGAAATAAACAAGAACTTAAAGCAATTTAACTATAATTTACATATATTACTGATAAGTATTCAGCTTTTTACTACATGGCTGTTTGGGCGATTTTTTTGCATTGGTCATTGGCCAGCTTATAAGCAAAATTTAAAAAGATAGTAAGGGTTTCTTATATCTAATCAGAATCGTAAAGAGCCATTTAACCTGTTAGTCAATACACCACCAATCATAATAATAGGAATGTTTATGCTGGCTCATTTGGCAAAGTCAAATTGTTTGCTGTTAATTAGTACATGAAACAGCATTTGGACTACATCTTCACCTCTTAAAATGAATAGAGAGTTTTTTATCAGACTGTTCAAACCGTATAGTAATAGACGAAGTTACATCTGACCGCTACGAAATAAATACTGGTTACTACAGGGCTCAGTTCTTTCACCAACCTGATTTCTTCTTTTTATAAATGACCTTTTATCTCTCGCTCACAATTCTATTTATAATGTCGCTGACGTATCATTTCATGTACTTTTTTGATTCTGTAATGTATTCTCTTTGGAACGCTACATAAATCAACCGAGAAAGCATGTATAAATGACCTTTTATCTCTCGCTCACAATTCTATTTATAATGTCGCTGACGTATCATTTCATGTACTTTTTTGATTCTGTAATGTATTCTCTTTGGAACGCTACATAAATCAACCGAGAAAGCATGTTTGGATCATTAAACAATGACATTTCTATGATCTTTGCTGTCCACCCACAGCCCATTTCAGTCGACGGAGTGAATATACACAATTCGCTTACTCTAAAAATGTTGGGTATTGCGATATCCAGCAATTTTAGCTGAACCGAACATATATTATTATTGACTACATCAGGTCTTGTCACGTCCTTAGGCTAATAAAGAACACAGCTGACAGTATCTCTACTGCGCAGGAATGCATGGCTAAAAATCTCTGCAACATCAGTACTAGCCTGCTCAGCCTTCAAGCAGTATTTGATGATTTTAACATGTTGAACCGAAAGTTTGATGACCTGTTGGCGTCAGTGAACAAATCTGGAGCTAGCTCTGACCTGCTGCTGGATAAGTCGCGAGATATCTCTTACAAGATAACTACTATGTCTAGTACTATTGAGGACATGCATGGTGCTACTGTTCATACTGAACACTGCCGCAAATCCTGTTCTCGTTATTGATGATATTGGGAGTAATTTAAAGCTTCTCAGAAAGGATATAGAATCGTTGTCATCGGCTGCGAAGGGCAGTTCTGACCTCATTCAGGTGATCTCGTCTGATGTGCAGTTCCTGTGTCGCAATTCGGTCTGCGGCTTTGGACGTCGTTGGTGTGCCCCTCGATCCTGAGCCGGCCGACGGAGGAGCTAAAGTGACTACCATTTGTGTGCCCGGTCCTGATGGGGGCGCTCTGAACACTGCACAATCTACTGCTACGCCTCCTTTTTCCAAGGTACCACCTTCGACGAATTCACGCTCTAGGCGAAGGCGCAGGAGGGATTGGGCTCCGCTTGCTGGCACTCTGGAGGACATTTGCTTTCTTAATGCATCGTCGAAGTCGACTGCTGCTCCCTCACTTGCTGCTGCACCCTCTTCTACTGGAGGTGATGTCTCGAGCCCGCGTCTGGCTTCCGGTACCGCATCGACAATTCCTACTACTTGCGACCTTGCTGACGCTGTTCCACCATCTGACACGCTGGATTGCACCGTGGTCAACGCCGTTGGACATGTGACTGCAGCGGTGGCTTTGAGACCGGCTGAGCTTCCACATCATATTTTCTTGTTACGGTTGCATCATGACACCACTGAGGATGACATCGTCAGCTTTATTTCATCATGCACCTGGACCGATCGGAGCTTAATTGTTTGCAAAAGAATTGATACACGACAGCAGGGTCGTTCCTCTCCGCCTCATTTAAACTTCTTGTACCAGATGCTGTTTTTCATTCGGTACTTTGCCCCAAAATCTGTCCACTCAACTCTTTCGTCCGTGAATTCATTCCAAGGACGAAAAACGTATTAGTGAGTTCTCCCTTTACTATGCCAACGTAACCGGACTGCGATCGAAGACGACTCGACTCTTCATTGGCTCGACGAATAAATGTTTCGACGTGGTCTGCCTGACTGATACTTGGCTTTGTGGAAGAATTGCAGACGCTGAGCTCTTTGGCTCTGAGTACTTGGTTTTCCGCCATGACCGCCACCTTCCTGGTTCTCTGCGCTGCCCAACATGACATTCCTTGTATGGTCGTTGATGTTGCGGGATCTGATCCTCTAGAATTCATTTGTGTGGTTCTCAAGCTTCCACACAAAAACGTTTACATTACCACGGTCTATATTCCACCTGGATCGCCCTCTGATTACTGTGAGTCGATGTTTACTTGTGTTGAAGGACTGGCTGATTTGCTGCTTCCGTCGGATGACCTTATGCTCCTTGGAGATTTTAATATGCCTTGGGCCAGTTGGGAGCGCTCCTTGGATAAGGATTTCCTACTTAATTGGCTCTTTGCCTGTGATTGGACGAATGTTCTGAATGAACGTGATATCGATAATGCTGTAAAATTATTTTACGGATCTCTTTTCTCTTTGTTCCTGTTTCAAGGTCTCGTGGTTCGCGTTCATATCAGTCTTGGCTCAATAGTTCCGTGAAAGGAATCTAAAGAATAAAGCTTGGAAGCGGTTTTGTTCCTCAAGGAGTGATGCTGACTACTTCACTTACTCCATGTTGCACAGCCAATTTTGCTCTGCACTTGATATTTCTTATTCTGACTATTTAGAGAGAATTAAATCGACTTTGGGTGTTGAGTGATGGCTACCCTTCTGTGTTGAGTTTTGGTGATGTCGAGAGCGACGACCCCCTGACGACATATCAAACTACCGCCCCTTTGCCAATTTATGTTGTATCGGTAAAATGTTAGGGGCTCTGGTGTGCAATGCTCTTAACTTCCACTGCAAACCTTTTCTGGGTTCCTTTCAGCATGGCTTCGTGAAAGGTAGATCTACTACGACTAACTTGCTGGAATTATCTTATTGCTGTATTTCTGCCATTGAATCTGGCAAGCAGGTCGAAGTCATTTTTATTGATTTTAGCAAGGCTTCTGACAAAATTATTCACAGTGTTCTTGTTCGTAAGTTGTCTTTTCTAGGGTTTCCATCAATTTTTGTTAATTGGATTCGTTCCTATCTGTCTGATCGCAAGCAACGTGTTCTATTTCGAGGTTTACTTTCGAACGATATTTATGTCACCTCCGGTGTTCCTCAAGGAAGCCATCTAGGACCATTGCTTTTTATCATTTACATCAATGATGTATCCTTAATTCTCCCTAATTCCAGAATTCTATGTTATGCTGATGACGCCAAAATTTTCCGCGTTATTTCAAGTGCGAATGACTGTGCACTATTAAACTCTGACTTAGACGCCTTTCATAATTGGTGTTCTGCAATATTCCTCCCCCTAAATATTAGCAAGTGCACTACTATGTTATTCTCTCGATCAAGGAATCCAGTGCACTTTAACTACACCTTAGACGGTGGCTCTCTGAGTTGACAAGACTAAAGATTTAGGGGTCGTGCTAAATACGATCTTTTCATTTGATGACTATATCAACACTATTGTGAAAAAAGCTAATTCTGCTCTGGGCTTCGTCAAGCGATGGTCTAAGAAGTTTGATGACCCATATATAACTAAACTCCTTTATTTTACGTTCGTGAGACCTGTTTTGGAGTATGCTAGTCCTGTGTGGTCTCCTTTTTATGCGACTCATATTAATCGTATTGAAGCTGTACAGCGTAGATTCGTTAGATTTGCCCTTCGCGGCCTTCCTTAGATCGACCCGCTTCGGCTGCCTCCCTACTCTAACCGATTGAAGCTTATTCCATTGGAGTCCCTTGAAAGTAGACGCGACAACTCCAGAGTTGTTTTTGCCTTCGATTGCTTGCAAGGCGCGGTTGATTCCCTCGAACTGGTGGGAGCTCTATATTTATCGATTCCTACTCGCCCCTTGACCGCACTAATTATGGTATGCATGAGCCTATTACATCTATGTGTCGTCTTTTTAATAATCATTTTGAGCTTATTGATTTTCACTTATCTAGATCTCATCTGAAGAATCAGCTTTCTTAGGGTTACTTTTTCTTTTTCTTTGTAATTATATTGTTATTTTTTTGTAGTAGTCAGTGTTTGATGAATCTTAATAAATTAATAATAAATAGCTAAAAATGTGATGAAAGATTCAAATACAGATATAAACATGATCACGAGTAGGGTTCACCCTCCCATTAAGGAAGCAAAAAGTCAAATCGAAAGATACTATTTCATCAAGGCTTTGGAACGGTGGGAAAATATTACCTATTGTCTCATAACACGAAGACTTTGGATAACACTGAATTGCATCAGAACTTCTGCCCCAAAAGAGTTATGGCCATGAGGCTCGGCATACCATCGAATGAGTGCTGTAGAAGTTGCAGAGACGAGGAGGAAACTGAATCCATAGTACACCTACTCTGTGAATGTCCAGCACTAAAAGAACGACGACTGTTTGCCTGTTTGGGAGTAAGGTTCTTTGATAATCTGGAAGACTTAGCTGGGTAGCACTGGTGGATTTAAATAAGTTCTTACAGAGATCTGGATGGTTTCTTTTAAGGGGAGGTTACCGGTCATGATGTTCAAAAAATCAATTTTTTTGTTTTTACATAATTTGAATCCTTATAGTGTAGTATATGTAGTTAAAAGGATTTTGTGAAATCTGATGTAGTTTAGAAGTAATAGCGCATTTAGCGGCAGGAAAACAGCTCAGCTGAGGCGCGCCGGGTGTACCTAGCAAAACGACCTTTTCCGCTACCATAAATACCGGCATGCATTTCAATGAATCCTTATCGCATATTTGACCTTCTCTTGGCTATAGATGGCGTTGGTCAGTTTATCTACGGAAGGTAACAATACCAGACAAATAAACATTAAAAACGATTTTTTATAACTTTAAACTGCTGTTTCGAGAAAAATGCATTTTTCTCAAAACAGCATTTTTCAGTGCGCGGAGCCCTCTACAGCTTCAACGGATAAACCGATTGACTTGCAATTTGTTCAACGGTAAAGGAAATTTAATTTTGTGGGCCTTATCGAGGCTATTTTTTTATTCCTTTTTTTGCTTAAACTTTTATTTTTGCGTCCATTGAAGCTGAAAAAAACACAGTGAAAATATGTATGACGTCTTTTTTCAAACGCCCGCCATTTTGATAAACGGGGGTTTCCAGAATATTTAAAAACGATAAGGCCCCTCAAATTTCATGCAGATTAATAATTTTTTACCAGTTTTTGTTTCAGATTAGCTTACAAGGGGGTGGAACGCCCCGCACAGAACATTGCATTCAGTTCATAGGACCTACAGCCGCCATTTTGGATTTTTTTAATGAAAAAATTTGAAAGTATTCTTTATTTATAGGGAAATAAATTATATTAACTGCCGTTTTAATAAATATTCATTATATACCCGAAAAAAATCCAAAAATTGACGCATTTTTCATGCAAACAGAACTAGAATATATGTATATATATATACCTATTTATAGCCATCTTTGAAGAAATACTTCTTATTTTTCCACAACGTTTATTTTTTATTAAATATAACAACTAACACGTTTCCTCTTACTAGGACATCAAGGCTTTACTTACACTGATTCTCTGAACAGCTAACTAAACTGAGGCATTGGATCTAGTTTTAATACTACTTTTGGGTCACGCTTTAAAGTCTAGTTTTTTAAATCCATTAGCGGGAAAAAAAACACAATCCTTAACGCCATTATATTACCTGTCAACTATGTAAGATATTAGTAACTACTATACCAAAAAAAACTGGTTAATTTTACCATTGTTCTAATGAAATTCCTAGTGCGGTTTCTTTTAGACACACCACAACGCGCGATACGAGAGCTTCATGTCGCTCCCACCCATATACCCTCCAGGTAAAATTTTAGCATACCGTCAAATTGGAATCTTTTCTAAGTAGAACAACATGAATGTGGAACAGTTTACCATCTTCTGTTTTTTCCTCTTCTTATGAGCCCGAAACTTTTAAATTAGGCGTATATAAACACCCCCTTCACTCAACCTTTCAACTCATTTCCCTCACCCTTAATTCGTTTTCTGCCAAGGCTATGTTTAGCATCATCGGGCATCCCCTGACCTTTGGCAATATCATATAAAAAAAAGATGGAGATAAACCCCTCTCTCATACAGTTTTTTCATCTCTCGCCTAGATCTACCAGTTACTCCATTTTTGCACACGACGTAAGAATTTGATTTTACCTTTAAGCTCAGCCTCCTACAAGCATAAGATTGTATTGCAATCTTAACTGCTGAATTATAGGGTGATTATTAAATTTCAACTAAAGTAGGTTCGTAATGACTCTAAGCAAATATGTACTTCTTAAATCACTGAGAGAATTTCTATTTATTTCAAAAAGACATTGCTCTGATCACAAACATTATTCTTTGCATTTATGCGTTTGTATTTCTCCATAAATTAATCGGTTTGATTCGCTAAGTAAAGAATATTTCAAATAACTTAATTTACTTAAAGCGACAATTTAAAATTTATTTAAATAATTTATTTTGAAGGTCGCGTAGAATTTAAACATCTTTATAACAATGGAGATAATTTCAGTCGAACCTACGTTTTCTCGTACAAAAATAAACCGATAACGATACTTTCCGTGACTGCACCTTTTTAATAATTCCGTTCCTTATTGAACTCTGCCGACATTGACGGCATCCATAACTTCAACCTATCTAAATTTTTTAACTAGATTTTATTTCCAGCAATGAATTCTTACCGTCAGTAAATTCCTTTGTCGTATGAAGAGACGTGGACACGTTACCTCGTAACTCAAACTTTAACATGAATACCTACCAGTGCAAAGGGCAGACTTTTCATGGTTATGCTATCGATTTACGATTAATCAAATAAAGGAACCACGCGACACTGAAATGTTCTTTCTTTAATGAGTAGCCCTAAAGTAACGAAAGTCTGTTTTCAGCGGAGACCGTTTTCTTTGAGCCATCAATTAAAGGTAATAGAATCACTTTAACCACTTTTTCACTTACTGTGTGCTCTTGGTGGTACAGGATAAATATACGGTTTAGTGAACGAACCCTCATTTGAATGTACTTACGAGGTCATTGATACCTTTTCATCGAAACCTAATGAACTTTTTATGTTTATAGAAACTTCATGAGCTCAATTGTTCTAATGTACTAAACGCTACATTAAGTGGAAATCTTCCGTGTTCCAACAAATGCAGTAAACTTCTGTGGACATTACAATAATGTTTTAGTTTAAGTAATTAGGGGAGCGAGTCTTCCCATGAATAAATCACCAATTAGGTCGTGATTTCGTGTAAAAGCCAAAATTAGCTGCCACACAGTAATGATAAGTAACCATTAAGTGTGTTAGCATTCCCTTTTTGCACCAGTTGTCAACCATTAGTCCAAAGAAATTCATGAAGTCGTCAATCTACTTGTACTTTATAAATTAAGTGAAGCGGAATATAGTTTCAAACAAGTAAATTTCTTTAAGACGTTTCACAAGAAGGTATGCGGAAGCAATTATCAATAAAATCATGGTCTTTGCAATGAATAAACAAGAAACTCAGAATCACTTTGCATTGTGAATTGAATTTTTCGTTTATAAATTTTTAGGGTTCCGTACCACAAAACGAGAGAAGGAACCCTTATAGGTTCACTTCACCCTGTTTCTCAGGAACGCGTGGAATTATCGGGTTAAAATTAATATGAAATACTAAGGTCCATGGTCTCTTCAAGCTTTTAAGTCAACGCAATCAAAAAGTACGGCCATGTATGCCGCGAAATACGCCCATTTTGCCGCATATTTTGACACTCGCAAATAAGTCAAAACCTTTAGGGTACTTGCCGTTGACCCAAAAACATGAAATTTGGCAAGAAGAAAGGTCTCACAGCACAAGTAAAGCAAAAAATCCGAAAGTCGTTAATTTGTAATTATATCGGTCTGTCTGTCTGTGAAGACAGATTCTTTAATTTTTCAGGTTTTGGATTTTGCTGTTGTTGGGTTATGGCGACTTTTATGCCTCTACTCGAATAACACGTGTGGGGGGGGGGAGTATATATATTTGTAATTTTAAATTGTTGCTTTTGCAAATAACTTAACACGTTCATACTTGACTTACTTTTTTTAAGGCCGCCACATTTATGTGCGATGCGAATTTGCAAACGGCTATGCTAAGGGGGGGATGCAGGGATGAAGGTGGAACTAAGCGCACTTCGTCGTGGGTTCATTACAAACAACCGAGTTTTGTTTCCGCACAGTTAACTCCACGAAATTCTAGCGGTAATATGTCCACACTAACGACAACCAACCAACAATGTTTTCGACGAGGAGAAAGCAGTAATGGACTCTGATAACCTTTTCGATATATCCAGTATTGAAATAAATAAATCTCCCAAACAAGAAAATACGAGTAAAACCTCCACCGAAAGGCAAAGAATTTCTAAAAAACGCCGATCCAATCTAGATAAAAGCCTTCTGGATATTGAAGAAATAAAAATAAAAATTCTTCAAGACATTAATAATAGTGCTCGACAATTTTTGTTGAGTTTTCTCCGATTTTTAAAAAAAAAAATCCCGAAAACAGACAAATGAGAGTGAGAAAAAAAATAACTGATGTTTTTGTAGAGAAAGAAGAATTGCAAGAACTTCAAACACAGCCACTATTCGTAGAAACTGCAATAATTTCTGTACCATCAACATTATCTTCAACCAGTCAAATATTGGAAAATCTCAAATACCTGCTCAGCATAATATTGAAACTATGTATGATTCATTGGGATAAATTTGTAATAATGGGGACAAATAAAATGGTTTACCTCTTAAATTGTAGTACTTTACTTACCTCAAAGTAATCATCAGTTTCTCTTCTGGTGTTATACAGGATCGAAAATTAGTGTGGTTTGTAATTCGCAACCTTATTTTCGACAAGCTAAACTCAAATGTTTCTAGGTGCATTCTTGTAAAATCAAAAAATTTACTTGGATTACCCTTCAAATCCGAAAATATATTGCAGAATTCTCCGTTATATTCTCGATCTTTATTAAATTCTCAAATCCATTTCATTTTTCTATTCCAATATAATAGCCTTCGTTTCAACAAAATACTCTCTGAAAGTACAACCTGTTCTATAGACTTCGTCTTAGTGCTGGTTCGCTCGGTTCCTTCTTACTCTTAAACTTTTGCGTTTCGTCAGAACCCTGCTTGTAGTGTGAACACATTTCGCAAATACGAAATAGTGCGAATTCTCGGCAGAATTCGCGCGAACGAAATTCGGATCCAGTGTGCGGGCAGCCTAATTCATATTTCGCATCATTTCACAACCGCGATGCATGAAACATTCTTTTTTGAAAGTACATTTACACGCCAGAAGTAAAAGAAAAGCACACCTTTTGTGTCGCGCATTTGCAAGCGAGAAAACTTCGTAAGAAAATACCAAACGAATTCTTTCTCTCTTCTCAAATAATAGTACAAAATGTCCCGGAAACATTCCGGGAATATTTCCAAAAAAGTTCCCCAAAGCATTTTTATGCCTGAGGCCAGTTTTTTTAAGTAATGGAATGACCACGTATTATGTGAATGGAAGTAACAGAAATTTTGAATTTTCATAGAGCGGCCAGGAAGAAAAAAATATTTTCAATTAGTTATTTAATAATTCACCCAATTGCTTTCAACTATTTATCGTGTATGCCAGTTTAATAGATAGCCAATAACCGACTTTGAACTTCTGGATTAAATTAAATGAAAATATTGCAGATGTCAACAAACTGGAAATTGTAATAAAATCTTTATACAAACGCTTTAGTCGGAAATCATCGCAAGTAAAAGTTGAAAGTACAACTTTATGTTCACCCCTGTCTTCACCTTGTCAACGAGCAACATGGCTGATCTTACTTACATGGCTTATCCTGAATATTATATTATCTAAGTTGTCAACGTAGAAATTCAAGCACTGTACCACATATCCACTAGTTTACTATTCAAAAAAGTAGTTGTAAAAAATCAGATTTGGATAGCCTGCTCCTCTCATTTTAACTTGATTCCTGAAAGTCCGATAGGTGCGCCCAATAGTTGCTATAATCCTATTAAATTGCCTTCGCACCAAAAAACAGTTTGTATGAAAACTGAAAATCGCACATTCCAAAATCTATTATTTCTGATTTACACAACAAGCCATCGATGACAAAATCATGCAGTAGTCTTAATAGCCTTAAAATATTATAGCGATTACAAGCTAAGATTTATGATTTTTTGGTTTGAAATTTAACATTTGTAAGATTATTATACAAATTTAAGATAAAATGAAAAAATTTCCCAGTTCAGTTGTAGAGTGTTTTAAATAGATCAGAATCGGAAATAAATAAATCGATTCGAGCTAAATCGGTCCCGCGTAAAATCGATTCGAAAATCGGCAGATCGAAGGATCAAATATCGATATTTTGAAATCGAATCGAAGTTCGTCCATTCCTACTGCTATTGTGTGCCCAGCCTCAGGCCTGCACTACACTAGACACAATTCTTGCTGCGGAAATAGTCCATTTAAATTTTACATTTCTTTTAAGCTAACTTTGCAGTTTGCTTAAGACAAGGTTTTATTCTTGTTGTCTCCGGGGCTTGGTTGGTTTGGTTAAGTGGTGAGCGTCGCTATCATGGTAACACTTCAATTAGCACTATTGGGTCATTCCTACGAGTAAGTAACTAAATGGAGTTGCCCAACAGCAGAGATTTCCGTAGCCTGTGCCTAAAATGTGTGAGTTTACACGCACACAAGAAAAACAGTACAGGACAGGCTGAAGAAAAAATCTTTATATGGGGGTGCTTTGGTGCAATTTTTAAACTATTTTTTCACTAAAATTTGTTATTTTTATTACGGCTCCTCATCACAATATATTTAACTAATTAATTTGCAAATCAGTAAACACTTCAACCATAAAGTTTTCATTTACTAACTCCTTGCAAAATTTAATTATACCACCGCCTTTGTAAGTGGTAACTCAAGAAAAATGAAAATATGGCTGCTGAGCCAAAGGTAGACAAAGTCTACCTTAACGCAAAAAGTGGGTATTTTATAAGTTAATAGTGTGTTTAACACCGCCTCAAATATTCTTATCACAAAAGAAAGTTATTTTCTCTACTTTATCTGTGAAAGAAATACCGGGGTGTTTTAAATAATTTGAATTTTTGCAAGATTGCACTACACACTTCATTGTCACTAATCGTTTAAAACTTGAACTTTTCTCAAATAGTTTTGACACAACACGCAATAGTTTTATATTTTTGTTCTTCGCAATCTATTTAATTCTTACTTCAACATTACAGGACGATAAAATTACACAAGCCACGGCGCGTGACTTTTGTTTATACCTATTTAATTTTATTATCAATTTGTTAAGGTTATATGTTAATTATATTTATACTGTATTTAAAGAATAGAGTGATGTCTTTAATCTTGCATAACTACTTTTAGCACTTAATTACAACCGAGGATTTTACCTGTCTAAAAAACTTTTTTCGCTGAAAATAAGAATGACCCATTATAGCGTCTATTATTGATGCCACAACCAGTAAAACCCGGTTTTTTATTGGGCTTAGTTCACTCACAACCCTGATTTTTATATTGAAATCCTGGCTGAGTGTATTATGGGAAAAAGGAACTTCAGCCAACTGGAGGAATTTAAGTAACTTCCTTAACCTTTATCCTCGATATTGCCTTTAGGTTTTCAAAGAAGTACTTCCCCATAGCCCTTTTTCTGACTCTGGCAAGAGCTGGACATTTACATTTCTTTTTCACGTCGTCACAACGGCGACAGTGTATATTATAAGGGGCGCCCAGAATAGGTGCATGCTCGACAAAAAGACAGTGGCCCGTACAGACCTCAGTGATTTTTGCTATAACAGCTCTCGGTATATTAAGCAAATCGGATGTCCTACTCTTATTATAACTTGGTCAGGTTGCCCAGGATATGTTACATGCTTTCAGAGCGCTCCATATGGCATTTTCCAGCGCCAAGGAATGCAGAATATCTTTAACATGGCCACGTTGTAGAGCTGCGCCCTCTATGTCAAGTTTGTTGGCCATCTCGTTCTCAGCAATGCTCCTATTTTTTTTTTTTTTTTTTAAAAACAAACGAACTACATAAATCACACTAACCTTTTCACGTTACCGTATATTCTTTTTAAGACATCGAATGCATTTCGACGAGCATTCTCGTCATCATCAGCGAAAACACCGACTGAAGTGACCTTTCATTCGATTTCACTCAACAGCTGATATTTTGTTAGTCTGCAGTGCATAAGTCAAACAGTTTAGAGATGATGGGACCGTTGTCACTGTTCATGCTGTTATTTTTGTTTTTCTGAATATACAAGCTTTCCCATGCATCTAGCTCTTTTTTATTTGTAACAGCTTTTTCCAATTTAAGTGCATCTGCACCTATATTAAAATGATTATATTCAATCATGTGTTGCGCTACCGACGATCTCATGGGTTGCTGATTTTTTGCATGGTTTATGTGCTCTTTATACCTTACGCTGATTGCCCTTCTAGTTTGTCCTATATATTTTAAACTACAATCGTTGCATCTTATACTATAAATTCCCGCCTTTTGGGTATCTTCAATTTTGTCCTTAGTGTTACTCAATTTATCCATTAATCGTCCATTATTTGCAAACACTGGATCTAAATTCTCTTTAATTTTTAAGTAATTTCCAATTTTCTGTGTTATCCTACCTTGATACACTAATTTTGTGCGTCTATCTTTTGGCTTTTCTTCTAGGTGTAACAAGGTGGTAAGGTTTTCTTGTTTCACTTTTTCTGCAGTCTTCCGTATAAGCTTATCTATTTCTTCTGGACAAAAACCATTCACTAGAGCAACATCTTTTATATAATCGTATTCCTTTTTGTAGTTTGTAATTGATAAAGGCAATCTGCATAGTCTGTTTAACATGTTATTAAAACTGGCCATCTTGTGTTGTATTGGACAAAACGAATCCCTTGTTATGAATCTTTTTGTAGTACATGGTTTCCTGTACACGTCAAAATTTATTTTATCCCCTTCCCTTATTAGCAATAAGTCAAGAAATGGAAGTTTTCCCTCGTTCTCTTCCTCCATCGTGAACTTAATAGTATTCTGTTTGCTATTAATTAGGCTGAGAAAGTCATTAACTTTATTTTTCTTTATGATCACTAAGATATCATCTACGTATCTTAGCCATAGTTTGAAGGGTATATTTTCGTTTTTAATTTCCATTTCAAGTTTACACATGAAAACGTTAGCTAAAAAACATGAGATTGGGTTGCCCATGCTGGTTCCTTTAATCTGTTGAAAATATTTTGTCCTGAATTGGAATTGGTTATGACACATACATAACTTTAAGGCCTCCACATACAAATTAACTTTTCCAGCGTCTATATTTTGATTTTTCAGCCAGTCATCAACCGCACTTATCGCTTCCTCGATGGGAATACTAGGGTAAAGAGCTTCCACGTCAAAGGATACTAATATTTCATCCGGTTCTAAGTTAATAATTCTTAATTTTTCAATAACTTCCCACGAATTTTTCACAAATAGACCTACCGGTGGTGTTAGTCCTCTAAATTCTTGTACTAGCCATTTTGCTATATTCAATGAGGGAGCTTCTACATTCGAACATATTATCCTCATTTTATCACCAGGCTTATGGATTTTTGGTAGACCGTATACCCGCGGAATCTTAGGATTCGGTAGCACAAGTTTCCATTTTGGGATATCGAGAACCTCGTTTATTTTCTTTGCCATTTGGTTTGCTTCCCTAATCATTTTCGGCAGTGGGTTCTTTTTTAACTCCACAAAATTATTTTCACTGATGGCCTTTACCATGCGTTTATCATATTCAAATTTATCGAGAATGACCATTGCATTTCCTTTATCTGCCTTTAAATAATAAACATCTTTTTTCTTCAGTGAAGAGATTATGTTTTGTTCGGCTTGACTTTTGAAATATTTATTGTTTCTCTCATTATTATTCGCTATAATATCTCTTACATTGTCTCTTATTGTCACTTTCTTAATGTCAGGAGAATATTTTATTGCAGTTTCAACGTTTACTACTAAGTTATCTATATTTATTTTTTTGGGATGCGGTATATACTTCAATCCTTTATTTAATAACGCTAATTCTTGCACTGAAAAGTCTACCGTTGAAAAATTATTTATTATGTCCGGGAACCCAGTGCAAGGTTACGTTAAGCAGGCTGTCCAAGGAGCTAAATAACTCCCGACAGTCCTGCACCACCCTAGAGGATATGATAACTAAGTTATGCGCCCTAATGGCCGCCTGATTATATGTAAAAATGGCGATGTTCTGTTTCAGTGAATGGGTACATAGAAGCAGCGAACACGCGTTCATAATCGCAAGCACCTCCGCTTGGAAGACGCTCGATGTGTTCGGTAGACGATAAGACTTCGATATATTCAGTGCCTCAGAGAATACTCCTGCACCAACACCTTGTTCCATCTTAGATCCGTAAATATAACGGTATCATAGTTGCTGGCCGGTTCCGTCATTCTTTATTCCCTTCTAGTTGAAATCCTGACACTGAATCCTTTATGACATGTGTGATGTAAAAAGCTAAGGCATCGGCCAGTCCTCTAGATGCCAAGTCAAAAATGTTGCGGTGGCTGTAGGGCTGAGCAATCCAGCTTCCAGATTGTTTGAGTTTGATTGCACTGCATGACGTCTGGAATTTGATTTGGTGATTAAGGGGAAGTAAATGCAGAAGCACATTAAGAGCTTCGTTTGGGGTGGAGTGCAGGGCACCGGTAGTGCTTGGTTTGGTTATAAGCCTTACTCATCGCAAGCCACCAAACCAGTGAGCCGTACCCGTCCTCTATCTTTAGCTTGGCCGTTTAATTTAGGTAAAGCAAAGTATGGTACCTTGGTTTTTGTGGTTAAGAGCATAAGCTCAGTTTTCCCTGGATTCACAGCCAGTCCACAGTTGGTCTAAGAACCAAGTGCTCACCATCTTCAGTGCACTCTCCATAATCTCGCTGATAACAGAGGACCCAACCCTGATAACAGCTACCACCTTGGATGGCTTCAATGCGTACATTGTTAAAGGCTCCTTATAGGTCAAGGGAAGCAACCAGGGTATATTGTTTATTCTTGATTGAATATTCAACTGTGCGTACTACCTCGTGGAGGGCTGTCTCAACGGATATTCCTTACAGTACGCGTGTTGGGATGTTGACATCTTTGCACCACAAAGAGTTTTCCTCAGATGTATATCAATGACCTGCTCTAGTGTTTTTAATACAAAGGAGATCAGAATAATCGGCCTAAAGTCGTTTGTTAGTTCGTGGCCTCGCTTTCCAGCTTTCGGGATGAAATGCCCAAGACTTCGTCTCCATGTTATGGGAACGTGATTATGTATGATACAGGCTCTACAGCCTAGGGGGCTAGAGTAAGTTTAAAATTGAGTATTCGGTGTCGCCATCTTGAAAAAGTAACCAAATATGGAATAGTATCCCTAATTTGAAATATCAACATTTCTCGTAAACAAAGTCTCCTAAACGCAATAAGCAGTAATCGACTATCTCTTTCAATCATTATACGCGCGTACAGGTGTCGACGTGTCAGTCAAGCGAGTCCTTTGTCCGCGGTGAGAGTGTTTTGTTTTATTGCTGTCAGAAAACTTTATCAGTTAGGCACGTAAAAATTAAGTATTTTCCGTAATGTAATTGCAAATAGTATTTTATTGTTTGTTTGAAAGTTTTAGAGGCATTTAATTGTATTAGTTTATTAGGTTTCAACATATGAATATAAGTTTAAATTAGTTAGAAATGCCAAATATGGACAGTTCATGGTCTCCAAATATGATATATAATACTCAAGGGGAAACCTGGATCAAATACTTCATGTGTGGTCTCTGACTACATATTGATTGCGCTGGTGCAGAGTTCGACACCTGGATTTGTGATTATTGCAAATAACTTAAGATCCTTTTTATATCTGACCAAAGTTCTCCAAGATTCTCATAGAAGTTAAGGTTGATTTTTGATAGTTGTAGTGTAACATATTTGGGATACCCATTCCATTATTAGATACCTTTATGTTGATTTTGATTTTTAAGAAATTATAGTACTTATAAGAAATAAATATAATACAAAACTGTAAAATGCAAATATATGATAGTTTATAATTACGATTAAAAGTTTTTGATTTTAATATTTGTTTTATTTATGCCTAAAAAACAAAACAATATTCCATATTTGGTAACTTTTCTCTACATATTACAAAAATTTTTTTTTGGAATGGAATTCTCTACAACTTAACTAGAGAAACTTTTTGTCGTAAATAGAATAATTAAAAAGTTCTAAGATCTATTTGACAGCACACAATTTGGCCAATAGCTTCTCGAGTGTATATAGTATTCTATAGTTATCTACGATAGTATTCCAGCCTCCTTTCTGAAAGCATGTAGCTCGTCCTCCCTCATTTCTGTTCTTTGTCATTTCTTTAATTTATCCTTGTTGTTATCCTTTGTTATCCTTTAATTTTCGTAAAGGCGACTTTGACAAATTAAATCACTTGCTCCTCAACTCTAATATTGGCGATGTCCCTCAACATCTCCCAATTGACGTTGCTTTAGAGGTGTTCTATTCGAAAATACACGCTTGTCTTACACAATCTATCCCCCTTTTTCCTCGTAAAAACTAGTCCTCATCCCCCGTATGGTACGACAAAGAATTACGCTCTCTCCGCAACAGGAGAAATAAACGTTGGCAAACTTTTCTTCTATCCCAGACCGAGTCCGGCTATTCTTCCTACCTATCTGCTTATACCTCTTTTTCTGAACGTTGTGATATCTTCTACTATGAGTACCTCCAACAGATGGAAACTAGCCTCATATCTGACCCCAAGCGATTTTATAACTTTATTAATTCCAAGAAGAAATCCAATGGTTACCCTTCCACCCTAAAACTCGAGAATACCTCTTCATCTGATCCTAAGGTTATCGCTAACCTCTTTGCACACTTCTTCAGTAAATCTTTCAGCGACAATTCTCTACAACCCGACCTTAAATATTTTGCATTCATGGACAAATGCACTCAAACGTCGTTTTCATCTTTTGACCCTGATCCTGAACTAATCGCCGCCAGTATTAATACATAGGCTTGAGGACGAATTTCACCCAAGTCCTGATGGCATTCCGGCCATCGTTCTGAAAAAGTGTGCCATGCATCTAGTCCAACCCCTTACTTTGCTTTTTCGGCTCTCGGTCACTCAAGGGGTTTTCCCTCAATTATGGAAAAATTCGTATATTATTCCCATCTTCAGAAAAGGTTGCAAGAACGATGTGTCCAACTACAGACCCATTGCTAAATTATCATCCATATGTAAACTATTCGAAAAATTGGTCTATGATTCCATGTTCTTCCACTGTAAGTCTATCTTCTCACTCTCCCAGCATGGCTTCCTCAAAGGTAGATCTACAACCACCAACCTTACTGACTTCGTCTCTAAAACCCTATGTGCCCTGGAAAACGGTAAAGATGTTGATGTTATCGCCACCGATTTTAGTAAAGCCTTCGACAAGATCTCCTATAACGTTATCTTGTTCAAACTTGATCGCCTAGGCTTCCCCCCCAGATTCATCTGCTGGATTCGATCCTACCTCAACAACCGTCAGTACAATATTCTTTTCAGTTCATCCATTTCTAACCCTATTGTCGCTCGTTCCGGCGTCCCTCAGGGCAGCCACCTAGGTCCATTGATTTTTATCCTTACAATAAATGATGTTGAATGTGTCATCAAACACTCAGAGTTGTCCATTTATGCCGATGACATGAAAATAATCAAACATATCTCCTCCACTACCTACTCTCTTCTCCTGCAAGAAGACCTCGATTCATTGATCACATGGTGCATGAAAAACTTTCTCAATATCTCCAAATGCCAGTCCATCTCTTATTCCCACAAGAGTCTTACCACCACCCCGAGAGTCTATATGTTACCCGACGTACCAGTCCCTATCGTTACCTCTTTGTGTGACTTAGGAATAATCTGTGATAGTGAACTCAATTTCCGTTCCCACATTGACAGCATAATTAACAGAGCTAACTCCGCGCTAGGGTTTGTGAAGCGCTGGTCTAGAGAGTTCTCCAATCCTTATGTTTCCAAATCTCTCTACGTCTCCTTCGTTAGACCTCTCCTTGAATATGGCAGCCAGGTATGGTCCTACACAAACAACTCACATTAATAGGATTGAATCTGTCCAGCGTAGGTTTATTCGCTTCAGGCTTAATAGGTATGATTCAGCCTGAAATACAGTGGTCAGGCAAGCGAAATTAAGGGGCCAGGTTCAGGTGTTCCGAAAAGTTACTACCCTCACTCTGCCTTCCAGTTTGGAATCATTGTATATTTGTATCTTAAATCCTCCCAAACTGGAGTTAACGATTCTGCTTTTAAGCATGAAATCATTGAGCTCAATGAGATGATGGTCCAAATCCAGCCTCCTAAAGAATGCCGTTATCGTCCCTATATGTACTTGCAATAAGTTCGTGCAAGGCAACTTCGACGGACCTACCTTAGATGTATGCATGTTGTCAAAGAGACAGCTTGGATGACTCGACTGTCTCCTTAATGTCTCTCCAGGGTTTTTAGGAGGAAGGTGGAGCGACTTGTAGCTTTGAAATCGTTGGATTTGCAATGTGAGGGACTTCCACCTTTAGGGATGAAGACGACCCCTACCTTCATCCATAAGGTTGGAATATAAGTGAGGTTGAGGTAGGCCTCGTACAAAAATTAAAACGTATTTCGAAGGCTGATTGAAGTTCAGCTGGGATAAAACCATCTAAGCCCATTGATTTGTAGAGCTTCAAGCTTCCCCTCAATCCACAAGGGGTTTCAGGAACTAGAGAGAGAGAAAGAAGGGGAATTCCTTTTTAATACAAATGAAATATTATTTTAAATTCTTTTCTAACTGCGAAACATACTCAAAATATAATAATAATAATTTCTGAAATGCGATTACTTTTGTCGTGTTCAAAATTTCTGAAAGTTAATATATTTACTTGGTTAATTTTTGTTCTTAAATATTTGTATTCTTTACTCGTTGAATCAAATAACAACTTGTGTAACGTTTATTGTCAATGAGTTGTCTCTATTTTTAGGAAGCAACTAAATACACGTTTGTTTTTTGAAGTACGACACGCAAAGCGAACTTTTTTCTGTAAGCAATCAAATCAGAACATTAATCTTTTCAAAATCAAATCAATTGTCATACTAAACTGCTGCAATTATATTGAAATCACCTCTTTGATTGGAAAATTACAGGTAATTGATTGTTTTCAGTCTTCTCAGTAATAAACTGATAGTCATATGGGCCTTCATTTTATAAAAAAAAAATTGGGTCGAGTAAATCGTTTTCTTGACAATAATCAGTTAATATATAAGATAATTTAACAATGATGACAACTCTGCAAACAGATGCGGACAATAATTTGAAATATTTATTAAGTGCTGTGCGAAAATGTAAACAGCAGTCTATGATTGTATTTTTCTTAAAATTGTTCTCTTATTTCTATGCATATGACCAATAATTTGATTGATTAGGTTAGGTTAGGTTAAAGTGGCTGCCTAAGAAGACACACTTTGGCCAAGGAGGCCCATTGTGATACTACGTTGAGGCTACAGAAATTTTATAAACCCCATAAGAATACCTAAGAAATAAGAGGGTGAACCTGTTACCCCCTGTGCACCGAGCCAGTTCCTTGTGTCCAGTGGAACCAGTTCACGGGAAGTCAAAATAAATTGACTGGGCTGGGAAGGGTGTTCAGCCTTAACTCGTCGTCGGAAACCATTTTGAACTCCTGATAAATCGAGGTAGGTCTCTGACATCAGTGGAGCCTAATTCAGTTAGCTCTTCACAGAGGGGGGAACCTCTTCGTTAAGGCAACTCCTACAGAAGTCGTTTAAAGGCGCGCCCAGTCTATCGACATGTCTACCTATGAGGCAGTGGCCCGTGATAACGGCTACGGTACTGCTAATTGTTTTGCGTCCGAGTAGGATGAGCTCTCTTGACCGTTTAGGGTCAAGCTTTGGCCATATCTATCGAGTAATCAGGCAGGTGTGTTCCTCCTGCCAATTAATGTTTGCAATCCTGAGAGACTCCTGTAAGAGTTCCAGTTGTGGCCAGCGGTTTACCCAGCTAGTGGTTAATGTCCGAATCAGGACGAGTGATATTGATTCTCGCTAGTTCGTCTGCTCTGGAATTGCCCAGAATATCACTATGTCCAGGCACCCAGATGAGCCGTACTTTCAGATGCTCAGCTATGTCATTTAGTGCTGAGCGACATGTTATAACCATTTTTGAGGTGGTGTATACTCCCGAGAGGGACTTAATAGCGGCCTCACTATCTGTAAAAATTCAGACGGTCCGCAGCTACCTTTATAGCCATGATTTCCGCTTTAAACATGCTGCAGTAGTCAGGTAAGCGGAATGAGATATCGAGGTCCAAATGTTTCGAGAAGATACCTCCACCCACTTTGCCTTCTAATTTGGAGCCGTCAGTGTAAAGATGCACTGACTCCCCCCATTGGGGAGGACCCTCTTCCCATTCCGATCTGGTGGGAAAGAAGGAGCCGAATTTAGTCTCAAATAAAGGTTTGGGCGAGGTATAGTCGATATTGCTGGCAGTTCTTCTGTCCAATACTTTGAAGTGACCGAAGTCATTTCGTTTCCAGGTCTGGATTGAGTTAAGCCCAATGGCGGCTAAGGATGCGGTTTGCTTATCAAAGAGATCCAACGGTAGAAGGTGGAGAATAGTGTTCAGGGCTTTAGAAGGTGTGGTTCCAAGGGCACCTGTTATCAGCAGTATTGCCATCCTCTGATGATGATGATTCTTCCTGCATCCAGGAGGATTTGAATACCTTCAGGGTTTGGTGTGCCTCAAATGGACTGCAACTTAACCTGGATAAATGTGAAGTTATGTCTTTTTCTAGGATCATCAATCAGTTTGTCTTTGATTATACCTTTGCGGATACTACTATCCGTCATGTGGAGTCCGTTACTGACCTTGGTGTAAAGATAGACAGAAAACTCGATTTTACTCTGCACATAAACCATATCGTATCTCGGAGTAATTCAGTCCTGGGTTTTGTTAAGCGCTGGTCAAGGGAGTTTTCTGATCGACAGACCCTCATTCACTTATTTTTTTCTTTAGTTAGAACAATTCTCGAATATGCATCTCAGGTTTGGTCTCCTTGCTATGCTGTTCATTCTAGACGCATTGAATCGGTGCAGCGGAACTTTGTTAGGTTCGCACTAAGGGACCTCCCGTGGATTGATCCATTAAGGCTTCCTCCTTATGAGGATCGCCTCCGATTGCTTGAAATGCACTCGTTGGAGGAACGACGTAGAGTTGCTGACCTAGTATTTATTCACCAGCATTTGAACTCGAATATAGATTCTCGCTCTCTTGCAAGTTTGGTAACTTATAGACATGCTCCGTATAGGTTAAGTAGATTGCCTTTACTACATGTTGTTCATTCTCGGTCTAACTATGGTATGCATGAGCCTATTAATCGCATGTGTAGAGCAGTGAATATGTGTCCTATTTTTGACCTGGCTCTTACTTAAGATTTGCTTAAACGTTCTCTGTTATCAATGCACCCCTAATTGTTTTGTTTGGACGTGTTTTGGTTTTTTGTTTTACTAAAATTTTTCCTTGCATGGGTTGTGGGAGCCTCATTCACCTCAATATATGTTATATTCTGGTGAATAGGTCAATTGGTTCCAGGCTTCTGCCTGTGAAGTGCGCCTTCTGAGTTAGAAGGGTTAATTCTATTTTTTTTTCTCTGAACTTTATCCATTGCTTTGTGATGGGTTGAAATATTTAGTGCCGGCCACCAGACAATCACCCCCATACATAAGTATAGGTCGTATGAAACTTGTATAGAGCCAATGCATAATGCGTGGCTCCGTATCCCATCTTTTTCTTATAGCCTTCTTACACGAGTACAGCGCTACTGTAGCCTTCCGTACTCTTTCTTGGATGTTAGGCTTCCAGTTAAGTTTTTTTATCTAGGACTAGACCTAGATATTTAACCTGATTACACAGTTTAAGCCTAACCCCGTCTAGTGTTGGGCAATTCATAGGAGGTGTTTTATGTCTCCGAGAGAAGAGTATTAACTCTGTTTTGTTTGGGTTTATGCCCAGACCATACCCATCAATCACTCCATGATAATATCTTGGAGAGGGTGTATTGTAACACTTCAACTAGTGTGTTGGGGTGCTTTCCTGAACATATCAGGGCAAAATCATCCGCGTAGGTGATAACCTTGTGACCGGACAGCTCCAGGTCTGTGAGTAACTCATTCAGAGCTATGTTCCATAAGAGTGGTGAAAGGATTCCTCCCTGGGGGGTACCTCTAGTTACCACTCTTTGGATATTGGATCCTCCCAAACTTGAGACGATGACCCTGCTTTTTAGCATGAGATCAATAAGTCTGATGAGAGGATCGTCAAGTTCAAGCCTCCTCAAGGATGCCATTATCGCCTCTGACCTGATATTGTTAAAAGCACCCTCAAAATCAAGGAAGGCTGCAAGTGAGTATTCTTTCTGTAGTAGCGAAAGCTCTATAATTGTGGTAAGTTCGTGCAGGGCTGTCTCTACGGACTTACCTTTAGTGTAACCATGTTGCGAAAGAGACAACAGACAAGGGATTGATTGTCTCTTTAATATAGATATCTAAGAGTCTCTCCAAGATTTTGAGCAGGAAGGAGGAGAGACTAATGGGCCTAAAATCGTCTGGCTTATAATGTGAGGCTCTTCCTCCTTTAGGGATAAAGACCACCTTCACCTTTCTCCATGAGGATGGAATATAGTTGAGGTTAAGACAGGCCTCATAAATGACCATTAGCCACGGAATCAGTATCTCGGAAGCTAATTATAGTTCAGCTGGGATGATGCCATCTAATCACCCATCTTGTGGACCAGTTCATGGCCGCTCGGAGTATCCGACAACTCAACACCACTGGTTGCTGAGCACCCCGGAAACTGCGTGTTGACTAGTAACTCCAGCGACTCAAGACTTGATGAAGTCCAACTACCATCACTTTTGATCAAGAGGCTTAGAGTTATGGGCGTTGTTGAGAGGATTTTCCGCAAACGACTCGCTTCAGAAGAGCTTTCGATTTTATTACAAAAGCCCTCCCTAGAGGATCGCTTTGCTTTCCTAATAAATTTCTTAAATTTGTTGAGGCATTCTTTATAAGAAGTCCAGACATTAGTTCTTTTCGCTTGTTTAAAAAGTTTACGACACTCCTTTCTTAGGGTCATGATCACACTCTACCACCACGGAGGTTTGGGCTTACCTCTAGAGACGCTGTCAGGGCAAGAAATTTGCGTCGCCGCATTACACGCAAGCGTCAGGATGTCCACCACCATGTCAAGGGTTTGCCTGTTTTCAATTACAGGTGGACCTGTGATAGGCAGGCTATTGCTGAGGACCAACCTGTAGAGGTCCCAGTTTGTTCTGAGCCTGTTTTTATAAGGAGAACACATCTGCTTATGGAGTGTTATCCCAAATTCGATGTAGGCGTGGTCGGAAAAGGATGGTTTCTTGGATACCTTCCACTCTGTTATTAAGTGAGCGGATTGTTCCGAGACTATCGTAATGTCTAGAACTTCCCGCCTAATTGAGTTGGTAAAAGTGGGTTCTGCACCCACGTTACAAATCTGGAGGTTAGTTCCAAGAATAAAATCAAAAAGTAACTCACCTCTTTCGTTGATGTCCGAGCTGCCCCAGACTATGTGGTGTGCGTTGGCGTCCGCTCCGATCACCAGCGTCTTCTTTTGTTCAGTGGCTTCCTTGACCGCATTCCTGAGTGTTGAACCAGGAATGTCCGCCACATCGTGCGCCATATAACTGGAGGTTATCCAGTGAGCTGTTGTACTGTCCCTATCACTGAACTGATAAAGGATAAGGATTCATAATGAGGATACATGACCTTGGTTTACCTGTACCTTGTAAGTAGAGGAGCTTATACCCCTTCATGTTAAGTCCGCAAACCTTGTCTCTGACGACCCAAGGTTCTTGGACAAGGATGAGCATCTTCTCCTTTTTGTGCAAGACGAAGGAATGTTCTCCAGCTCTGGTCCGGGATCAGCAAGGGTGTCAACTTCCATGATGGAGTTAAGTTCCGCATCACCATCTTCTGGTGGGGGACAACGGCAGAAACTGTCATTGCACTCTGTTCTCCTTCCTTCTTCACGGTAGTGCTTGTGGAGGCTGCTGAATCCTCCTTTTAATTACTAGCAGTGTTGTGCGCCTTCAAGTCCTTTTCATAGACCTTCAGGCTAATTGAGCTGAAACCATGGCAAATAATGCCATTGCGTTCGGCAAGTGGGGCAAGGGACTGCTCATTTTGGATCTTGATTTGTAACTTTTAAACTTACAGTGCTGATTAAACTTTACTTTGGAGTTTTGTTTCAAATTGAATAAATGGCATTCTCAGATTTATTTAAACCATTATTAGATAAATTTAAACAAATGACTAACATAATTAACCCATTCTTAAATTAAGTACAGTCGAACATGGGTAAGCGAGTGCTAAAGGGAACGAAATTTGTTCTCGCTTATGGAAGTTTTTCACCTAGCCAGTTTCTGACTTATAAAAGCGCGGGAGCGGTTTCTCTCTCTTAAGGAGGTATAAAATGTAGATAGAACTTATTTGACCTTTGCACTAATGCACCTTAGAGTCGTTAAAGGAAATACCAATTTCTTTACAAAAACAAAGTTACAAGAATTTATAGAGGTTTTCGAGGTGAAAATGATGGTTCGCTTGTAATAAATAGGCTCGAATCGAGGGATATATGGCAACTGGCAGTCTCAGTTATAGAGCTCCAAGCGTGAAAGACGACATTTGAGCGTTTCTGTTTCTCTTGTAGAGGTTTTCAAGGTTTAAAATGACGGGACCTGGCAATCACTCTCACTTGTAGAGTTTTCCGGCTTATCCAGTTCTAGCCCATTAACAACGGAGTATAAACTTTAAGCAATATATTTAGACCGAAAGATTTTGACCCCTTGACAAATTTATTTAAAGCTTTAAAAATAAGTTTTAAACCTCTACAAAAAGTTCAAAAATTAAAAGGAAAAAACACTTGTTTTTTCTTCCACAAATTAGGAATGAGATGGATGTTTCGACCGGAGTGCAAGTGTTCCTCATCAGCGTGGCGTTTGCACTCCTTACCACGGACATCCATGACGAAAAGTCAAAAACTCAACTCCTATAAATACTCAGTTTTAAATCTGAGTATGAATTATATGAAGAGGATTTTTAATCCATCAATTTCATATAAAACCAAAAATGGTTAAAAATTGTGTGAACAGAAAGTTACCTTTCAGCAGCACTTGGTGGAAGTAATATGTTCAAAAATGAAAAGGAAAAAACACTTGTTTTTTCTTCCACAAATCTCATCTCATTCCTAATCTCTACAAAAAGATTTAAACCTTTAGAAAATATACGAGTATTTAAACTCTGAACCAATTTATTTAAAATATTTGATATGATTTCATTTATTTATTTTCACTAAGCACTTCACAAGAGTTTTCTTTTCAAAATTTTATTGAATATACAGGGTTTACTTAAATTTAACGCCATCCATATCTCAGTGGGCGAGTGAGGTTAGTACAAATTTCATAGTTTCCGGGATTTTGGAACTTCATGAAATTAATGAAAATCGTTACCTTCTGTCAGTGTTTCGGATGCCACAGCTAAAAATGTAGGTTCTTTTAAGACCAAAACTTTGTCGAAATTAATGAAGAACTAGGTTATAACAGAACCAAATATTATTCCAACAATGTTGAGGTTTTTCCCCAAAAAAATGTTTTCCAACATTTTAGATTTTACCAATTTTTAACACCAAGTTTTGAACTTGTACTTCCTGTAAAAAAATTGTTTTACTTAGGCTACGCTGTTATCTTAAAATAATACCCATTTAGTGTAGTTTTTGTAATGGTAACAACTTACCACTTTAAACTTTTAGAAAGGGGTTATAGAACTTGAACTGCCAAATGAGCAAACTTTGAAATTATAAAATTAATAAGAATTTTGATAAAAACGCTTATTAAATTAATCTAGTCGGTGTAGTTTTTTTTATGAGTAATAAATTACATAATTCTTGCTTTTAAGTTGATGAACATTTTATTTAAATGTTTCCATTTATATTCATCTTTAGTGCATGGGCTGACCTTCTGCTGCCAGAGGCATAAGGGGAACCATATCCATTACCTAATTGACACGATATTTCGGTATTATTTGTGAAAAGCTTTCTTATATTGTATAATTCCAACTCCCTACATATGTTTAAGGTGTAAGGTGTAAGTGTAAGGTGTAGATTGAATCTATGAATCAATAAATACAATCTTGCACCATCTTGTAATTTTAAAAATAAACAATAAAAGCGTTCTTACGTTTTGTTCAACTACAAACAAGTTTAATCGAAAATGGCTTTTGATTTTCAAAATATGACTTTACATTTTATTTTTGATCTGCGGGAATAAGAAGAAATCATTGGGTGCCAAATCAGGACTGTACAGCGGATAACTCATCAATTCGATGTTTTGAATCCTCAAAACTTCACTTGTTGGAGCAGATGTGTGAGAGCTTGCATTGTCGTGGTGGATAATGATTCGTCTTCTGCGATTGGTTTCCCTTATTTTTCCGAACACTTCTGGTAAACAAATGGTGGTGTACCATTCAAAATTGACCGTTCTACGTTCCTGTAATGGCACGGTGGCGACATCTCCAATTATTCCAAAAAAACAAGCGACTGTTTGCTTCGAAGTTCTTCGTGCGCGAACAACTGTTGTTGGATTTGGCTCGTCTTGAAAGACCCATACAGTCGATTGTTGCTTAGTTTCGGGTTCATAAGCAGAGATCCATGATGCCATGCCTGTCACAATTTTATAGACGTCTTTTGAAGCACCGCGATTGAATTTTTTCAACATTTCTTTGCACCAATCGACACGAGCCTTTTTTTTTGAGCGATTTATAAATTATGCGGGATCCAACGCGAATAAATCTTTTTGACGGCTAAATGTTCATGCAATAATGAATGAATGTGAGTAGAACTAATGCCCAAGCATGCCTCAATCTCACGGTATGTCACAACAACCAATTTAGGACGACCTTCACGTAGCGAACTGCGACCACGATTGAATTCGGGAAACCAGCGAAACACGGTGGCTCGAGATGGTGGTTCATTATCAAAAGCCGAAGAGAGTTGATCAGCACACTGTTATTGGTTATTTTGACCAAGATGAATCTTTCAAGTACCTGTAAACAACAGAAATAGCACTCGTATGACAAAACGTTCTGAGTAAATGCCAAACTTCACGATGAAAATGTCAGATTTGACATATTCACACTGGTCTTGCCATATCTCAAAACTAAAGTTATAAAATGATGTCTAATAGAAGACGAGTTTCCGAAATTATAGAAGCTGCAACACCTGGTACTGTTACCAAAAGGAGAGAAACCGTCTGGAGAACATTCATCATACCGCCCAATTTGCCTCCTCGACACAATGTGTAAAATATTGGAGCGAATAATATACAATAGGTTACTCCCGTTAGCTGAGGAAAAAGGTACTCTATCAGAGTACCAATTTTGGTCATGGTGGATACCGCAAGTGCCTGCACAGATTTGGACATGACAGCTCCCCGATGTGTTCGACCGTTTTCAGGCATGGCGTGTAAATATACTGCGTCCATCGGTAATAATTGAATATATGCTTCAAGGTGACGAAAATTGGAGCGAAGTGACTGAGTTTATAATAAACATCCAAAAGGAATTGAGAAGACTGGAACGTCTTAGACACCAGATTAGTATGACAGGTTGATGGCATGATGGATAACCAGCCCCGCGAAGTAATACCTAACGGCAGTTCCGCGGGAAGAGTAGTTCAAAAGGATGGGGGGGGGGGGGGAGAGAGGGGTGTGGTTTAGCACGTAAGCACTGCATCGCTGGTAAATCGTGCATGCCAGTAGCACGGGCTATTGGTATCTTTGGATGACTCCTCACCGCCTGGTAGCACCAACAAAAAAAGTAGCAACTTACGTAATAGCCATAAAGACAGCGTAGAAAAACAAAGTTTTTTGGGCTCAATATAATTTCGTAGGTTATGAAGCTTCTTGGTTTAAACTTTTTTGTTTAAGGGTTAAATATGTACGCTAAAGGTTTAAAGTGATTTCCAAAAGGTTTAAGTATTTTTGTTAAGGGCTTAATCTCTTTTGATAAAGGTTGTAATATATTTGTTAAGGGTTTAAAATGTTTCATTCAAGGTCTATCTTTGTTTAAAGTTAAAACTAGTTTGTTAATTCATTCATTCGTTTAATTTTTCAAAGTGAAAACAGTTTAGTGCATTTTAAGTTTAGTGGTAATAAGTTTAAGCTGATCCAAGATGAAGATAATAGTATTGTTATTTGGAATAATTGCTGCAGCAAATGCGGTTTCCTTCCTAGACTTAGTCAAAGAAGAATGGCACACATTTATGCTCCGACATCGCAAGGACTATAAAAGTGAGACGGAAGAGTCTTTCCGAATGAAGATATTTATGGAGAACAAAAATAAAATTGCCAAACATAATCAGAGATATGAACAAGGACTCGTATCTTACCGGTTAGGTCTGAACAAATACGCTGATCTGCTTCACCATGAATTCGTAAGAACAATGAACGGCTACAATAGGACTATTCCTGGATTTAAAAAAGTATCAGGGGCTAAAAAAGAAACAGGAGCAGCTTTCATTAGTCCTGCTAATGTTCAGTTGCCCAAAGCTGTAGACTGGAGAACCAAAGGAGCCGTTACACCAGTTAAAGATCAAGGGCATTGTGGCTCTTGCTGGGCGTTTTCCACTACTAGATCACTAGAAGGCCAACATTTCCGTCGTACTGGAGTTCTTATCTCTTTGTCTGAAAAGAATCTCGTAGACTATTCTGCATCTTATGGAAACAATCGTTGCAATGGTGGTTTAATGGATAATGCTTTTCATTATATAAAAGACAACGGCGGAATTGATACAGAAAAATCCTATCCATATGAAGGAACCGATGACTCGTGTCACTTTACACCAACCGACATTGGAGCTACCGATAAAGGATTTATTGACATTCCCGATGGTAATGAAAAAAAATTGATGGAAGCTGTAGCCACAATGGGACCCGTATCAGTAGCCTTAGATGCTTCACATGAATCATTCCAATTTTATACCGAAGGAGTTTACTACGATCCTGATTGTGATTCTGAACAACTCGATCATGGAGTCTTGGTTGTTGGTTATGGAACAGATAAAGGCGGACAGGACTACTGGTTGGTAAAGAATTCTTGGGGAACTACATGGGGTGATCAAGGTTACTTTAAAATGGCTAGAAATAAGCAAAACCATTGCAGTATTGCAACATCAGCTAGTTACCCACTCGTTCAATAACTTTTACTCCAGTTTTTTTTATCAATAATAAGCAAGTGATTTTTATGTTTAAGAAGTTTTAATGTTTTGTTTTTTTAAATAGTCAACAAAAGAAGTTTTTAATAAGAATTCAATTTATGGCATTTTGTTAGCAATTAAATTAATGGGTTATGATTTCGAATGGGTTAACTAAAGTTGTCATTTGGCTAAACTTGCCTGAGAATGGGTTAAAAAACTGAGAATGCTATATCTTTATTTATCAATGTCCATAGTTTTATACAAATTTCAAAATGAGATAATTGGTTTATGGTAATTAAAATATTCCATATACTTAAGTTTGAAATTGGAATTTATCTGCAAAATACTGCGTCGATAGTTGTTCTCAATCTGAAGTCGACACTGTTTAATTATTGTTCAGTTTTAATTTTAATTTGTTGTCTAAGAAGTCAATTAGTGGTTGTGTTTATCTTGAGTATAAAATCCATTTGTTTTTTGATGATATAGTATACAGGGTGCTTTTGATCTGACGTGCCAAAATGAGTGGGAAGATAGATCTTATCTAACCAAACAAAAAAGTGTACAGCAGGGGGGCCGATCTCAACCGTTTTGGAGTTACAGGGTGATTCATAAATGTCACTTTTTCATGGTATTTCATTTTTATCTCTTGTTCTACTCAACGCAGCGACATCGAACAAACGCCAAAAAACTAATACCCCAATTGTCAACAATGTTGATCTAACTTCTGCAGGTACAGTCTCTTCCAAAAGTGAAGAAAATGTTTTAAAGTACTAAAAATTAAGCATTTTCTAAAATTTTCTCTGAAATTAATGTAGTTAACACACCTGTATTTTATTTTTATTAAATTGCCTATCTTATTATCTTTCCAAAAAATTACAATATGTCCAGGATGTAGAAATTCGTGTGTTAAAAACCTTTTTGCAAATATTAAGAAAACCTCTAATTTAAGAAAATTAAACCTAAATTACTCCTAAACTGCTTTTTATTGAATTCAAAAGCTGTTCAAAGTGACTTCCACCACTTTTGATGCAAACCAATAACCTCCTTCTAATTCCCTCTTTAAGCTGTATTGTAGCCACTCCCATATTTTCGTCACTGTAGTCCCAATTCCAACTAATTCGTCTCTATTGTTAACAGACCTTGAATAAACTTCACCCCTTATTATTTTCCATAAAAAAAGAAGTTCAATGCAGTAAGTTCTGGAGCTCTTGCAGGCCAAGGAATCGGCGTACCTCGTCCAATCCAGCGGTCAGGAAATTTTTCATTTAATATTGTCTCGCAATGTTGGCAGTATGCATTGGAGCTCCATCGTTTTGGTAAAACATGTTCCTAAGATTATTCAAAAGGATGTCCTCTAACTGATTTAGTAGTGTATTTCCCAAAAAGTCCGCACTTGTGACAGAATAAAACGTGAGCAATAAGGAGTCAGTAACCAAAAACAAATTTCACTGATCGGTAATGGTTATACGTTACTTATAAATAATGAAATTTCTTATGACCTCCTCCATGTGCTACAAATAAATATAAATAAATATATAATAATAAATAATGCTTATCTTAGGCCCCTCGAAAGAATTCAAAGTAAAACTATTGTTGTACGAAGTATTTTAGTAAACAGGCAAAATTGAAAATATCGATTTCAAAGATTAAGTTATAAGATGTATAGAACGCTCAATGTGTTCTCCTTTTCCTCTAAAAACTGGACTCTCAACCACCTACAGACGGAAAAAATCTACTTTAGCTTAGTGAGAACACTATCACCACCGCTAATCCCCAATTATATTTCTACTGCCTATAATTCATGGAGCGCAAGAAAACTGCTACATACACACATAGGAGCAATGTAGGAAAGTAAAACATTATCTTTTGGTTTAGATTGGTTTCGAACCAGATGTTATTCTGTAGCCCGCAACGATCTTTTCGACTAACGTATTTTCAGCAGAAAATGAAAAGCTTACCAATACGTCAGTGGAAATTTAAAAATGCTATATATATATATATATATATATATATATATATCATATGATTAACTGACGTTAAAACAGTGCTATTAAGAAATAAATAGAAGTAAACGCATTACTATTTTTTCTAACACTTTCTATAAGCGAAAAGAATTATTGCGTTTTTATTATCAAAATAGTGTCATTGTGCCTATGTCCAGTTTCACTTACATAATAAATGCATTTCTGCGGTAAAGTAATGGAAAAAGTATCGATTAATAAATAAGTCAAAACATGGCATAATAACTGAATCTAGGGGAGCAAGTCTTGTCTGTTAAATATTTACTGATAGTCATTAAACTAATATGGAAGTTGTTTGCTTCAAACCTTCAACTATGTACAATACTATCTGTCTGGGCTTAGCTTTATAGGAAAATAAAGAGACAGTTTCTGCAAGAATAGTGTAGGGGTGACTCAACCCTGACAAAATGTGCAAATGGACGTTGTCATCCAATCTAATAATTCACAATTACTACAATAAAGAAGAAAAATAAAGTTATCACCAACTCAACATGCTGCTTGCTTCTATTATATCATAAATCAATTTATTATTATTTTCAATTAAATATAATTGAACTCTACAGAATTGAGAGTTTGCCCTAGAAGATTAACAAAGAATCAAAAACTTGCTTACCCAAAGAAATAAGGTATGTATAGTATCTGACATCCGTATTCGTACACTACTTTACTATAAAAAAAATATTGAAAAAACTTTAAATAAAAGTAATGAGCTTTTCTTTATAAGAAACGAGGTCATGTCAAGAAAATTCTTTTAATATTTCTTGTTCCGCTCGAGTTTTGAACGCTTTGATTTGGAATTTTTTCATTAATTGAATTATATTTATTTAAGAATTTTTCAAAATTTTTTTATACATATACGGATATCAAATACTGTATATCTCGTACGGATAGCAGGCCATCCCAATATCGGCGGCAATTAAAAGGCCAATTAGCTTGTTCAGCAAGGGTTACGCTGGAGTCACAAAAATTACCACTCCAACGTATAGGGATGTATAACATGATATATCCCTTTATGGTTAAGATAGCAACTATGGGTCGATAAACATTCTGCAAAAAAAAGGAGGAAGTTTTAAAACCCAGTTCAGGGTCGAACAAAACCGGAACCTAAACGAAAGAACTCTTAAAACCCTGGTAATCCATATAACCACCCAACTCTGAAAGGTTATTTAGAAGTCGTGGGAGTAATAGTGACGGCGTGAAGAGGAGTGAGGGTATTAGAAGGGGTGGGAGCAGTGAGATTTTAAAGATTTAAAGTTTTTTCTGTGACCAGTCAAAGTGCCTGCTGCGAGATTAGTACCATGCACCTTTATTGCAATCGAGGCAGCCTCCTTCTTTAAATGTAGATGTAAGGGAAGGAGGTTCAGTTGAGCCTCCGTAGTTGCAGTGGGGTATGTGCGCATGGCACCTGTAACTCAGAGATAAGCTGTCCTGTGCAGTATTTGTAATGCGGACTCCGCTGTCTTTTGTTCTGATTTTGGCCACCATAGGAGGGCCGTATAGGTGGCTCAGGTCTTACCAAAGAGTCTTCGACAAGTGAGGTGAGGATTCCTTGCGAGTTTTTGATCTAGAAGCACACCTAGCTATTTGACCTCACTTTAGAATACTATCCATGTTCCTTCAAAAATGGGAACTTCTAACCTCAGCTTCCTTCTTCTTCTAAATGGTACAACGGTTGTTTTGCTAGGGTTAACTTTGAGGCGTTCCCTAAGACACCAGGACTGTACCATATTGAGGGCATTTTACAGTCTTACAGTTATAGTTCTGTCCTGCTTGCTCATAATGGTAATTATTATCTGCATAACCCAGCATCAGTCAGTCTTGACAGGAGATCATCGATAACAAGTGTCCACAGCAGAGGGAAAAGGGCTCCTCCCTGAGGACAACCCCTGGTGGCCCCCACTGTTACCGATTTATCCCGGTTTACACCGGTTACTCAGCACTGCCCCAATGCATCGGACCGTCGGCAGATCGATTCCTCTGTCTATAGTTGCTCCTTCAATGGATGTGAACGACGTGTTGTGAAATGAACCTTCAATATAAAGAAACGCGCAGAGGCTAATATTTTAACACCGTCTTTTAATTTTTCCAAGTAGACTATGTAGTCCTGTTATGGTTGATTTGCCCACTTAATATACATGCTGGTTGGCGTGTTACTGTTTTTTTTTTCAAAAACTCCATAACTAACGTGTTTTTCAAAGATTTTCTCCATTAATTTGAGAATGAAAGAAAATAGGCTGATCAGACGATATGCTGAACAGATCATCTAAACAATGTTGCAAAACTGCTGGGACGATGCCGTCACCACTGGGGGATTTGCAGGCTTTACAGGACTTAATAGAACCAGCTGTCCCAGCTGTAAAGATGTTTTCAGAGATGCTCCTCAGTCGACGTGTTGATCCACAGCACGGGCTGATTGACTGAGTTTCTCTAGGTTCTTATATTTCTGAGCACTCAGAGAAATGTGTTACCAAGAGTAGTTTTAATGTTTACTCCGAGTAGAAGGCATAGGATCCATCAGTCCTCTGAAGGGGGTGATCTTTCAAGTGAAGTTTTTGTAGGCGTGCTGTTAAAGGTAGATCATCAATCCCCTCACAGAAGTTCCTCCAGGTTTTCTTCTTCGACCTTCTTAAGTTTGTTGTTGTATTCAGTTAAAGCCTGCTTGTATTCATTCCAGGCACCTGAGTGCTTTGCTTTATTAAAGAGTTTTCTTGATTTAACTTTTAGTTTGCTTAGTTTGGCACATCTCTGGCAGCCCTTTTGTGTATAACAGGATTACTGCTTTCGTAGCTGTGGACGATCAGTTCGACATCGAGTTCTTGTATGTTAGTCTTGATGTGCTCCCGACAGGTTTCCCAGTTAGTTAACTTGGGAATCCTTACTATCTCCAGCTGCACGCGAAGACCTCCACATCAAATCTTACGTGTTTATGGTCTGATAGGGAGGGCTCATTAGACACGTGCAAGGTAAGTATGTGGTTCTCCAAGTTTGGACTGGCCAGCGTAAGGTCCAGAACTTGATTTATTATCCTTATTGAATATTTCAATGCTATTTTTTATAATCTAGTAGGTATGCACCTCCCTTGTTTATTGCAGTACTTTCCCAGATTGTGTGATGTGTTTTCGCATCACATCCAATAATGAATTTTTTATACTGCTTGTTGCAGTAGCACAATAGTTATATTACTGCCATCGGAAGTGGTCGTTGGTCTTAATATCCAGGAAAGTAAGAAGAGGCAATAAATATCTCTTGCTTCCCCTGTACGTCGGCACCACCACTATGGCCGCAACCATGTCCCTATTAATTAGCTCTTGAACGGGAAGTAAGTTAATCCTTGACTTAATGAGGCAGCACGAGGAGGTCCGTGTTCGCCAAAGTAGATAAACTTACTTTTTTTTATGAAAGTTCCTTTTGTAAGCCTTCCATGAACCCATGGTTCTTGAATAAGAGCCACATCCAATCGCTCCAGCATGAATCTCCTACTAAGCACGTTAGAAGCCGCTTTGGCATGACGGAGATTGATCTGGAGGAACTTGATAGTGGCCCTTTCGGCTATTTGGCAGAGTGTGACGGGCCTTTACCTTCGGATCCATTGGTCCTCTTGGGTTTTTGACGACCTGTCCACTGCGCTGCACCTTAGTTTTCACAACGTAAGTCTCTTGTATGTAGGAATATATATTCTGAACAGATGGCAGCGTAGGTTAAACTTTACAATTTGTTCACTTTTCCTAAAGTATCGACAGTTATAAATGCAATGCTTCTGATTATGATTAATCGATATTTTCATTTTAAAGTAATTTAAAATAATTTTCACAACGGAACTTCAAAAACACGTCACTTATTTTAACTATGAGGCAATGAGGCACTGCCTCGGGGCCTCCCACCAAAATCACCATCACAGCGATTACTGAGAGCAACTTGAAGCTCTTCTATCGCGTGTAGCGTTCTATCTAAAAGGAATCAGACTAGCAATTTCGTTAAAACAATAATTTTAAATGAAATGACCGACCTTTTCATTGCGGTCATAGAATTGAACTGAAACTAGGGATGGGAGATACTGATACCGATATCTGGATTATCGATACTTTACAGAAGAATATCGATAATTTTTATACGATATCCTAAGGACTGTTATATCAAATATCGATATCTTTTAAATATAAATAAAAGTTTTAATTAATTATTTTTTGGCTGCTACTTTAGGTTGCCTCCCTGTTAATTTGGAAGAAAATATTAGCTATAAACTACATTGCCTTTATTGTGATTCCTACAATACTTAATGACTTCTTTGAAAGTAAGGTCAGAACTGGTAATTTAAGAAAATTTTCAGGTAGAATGCTTATCAAAATTGTAATTTTTTAAATAAGATTTCAAAAAATTGTTATTAAAAGTTCTATTTGATTTTGGCCATGTGGATAATTACTTTATTTACTTTCTCACTCACAAATATACAATGAAACTTTGGTTTAGTTTGACAATAAACCGAAAAGCTTTCAATGTTTTTCACTCGCAAGAAGATGCAATATTGATTAATATGGCTGTTTCCAAAAACTTGCAAAATCTAGTACAAATAAATAAAACGTATTTCAAACTTTCAAACATGGTTCTGAATTATTTCTAAAACATTTAAAAAATGTTTCGAAAATCATTTTGCTTATCAATTGTCTGTTTTAATAAGGTTTCTTTTATGCGGGCAGGGCTTCACTTAATAATAGTAATAACAAAACGGTGTTTTGTATCAGCAATAAAAAAAAATAAATGCTCCACAACTAATACAGCATACAACTTATACGCAGCATAATGGGAAAACTGTTACCCATAATTTTATTATTTTCCTGTCGTTAAATACATCATCTTATGTTAAATAAAACCGTTTAACTTAAAAGTGTTTTTAACTATTTTTTTTAAATCAAAGACACCATTATTGTAATGCTGAATATTTTAAAAGATTTACAATATAAAACATGTTGCTATGTTTCCTAACTCGAGTATTTCTTTTGGTAAATTTATTTGTACTATTTAAATCTGTGGCGGCCTAGACTAGCGACTTACGTTGTTATAAGGATATCTCAATAGGGCTAGAAATAGAAACTTGAAATGACTCAAAAACATGGAAATTAAAAAAGTGATTGTCTGTGCAGCTGCATATGTTATTTTACTTTTACTCAATTATTTTTCAATATTTATAAAAGAGGCTACCAATCAGAGAATTTGACATTATTTCGAGGTTATCGATACTTGTATAGGGGATATTTAAAGGTATCGATATTTCTTTACTAACAATATTCGCCTATCCCTAACTCAAACTGGATATCACAATATACAATATCGTGGTGAAATAGTTTGCGCGCAGCAATGACATAGAGAGCAATACCGCCGGTAGTCACATTACTGGCAGAGTCTCCCTTGCCGGGCTGGTCCTTTTGAAAACTCCAAACAAAGACCACTGGCGGAAAGTGGTTAACCTTTGATTTGTAGGTTAGCTTCGAATAACCATTAAGAAGTCACGTCCAAGAGCGACAGACGGGGGACTAAATAAAAAATTACATAAAGCGAAAATCTCTGCTGTGAGCGGACCCATAAACGCGATAATGCAGGAGCGTCGTATCTAAAATGTCGACCTGGGCCCACAGGGGAAGACAGAAATAAACAGCAGGGCAAACCATGTAAAACGGCAATCCCCGATCCTAAAGAGACGGATAAAGACACAACAATCGTCAAACACAAAGCTGGATAATCGAAATGAGAAATTGACTAAAGGGATAACCAAAAAATAATAATGCTAACTAAAAAAAGCCAGTGCATAAGAAGGCCAGGCCCAATGCAAACATCATCGAAGTAAACCACCCTATAGCAGGCCCGTGCGCAGTATTTGCTCCTCGGGGGAGCTATACAAACAAAACAAATGGATGTACATAAAATATGATATATTAAATATGGTCATATACATTTTAGGTTATTTTTTAGGACTTCAGTACAAATTTTTCCTAATCAAGAGGTTCAGAAAATTTTAAAAACCCTCCTGGAGGATCCCCCATACCTCCCCTTCCCCCCTCTACGCACGGGCCTGCCTATATATATATACTTCGGAGATAAAAGCGAATCCCGAATAACGCGATTAGATTAGAAGGTCCCAGAGAGGCAAACTCTGACAAACTGAGGCATTGGCGACACACTTGGTAACCAAATGGAAGTAAGAAGCACAGAACAATTGTCGAGTGCACATCCTCTCGAAGCAATGTCGAAGAGGTTGACCAAGTTGGAAATACGGAGTACCAAAAGGTGCTAGGTGAACCTAAAGCCGATAACCGCACTATACCACCGGTGGTCATCACTGGTGACTTTAATGCGCAGTTGCAATTACAAATGAAAAACTAATAGACACGCTTGAACCTGCATTCATGACGGTAAACTGAAATATAACCTTTACAGAGGCAAGACAAAGCTTTAAACGCATTTGTGTAGCGGCACAACTAAAGGACAAAATCCCCCCAGATTGAATATACTCGTACAACAATGATAAAGGAAATTATAACGAGTCTTTTTCTACTGCATCCAACGATTACTTCGGCCCACGGTTCAAACGGAATTCCAAACAAAGTCTGGAAAACAGCGTCTCTTAAAAGAAAACAGAAAAGAAGAGTGTTTCTGGAACAGTAAAATTGCAACACTTGGCATTGCTACTAAAAGGAGAACCTTCATTGTACCACCCAATTTGCTTCTTAGATACAATGGGGAAAATAATGGAGAAGGTAATAACACAGGTTACTTCCGATAACTGAGGAGAAAGGTGCTTTATCGAAATATCAATTTGAATATTGAAAGACAAGATCCACTCCGAACCCAATTCAAATGATAGTGGATATTGCAGCCTCAGCCGAGAAGGTAAGGGGTGGCGATGGGGAACGAATGCCTTTAATTCGGCCAACTGGGTATTTATAAGACTTCCCCAGAATAGATTTCCCGAATTACGTCTGCAGAAAAGCTACCTCACGAAGAGAAATATAATAGTGACAATAACCTATATATAACCACCGGCGTACCACAAGGATCAGTCCTTGGTGACGTACCTTGGAATATTATGTATGATAAAATCCCAAGGTACGAAAGTAATAGGCTTCGCAGACGACATTGCGATAGTTACTGTAGCGAAGTATAGGCAGATGAAAAGTACAGTCGACAAAAAAAGAACGACAAAGTTAAGACCTGCCTAAAGTCTGCAGGTCTTGAACTAGCAGGACAAAAGACGGAGGGGATTTTAATCAGAAGCCGAAAAGCGATGGAATACATAAATATCAAAGCGGGTAATCTAACAATCAGATCTAAAGAATCGGTCAAGTACCTGGGAGTAATGCTGGACAATAGGCGTGATTTCAAATCGTCATGAGGAATACTAATCTTCAGGGGCGGAACCAGGAATTTTTTCTAGGAGGGGCCAGGCGGGCATGGAGTGTCCTCATAAGATTACACCATATCTTTGGGATTATTGTAAAATAACGACATACAACACTTACTATAAGAAATATACTTGTAATAAAGGTTAATTAATGAAAATAATGAAAAATTACATGTTTAATAATGATAGTTTTCTGTTATGTTTACTGCTGAAGATATCAATTACTTCTGTAGCGTTCATCATTGATCCAATGTCTTGATGGATATGCACTAAAGCCAGTCCATTCAAACGATCTTCTGTCATCCTGCTGCGAAGATATGTCTTTAGTCGGCCTAAGATGGAGAAAGATCGCTCTCCTCGACACTTTACGATTGAGCTGCATCCCTTTTCAACCCTACTATAGGCTACCCACACCGATAGCAGATAATGCAAGGAGTCACCTTATCTTTACTTATTTTTCACATTCCATATTACGGGATAATCCGGAAATATTTTTTTCATATACAAGTAATAGTTTAGGCGCTAGGCCGAGTTTAAAGAAAAATCACCCCCGGCTGCTAAAAGAAGCAATGTAAATTTGTCGGAAATTCAGACCACTTGGGCCCTAAAATTGTGTTTTTTGAATGGTCGGTTGTGATCGTCTGGGGGGGGGGCCCGTGCCCCCCCTAAATCCGCCCTTGCGCGTATCTTCACCGACTGCAAAATGTCGTAATAGATATAAAATAAAAAATTATTTTATGCTTTTTAGCGCTTTTTGTGAAGTCGGTTCAACTTTTTTTTAAAAAACTATTCAACAAAAAGCTATTATACACGAGGAATTCGTTGAATAATAGAACAAAAAATCGCAGATTGACGACAGTTGTTGAAGCTGTCCAAAGCTTTTTGCTATCCACACGTTTGACCTTAATAATTGTGATGTCGTTTGTAAATTTATTCCTTTGATATTTTATTGACAAGGTTTCAATTCTATTTTGCACATCTACACTTTTGATGAACTATATAAATTGTCACCAACTTAGGGAAGGTTTCACAGTTCAAACTTAAACTCAAAAAGTAGCTTAACTCAGTTTAACTCTTTTACACCGTTTCACTGTGCTAGCTTAAGTTTCCAAGATTAATCGCTTAAGCTCAGTTTAATTAAATGTTACTCAACTGTTTTTTCCCGATTTGAAAATTGCTCAGAGATAGTTTGATTTAAGAAAATAATTAGTTTAATCATTACACATCTTCACATATTGTTTTAGAATTTATATTGGACTTCCTGGTGAAAATTTTCACAAAAAATCAAAACGTGCACAAGATTGTTATAGTAAATTTATTAAAAAGCATATCAGCTTGTTATTTAAATTTATTAAAAAGCATATCAGCTTACAATTCTGCAGTGCTGCCATATAAAAAGGTAAATTTTAATCTCCAGCACTGTGAAACTCAATTCGGTTTAAAATCATCTTAAGCGGCAAACTAAGTTTAACTTATCCAGAGCTTACGCTCCAACTGTGAAACCGGCCCTTAGTAATATAACGTGAAGTCAGCTTTAGTGAGGATCAGTTATTCGAAGTGGTCAAAAAAGAGTTCGGCCAATTGCGTATTTGACTCGTGCATCCTTTTTTCGTCTTCACTTAAGTCAGATTTCTATTGTATTGGCTTCAAAAAATCATTTATTTTTTATTTTTCGATATTCTGAAACTTCTAGAATAACTCTATCTAAACCTTTTCACCGTATCTGCGCTAGAAAATGAGTTGAACGCAATTTCATAACGCCTGATTGGGTCGCGCCGGGGGCTATCTTTAATTCGGGCGCCCGCTACGTGAAATTCGGACTGAGCCGGCCTTTCGTTGAATAGATCCACATGCAGGATACAGAATAGGATACCGAATTTACAAGTCACATCGGCTGCAAAGCTGAACGATGGCAATTATGATATGCTACCAACTTCTAACACTGCAATACTACATATTGATCTTTTTCACGGTTTTCTCACTATCGCGGAGAACGTTATGCAAAGATTGGATTTTATATTTTGCAAAGTTGGAAGCACGGAATCGTAAAAATACTTTCCTGCCCCCAAGTACACAATTATCTATACTATGACATAATGCTTTCGAATCAACCGACGCATAATCAAGACGATACGTCGATTGACTCGAAAGCATTATATACTTGGTAGGCTTGCAAGGCATCAATTGATTTTCTGGACCTACGGACATGGGAAGTGGCTTTGCCATAAATTCTTATTACGCGTGCATAGGAAATGTTTACACGGCATCGAAGGAAATTGTCGGCCAAATTCTTCAGAGGGCGGTAAACGAGCGTTATGTATTCCAAGCATATAGGGGATGGTATAGAAAGTAGAAGGACGCATAGGGACGCGGCTGAGGAATGCGAGGAAGGCGAATAAAGGCATCTGCGGCAAAGGCATTGGCAAGCTTCCTGATAAACATATTTTATTCATTGCCCATAAGAAAATATGCAAATAGGAAAATTAATATCACGTGGACAAAAGCCCACGGCTCCAAAACAGCTCGCCCGGAGAGTTGGTGCAATTGAAGAGTAGCTGAGTCGCAAGGTACTCTGAAGAAGACTTTCAGGCATGAAAATCCGCCATTGAGCGATACTGTGCTTGCTGTTATCATGCCCAAGGGCGTCGCCAGCCGATGGAGAAGAGGGGGGCCAGTTAATATTTGAAGGATGGGAAAATTATGAATTATGTAAGTACAGTCGAGAGCTTATAAAAATGTAAAGCAAGTATTACGAGCTCCTGACTGTAGAATATAAATATATATTTATTAAGCATCTAGAACAAATTATTATTGAAAACGTAATCTTTGAGGGTTTTTTGAAAAATTGTTGATTACTTTATTATGAAAATCTGCTAAGTTTTCATAAATAATCTTTCTGTGCAGGGTTTTAGCCTCCTTAACCAGGTTTTTAGCCTCCTGAGGCTACTTAACGATCGCTCTACCGTACACGTTGTACATGGTAATGCGATCAAAATTTTCAACGCTCTTCCCGTTTCGGGAAAGAAGGTTTTTGCCTCTTTGTAGGATTAGGTTTATTATACCACAATGGCTGCCAAAGTTCATTGTCATGTTTTAAATTTGGTGGGTCATAAAATTGGTCGACGGTTTCACAAGTTTTTGTGGAATTTTCCACTGACATCGTTTGCAACAACAGTAGCATCCTTTATAATTTCATCTGTGACTTTTTCGGGATTATCACGGTGACTTTTAAGCAACTGCAAAATGCTTTTAATGTGTTGCGACGCCGTAACTACGTCCAAAGTTATGGATTGGAGCAAATTTATAATAGGTCCAATCAAAGCCGAGTATTTAGCTATCAAAAGGCAGGCTATGAAAGGCACCTTTTCGAGTCGCAAAATTTCCTTCACTCTTATAGTTTTGTGTTTTTCACTCCATTTTCTTTCGCAGAGCCTAGAAATATTCGGTATTAACTTCCTTCTCAAAATTGATTCCCGAAAAAATGTAATAATGTCTTTGGTGGTTCCCATGGTGTTTCGAATTTCAGGAACATCGTTCAGATCATTGATTACCAGATTCAGTTTGTGGGATGAGCAATGAAAGAATAGAGCTTTGGTGTATTTTTTACGTAGGATTGCTTGTACCCCACCGTCTTTTCCGGACGTTGTCGAACAACCGTCAAATCCAAAACCAACGCATTTATCTGGATTAAGATCTTCTTTTGTAATAAACTCATCGATCTTATGTGCAGTAGAGTTTGCATCTAGAGCTATCAGCTCGACGAATCCGACAAACATTTCTTTGACTTCGTTGGATTCCACATCAAAATATAGCAGCCCAATGGATAACTGTTCTGAAAGAAATGTTAGCTGTTTCGTCCGCTAATACACTATATGCCTCTGCTTCTTTCACTTTTTTGATAATATGCGTCTTAATAACATTCCCACATGTGTCGATAATTTCATTTTGAATATCCACCGATCGATAACTTGCATTCTTTGGCCCATGCTCAAAGTGTTTTTTCAAAACCAAATCTCCTGCGTCAATTTGCGTTTACCTCGCCGAGCTAAGTCACAAAATGTAATGTAAGAAATAATAGACATTATAATTTTCTTGTGTTTTCTTCAATAATGCCCTGGGAGTATTTGTTGAGTTGCACATCTACAGGCGCACTTTCGCGAAATGAGTTAGAAGCTTCCAGTGCCGCCTTATGGTAGTGGGTATTCATATGTTTTTTGCATTGCTCGTGAATATCTTTAAACTTGCAAAATGGCCGTATAATGAATGACCCCAATACGCCACGAAAAGAATTTGGGTTCGGTGGGAACAACGTACAATATTTACAAAAGGCTCCTTTTTGACGCCTTGAATAGGCCAACCATGGAGAGTACGTTTCTAACCATTAATGATTAAATTTTCTGAATTTTGGCGTCTTCCGCAAAGTCATATGTCGTAGAAGGGGACCAACAGTTTTCCAACAGTTCTTATTTATTGTCGGTTGATAATAACGATACTCGACCGATAAATAGAGCGATGTCATATTCGTTACAGTCAATGATGGAAGGTTCAATATCCGAGTCCAGATTTTTGGATGAGCTTGGTTTCGTTTCACAAGAACATGCGCCAATATTAGGGTCTTGATATAGTTTCTCTTCCTGAGGCTGAGAATCTTCTTGTGTGACCGAGCTAGAAACATGCGATATTTTCTCTATTTTGTTATCTTTTTCCTTTTGTACATTTGCTTCGTGTTCATCACTTTCACTACTTGTTCTTTGGGGTTTTTTTCTTTTCAAATTTACTGCAAATCAAAATATTTAAAACAAGTTATACTATAACCAGTTTTAAATATTTTGATTTGCAGTATGTCATCAATGCCTAAAATAATCGGAAAAAGTTTCGATACCTTAGTGAAAGTATCTACTTGGAATCACGGGACCTTTGTATAGCCACAAATTTCGATGTGGGAAAATTATTGGCTAAGTAAGTCAAGTAAATGAATTTAAGACTTTGATTACATTTTTAAAATTTCTAGAGGGGGGCAGCTGCCCCTACCTGCACCCCCTGGCCACGCCCATGATCATGCCTATTTATAATAGTTAGGAATAACCTGTTTTAAAATTTATTGTTAACCTTAATATGTAATAATTAAAAAATCTTTTATTAGTTTCTTTAATTAGTACTTGTTTAAATTAATAGCAATTGAAATACATATTAGAGTATTTTTATCCACAAAATACCACTTAAGTAAGTAAGCGGATTTGTGCTTAGCGTTGAGCAAATCAGCGACCAGTGTTGGCTACAGTAACACATCCATATATCGGTTAAATTGGTTTACTTTAACTTTTATTAATTTCCACATAATTACGGAAAAATCCAAAGAAGACTGCCCTAGTATTAACTGTATAACATATGAAGGTCATTTTCCAATTTCCCCATTACTAACATTTCGCGTGATTGCATCCATTAGTTTATTTACAGTGGTTTGGTTATCAGATCTGTCTGTATATACCACAAAGTTCAGAACAAAATCAAATTGCGACTGTTGGACGTGAGTCACTTTATTTATTCAGATTTTATCAACAATCGAAAAAAAGTAGTTATGAATAAACTTACTCATTTCCCCTGGATCTAATTAACACGGGAGCATTTCTTTCTTGGGTTCTAGACCTTTCACTACCCTTAGAACTAGGCTTCGCAGGGCTCGGTTTCCTCCTTGCATTGGTAAGACTGCGTGACCTTGCTGGTTTTGCCGCCGCTGGTGATAGTTTTTTGGCCTTTCCATTTACACTAATTGTGTTAATAGCACTCGGTACACTAGTGGTTCTGGTAACCATTTTTTTTTAAATTACACTTTATCACTATTAAATGTCATTACAGTTACCGCGAACTAATTTAAGTATTAATAATACCGCCAATAGTCAAATATTAAGGAGAGATTTGAATGCATCCTGCCTGCAGGTAGCACCTCACTCAACTAGCACAAAATCACTTGTCCACTAAAGTTTTATTGCGGTCACGACTTGGAGCACTGACATCACTTTCGCGGTCGCCCATACTAGTTGACCATTGAAATATGGAAATCCTGGAGAGCGTGTAAATTGCCGAAGGCTATTCATGCGCACTGTCATTGACTAGAATTAAGAATTCGAGCAAAAGTGTGGACAAAAATTGAATGAAAGCCTCGCACCGAGTCAAGGATGAGGGGAAACGTATCGCGGAACTCGCCTTATTTGACTGTTAAAGTGACACGCACAAAACTCGAGACCCGATGGTAAGGTGTAATCGCCCAGAAAATCAACCAGCCGTTTCCATTCAATAAAATATTTTTACGTCAGAAATGGTAAGATGACCAAATAATTCTTTCATTTGAATGCCTTTTTCATTATTTAAGTACGTGGATTGCCTAGTTTACATAGGTTGTTTTTAATTTGCTTCTCAAGACAATAATACTTTATTTAGATACTGTAATGCGTAAAATAGAAATACATACAATTACTCACAAAATTGAGCGTACACCCATAGCAAAAACACATTTCCTTAAAATTTAATCGTACAAAAATGTTTTATGATAAAATATCTTTATATTTTAAATATATATATATATATATATATTTTGTTCAACTTATGTTATCAGTTATAAAAGAATATTATAAATAAGTGGAAATACGAAGGAACTCTAAAGAATAGTGTTGGCAGAGGTAAAAAGAAAATTCTATCTCAACAGGATGAACGATATATAGTTCGTAAAATTAGAACAAATCCTAAAACCAGCGTTCCAAAATTAATCTCTGAAGTGTCTTCATTAATAAAAAAGCCAATATCAACAGAAACAGTTCGTCGTGTTTTGCGTAAAAACAAATTAAATGGAGGAGTCGCTCGCAAAAAATCATACATTTCATTAGCGAATCAAAAGAAACGTTTAGAGTTCGCTAAACCACACATAAATTTACCGCAAAGTTTTTGGGAGAATGTTATGTTTACAGATGAGACAAAAATTAATTTATTTGGTTCCGATGGAAGGCAAATCGTCTGGAGAGAACCTAACACGGAGCTTAGAGAAAAAAAATCTATGTCCAACGATAAATGATGGAGGAGGCTGTTTTATGCTGTGGGGTTCTATGTCCGCTAGTGGAACTTGCAATTTTGAATTCATCGAAACAACTACGGACAAAATGAAATATCTTAATATTCTAAAACAAAATTTACATCAATCTGAGAAAAAATTGAATTTGCCTTTCGAGTTCTACTTTCAACCGGACAACAATCCGAAGCACACTTCCCACATAGTTCGAGAATAGTTACTATATAATGCTCCCAAGCAACTGAGAACTCCACCGCAGTCCCCAGATCTTAACCCGATCGAGAACTTGTGGAAAGAAGTGAAGAGCCGATAAAAAATAGTAATCCTACAAACAAAAATGATTTGAAAAATAAGATACAGGAAGTTTGGGTTAATATTACTACATCTTTTACTTAGAAGTTGGTAGAATCGATGCCTTATCATTTACAATCAGTTATAGACGCTAAAGGTGGTCACACCAAGTATTAAAATATATATTTTTTTAAATTTTTGAAAAAATTTTATAAAGCGTACGCTCAATTTTGTTTGCTAGATATGAAGTAATTTTTCCATTTATTTCATAAAAAAGAAACAATCTTATATTTATTTATTTATTTTTCATATAATAAGTTTATAAAAATCATATGTTTTGAAATATAAAAACATTTTTATTAAGCAACGTCTTTACAACTGTACATTACAAGAAAATCTGTTTACCATATGCCTGTACGCTCAATTTTGTGAGTAACTGTATATGTGTATATAGTATAAGTGTGAAATTATTAAAAGTACCGATTAAACTCTTCTATTTAGTGAGAGAAAAGTCATGTAATTTTTTATTTACTTATTTTTTGTTCCTTATACATATATCAAAAATGATTCGGTAAGCAACAAAAAAATTGGAAAATTTAATTGATAGCGGTGAGTTTATCTCCCTCTTTGCAAAATAGGTTTTCGTACTGTTTTAGAGTTTTCGTAATATTTTGTTTTTCTTCGAGGTTTAAATGGTAAAGATCTAATTTTTAACCGACTTCCCAAAAACAAAGAGGTTCTAAATTCGACGAGTATTTTTTTTTATTTATTCTTTATTTATTTATTTTTTTTATGTCTGACCGGGCGCGTCGAGCGATTTTGATGATTCTTTTTTTGTTGGGTAGAGTATGTTCACCGATTGGTACCATGTCAAAAAAATTTTTTGGTAGGGTGGAGGTGGGGGGTGGGGGTGAAACCTAACTTTGTAAGGCGGGAACCGATTTGGATGGTTCTTTTTTTTTTACAGAGTATGATCCCCCATTGCTAATAGGAAAATAATTTGGCCTAGGGTGGGGAGAGGGGGGAGGGGTAGTTTAACTTTGTAACGAGTGGAACGATTTGGATAATTCTTTTTCTGTTGGGTAGAGTATGTTCCGTAGTGGATACCAGAAGAAAAAAATTTTGGGTGATGGGGGGGGGGGGGGGGGGGGGGGGGGAACTAACTTTGTAACGCGTTGTCCGATTTCGATGGTTCTTTCTCTGTTGTATAGAGTATGATCCCCCATTGCTAATAGGAGAATAACTTGGTCCTATGGTGAAAGGCGTGGGCGGCGGTGTAGTCTAACTTCTTAAAGCGTGGACCGATTTGGATAATTCTTTTTCTATTGGGTAGAATATGATCCTTGATTGATACTACGAGAAAACAAATGTTGTTGCGGTGGGGGGTGGGGGGGGGGTGATTTTTGTAACACGTGGACTGATTTGGATGGTTCTTTTACTGTTGTATAGAGTGTGATCCCCCATTGCTAATAGGAGAATAATTTGGCCCATGGTGGGGGGTTGGGCGAGGGGAAGAGTAGTCTAACTTCGTAACGCGTGGACCAATTTGGATATTTCTTTTTCTTTTGGGTACAGTATGCTCCCTGGTTGATACCACGAGAAAACAAATTGCAGGTGTGGTTGGAGTGGAAGAAGTTGGGTTGTAACTTCGTAACATGTGGACCGATTTCGATGATTTCTTTTCTGTTCGGTAGAGTATGTTCCTTGATTGATACCATGAGAAAAAAAGTTTAGTAGAATGGGGGTGGGATAGGCGGTTAAAACTAACTTTTAACGCGTGGACCGATTTGGATGGTTTTTTCTTCGTTGTATAGAGTCGGAGACACTAAAAAGTGAAAAATAAAATAGTTTTTAAAAAAAAAAGTTGAACCGACTTCACAAAAACCGCTAAAAAGCATAAAATAATTTTTAATTTTATATCTATTACCACATTTTGAAGTCGGTGCAAATTAAGCAAACAAAACAGTTGTCAGTTCGCGGGATCATAAGAAATGACGATTAAATATTTTTGTTGTAGTTCTTTGGTTTGTTTGATTTGCACCGACTTCAAAATGTCGTAATAGATATAAAATTAAAAATTATTTTATGCTTTTTAGCGCCTTTTGTGAAGTCGGTTCAACTTTTTTTTAAAAAACTATTTTTGTATGCTGCTTTCCTCGAGATTACAAATTTCGGAGATAACAAAATAACTGTCATCTGCTTCGAAATATATTTTATTTGCATTCACTTCTATAAATTTCCGACCTAAATCAATTTTTGCTTTAAAAGGGGTTAAAAATTTTTGGCCTACTATTGCATCATATTTACATCTTGATAGGTTCATTATTTTCCAAGATAGGGTACCTGATGCTTTAAATTCGTATGGGATAGCAGTAATTAATCTATTCGTTGCATTAGATATACCGTTAATAGTCGAGAAATAAAGAGGTTTTTCTAATTTTTGTTCCGGGTAGTTTGTAAAAATTCCTGGTTTTAAAATACTAGTTTCTGACCCTGTATCAATTAAGCATCTTATTTTTATTTTACCGATGGTTAATGTAATTATGGGTAATCTTCCTGTTGAGGCTGTATTGAAAAAAGTAAGTCTTTAGATTGAATATTATCGATTTCCATGGGTGTAACACTATTAAAATTGTCATTTTGTCCCTGTCTATATTGCCCTGAACGGTTATAAGAATTCTGTCCACTATGAAATTGTCTTTGTTCAGTAAAGTTTTGTCTTTATTGGTCTAATCGGTCTATCTTGTCTGAAATGTTCATTTCTTCTACATTGTCCCGAAAAGTTTCCTGAAGTGTTTTGGTTTTGTGCTATATTTCTACTATTATTATTATGGAAATTATCTTTACGGAAATTTTCTTTACGAAAATTCTTTGTGTGATTATTGTCATGTTTCAAATCTTTTCGATACATGTTGTCATGTCGCGGATCTTTGTTACCTTTCCTATAATTGTAATGAATCACATCATTTTCATCTAATAGGCATAAATCATCGGATATATTGAATACCTCATTTAAGGTCATATTATTTCTTATATTAACGCGATAGCTACCTGTTAGCATATCTTTTACGATATCTACCAAATTTTTATCATTATATTCGTATAATTCATTTAATTCAAAGTTTATAGCACGTATTTTTATAAAAAGTTCTCTTAAATTTCCTACCTTGATGCATCTGCTTTCATCCATTAGTTTCTTATAACTTTTAATTTGTCGAAATTGTATTTTCAATTCGGCTTTTACCTGTTCCCAAGTTACATTTCCACCGAGTCGTTGAATACACCGTCTAGCTTCGCCTTGGATATTCTCCTTGAATACCATTTGTACTCCATGTTGTAAAAGGGTTGCGTTGTTTCCACATAGAGATCCTACGTTTTCTACGGCGCTGATGAATTCCTGGAGTGAGAAGTCGTCTTTTCGGTCGGTGGAATGTCTTGATCCGTTGAAATTTATTTAAGATTTGATCAGCCGTAAGTTGAAATATGTGTTCTGGCTGAGCTATTTGTTGCCTTAAAGCAGAAATCTCTCTTTGATGTTGGTCTTGTAGCTGTTGGATAGCTGCTTGCAGGTTTTGGATGTCTTGTTCAGCGATTCTTTCTTCTTAAGTCGAAGTCTGCTTCCCTGTTTCTTCGCATAAATTATATGAGAACAATTGTATTTCCACAGGCACTTTAGTTGAATTGCACTTTTTCTTGTTTTGAACAGATCGGTAAAACATTAACTTTTATTTTTATAACTATGTATGTTCGATCACTGGATCCTCTTTCTTTTGAAAGGGATCCTATTGACTGCGCCAGTTTCGTGTTCGCACTTTGGTGGAACCAAAAAAAAATCTCACTTTGGTGAAATTAAATAAAAGAATTCACTGATTGCAATTTTGACTTTATTTTACGTCACAATTTCTTACACTTATTACAGTTGGAATTCTTTAATGCTAATAATACAAAATATTACTCGGGTGGCTCTGCTCTCGCTCCGTCTTTGTCGGTTGGTGGTCCTGAGGGTTTTTGTGGGAATGGTTCTGGGGTGTCTCCCTCGGCGTCTGTTTCCCCCACTCTTACTGGTATGGGACATCGGCGAGTCTAGTGTTGATGATGTTGGGCTCTCCGCCGTTCGATTTTTGTTTCTCTTGACTTAATGCTGCGTTTCCTTCGATCTAGGAGTGTTGACACGTTTGAGGTGCTCTGTAGGAAAATAAATTGGCCGTCAAAACCCTACGCATCTTTCTTGTTATCGACTTCTTCTCAAGTGGCTGATACTCTTCTACGTACTTAAATTTCTGGCCCGTGGATATCTTTTGTAAGGTCTTCGTACCCAATTCTCGCCGCCGCACCAAGCCAGTAGCCGTTCAGTCTCCAAGTTCAAAAAACGGGAAAAGGTCTCTCTTTACTAACAGAATGTGAGAGGACTGAGGACCAAAAAAAATTATTTTTATTCCTCATCCGCTAACGGCTATTTTGATGTGATAGCTTTAAATAAGACGTGGTTACACCAGGATATTTCGGACGCGGAACTGTTTAATGACTCTTATCAAGTTTGCCGTAGTGATAGGCATACGGCTTCGACCGCACGGAGTGGTGGGGTTCTCATAGCTCAAATCAATCTCATCTTTACATGAGAGTACATTTCAAACACCCTTTCTCCTTTTTTATTTTTATTAAATTGGGCATCCAAAATGAAACAAAGAGTGCAAGTGGAGAAAGGATGTAAAACTTTTTACGTAGATAATCTTTTGGGGAATATTATCAAAATCTACAATTTAAAGAAATTAAACTCATACTCACCCTAAAATGCTATTTATTGAATTCGAAGCTTATGGCAATTAATGTTATTATGTTACAAAAGCTGTTCTAAATGTCCGCCACTTTCGATTCATACCAATAGCCTTCTTCTAATTCCAAGTTTAAGGTGTACTGAAGCCAGCCTCTCCCGTATTTTCGTCGCTGTAGTCCGAATTTTGTTAACTAATTATCCTCTATCGTTAACACGAAGCATTCTGCTCCGTACATGAATTTACTCGGTCACCCATGTTACTTTCTCGACATTGCAATGGGGCCAAGGGGTATCTTGTTCGTTAGTATATGAACTCCGGATACCTGGCGACCTCCGGTTTCAATCTAGCCTTATCTGGTAAGCCGGCTCTGCCACATGGACGGTCAATGGAAACTAATAATATAATTAATGAGCAGAGTTTGTTGGATGATGAGGGGCTGCTGAAGTCTATAGATGGCTTCTTATGCAGCGGAGTGAAGGGGGTGGTAGTCAGAGCCTGAGCTTAAGCGAAGGGGAGGAGAGTAAACTCCCCACTCCGCCAAGCAAAAGCAGTAGACCGAAGATGCTCCCCAAAGGTAAAGATTCCGAGGAAATGAAGTGGAAGAAGCGGTTTCGAAAGGCGCGCAACACCCTCGTAAAGCTAGAAATCAGATCCAGCGTCCATCACAGACCGGGATAGGAAGAAGATAAAAAGGCCATTTCATGTTTCCTACATCGGTAAAGCACCCGGACGACCACGACGCGAAGAAGCCAAGGGGCTCCAGTCGAGCTCCACCAAGGGCCAACCAAACACGTCTTTCAGGAAGAGTGCGGTGATGTTCGGTGGGAGCGACAAAGGGAGAACCAAGGCAGTGGAAGCAAGGTTGACATCCACGGCGACAGCTGCGGAAGGCACGGCAAAACCAGAGTGCTGACCATGGCAGAAGCGACTCAAAAGTCTAAGCAGTGGTTGACCCCGGTGGCAAAGTTGTGAGCCTCAGCGCAGAGCGCATGCTGCTTGTGGAGCAGAAGCTGATGGGCCTATGGGTGAACTACCTGGCGGACAATGTGTGGGGTCAGATTTCCCAATATGGCAGATCGGGCTGGCTGAGGGGAACGAAACTATGCGATCAGTTTTCGGTCGACTTCCTCAAGCCCAGCGTGTCAAAATTGGGAATTTGGGACATACTCGAAAGTCCGTCAGCAAGGATTTGGCTGCCATAGCCCGTCCTACAGGCAAAGGATCTTCTGGTGATAGTAAGATCGCATAACCCGACCATTCCCTGTGGGGAATGGGAAATCTTTCGGCTAGAAAAGCCAAAGCCGACGGAAAGGAATGACCTCCTGCAATTGACGGAAGAACCATTGTCACCCTCGAAGAAGCGAAGTTCAAACTGCAAACGGCTTCAATACGGTTTTGATACACGTTTATCAAGTGATGAAATCGGAAGAAGCAAAACCTGAGCCAGCAGGTAAGGCCGATGCCTCGGAAATCGAAAATACGGTCTCGAAAGCCAAGGGCATGGCGGAGCAGGCTGCCAAAAAGGAAACCACGACACATAGCTGGCAACTGCAGGGCCGCCGAGAGGGTGGGGGTGAAGGGGGTAAACCCCCCGGGCCCGGGCTTTAAAAAGGGGCCTCGTCATCTAAGTCATCAACAGAAATTCTTTTATAAAAAAATGTTTCACGATCGAAAAAGTGTAATATACTAGACAGATTTTAAATTGAAAGTCACTCATTTGATTGTATATGAGCCCGAAAACGCTTAGACCCGGGCCCGAAATTCCTTTCGCGGAGGCCCGTATGTGGGTGGTACCCCCGGGCCCGAATTTTATCTCTACGGGCCTGCTTGGTAGTATGCGCTGGGGCTCTACCGTGTTGGTAAAACAGTGCCCTAAGATTAACCACAGGATGTCTTTTGTAGATCTGGCAGCGTATTCTGCAAAAAGCACGCATAAATTTGGATATTAAGCACTTGCGGCAAAATAAATGGTCCTATTAAATGGTTGTCGATGATATAGTCGAAACATTGGCACAGAATTTTGACTGGAATAAGGTCATTCTCGTACTATGTGGGTTAGTATGTGATTGTTTGCTGCTCGACGTCGGCCTAATCTTCCGATGTTTCAGATCGCAATTCCGTGCTGTCTGAAGTTACTCTTCTGATTTCTTTTAACTTTCGGAGAACCCGCCAAAACCCCTATTTAGAGTGCACATCGATTAGGGAATGTCATTGTATATTGTCGTTCTACTTCACAGCAAATGTAAATAATATCCGAGTATTCCTCATAGAATTCTGCCAACTTTTAATAATTTCAGCTTAAGATTAACTGTTGCTATCGATTTTTTTTACTATGGTCGATATTCTTGCTGACTGACTTTCTTTTGTAGCAAAATGTTCATGAGGAGTTAGTAACAGAACGCCAGGGTGTGAACTCTGGCTAACACAAGCTAATATCGACAATAAAACAAAATTACGCTAACATTTGTATAACTGTTTTGCAGCATTAATCAAAATAATTTCCTCTATACCCTAAACAAAAATCTTCGACCCTTTGTCTTAAAAATTTTGTTTATTTAAAGAATTTCCTATATAAAGTGCAGTAAAATAATTAGGCAGTCAAGGATTTCTAAGGATGCGGTATCCCAATCCTTTCTCTACCTGGACATATTGTACCATTTTGGAAAGGTAATAAGGTGGGCAATTTAATAAAAATAAAAAACAGATGTATTGGTTACATAAATTTCGGAGAAAATTTGGCAAAATTCTGAATTTTTCGTAATTTCAAAACATTTTTTCACTTTTGGAAATGACTGTACCTGCAATGATAGAGGTAAGATCAACTTTGTTGACATTATTGGAAGGGCCCCATCGGTATAATAGTTTTTTGGCGTTTGTTTGATGTCGCTGCATTGAGTAGATAAAAATATAAAAATAAAAGAGTGATGTGCATACCATGAGAATCTGGAATTTATGAATTACGAAACGGTTGAGCTTGCCCCCCACCTGCAATAAATTTTTTCGACTCTGGCAGTTTCAGCCATGGTTCCCGGGTTCAAGACCAGATGATCCCCGTGGGTTTTAAAAAAAATCTGCTCCACTCCGTCTCTGGGCCGTTGTCTAGCTCGCAGCAATGCAAAAACAAGACATTCAAATTTACTCACTCCCCTTACCCTAAATTCCCTGCCAGGCAAAGCCATGGTTGTCCTTAGGCTTTGGCCATATTATATCGTATAAAAAAAGCCTTTTAAAGCAAAGTAAGAATAAAGTTGGAAAATAGATAATTTTGGCTTTTTATAAAAAGATGATAGCAAAGGTTATCAGTCACGACATCCATAAGTGAAAATGGGTTATGAAATGCCAGAATTGAATTTACAGCATTTAAATTATACATACACTTATTTCACTCAGTTCTGGTAGGGCTTAAATGCAAAACAATGGCAGAAAATATAAATCTTCTAGAAAAAGCAAACGCCTGTTTCTCTAGCCAACAGAACAAAACGTAAAATTATTTCTCCTATTCCGGCTGGCAAGGTGAAATGTTTTGGTTCTGTTATGGACACGTTATGATGGCGAGGTATGTTCGTTGGTAATTTTACTTTGTGAAAAGTGTTAAGAATTACTTCATAAAAGTAATTATGTACCTAAATTATTTAGGTTTGGCATATTTTGCTATGTTGAACTTTTAATTTCTTCTTGGTGACGAAAAAGCGTTAAAGGAACCGTCTAAACAGGCACATCAATGGATAAGCCACACACTGAGAAAATAGAAAAACAACATCCCTCAACAAGCTCTAGATTGAAACATACACGCAATCCAAGGAAAACGCCGAATTGGACGATCGCGCAAGATCGCGGTTGGGCAATCGCAACCGTTTGGGAGTTACAGGGTGATTCATAAATTTCAGTTTTACATGGTATGCACATTACTCTTTTATTTTTATCTCTTGATCTACCCAACACAGCGACATCAAACAAACGTCAAAAAACTACTATCCCAATGGCCTTTCCAAAATCTATCTCCTACCATTGCAGATACAGTCACTTCCAAAAGTGAAAAAAATGGTTTGCGATTACCTAAAGTTCAGCATTTTCCCAAATTTTCTCTGAAATTCCTGTAATTAGTACACCTCTTTTTCATTCTTATTAGATTGCCTTTCCAAAAAGGTGCAACATGTCGACGTAGAGAAAATATGTAGAAATTTATACGTAGAAATCCTATTGGAGAATATTATAAAAATCAACAAATTAAAGAAATTAAACTCAAATTAATTCTAAAATGCTTTTAATTGAATTTAAAAGTAATTAAAATTAATCTTGATGAGCAACAAAAGCCGTTCAAAATGTCCACCGCCACATTGGATGCATGCCAACAATCCCCTTCCCTGTTTAAACCGTATTGCAGTCAGTCTCTCCCGTATTTTCGTCGCTGCATTCCCAATTCGGCTAACTAAATACTCCCTATTGTTAACAGGGCTTGAATAAACTTCATTCTTCATTGTTCTCCATAAGAAAAAGTCCAATGGGGTACGGTCTGGATATCTACGAATCGGTGCACCTCCTACAATCCAGCGGTTAGGAAATTTTTCACTTAGTATTACCTTTACAATGTTAGCCATATGCGCTGGTACTCCATCGTGTTGGTGAAAAATTCCCCTAAGATTATCCATAGGGTTCTCCTCTATAAGATCTGGTAGTGTATTGTCCAAAAAGTCCACATAAATTTCACTATTAAGCACTTGCGGCAAAATGAATGGTCCTACCAAATGATTGCCGATGACACCAGCCCAAACATTGACACTGAATCTCTGCTGGAATGAGGTCATCTTTGCCCTGTGTGGGTCAGTGTTCGACCAGGAATGGAGGTTGTGGAATTTCGTGATATCATTCCTGGTGAATTGATTCTGTCCACAGAATTCGGTCCAGAAACGCTCTGTCGTCAATGTCGCGTTCCAAAAGCCAAGTGCTACATTTCACTCTTCTCTCGAAATCTCCTTCCAGTAGTCCTTGGGCTGGGTGGTAGTGATATGGACGTAATCTCCCTCGACGAATAACCCTCCAAACCTTAGATGACGACACTTCTAATCGCCTTGCGACTCGTTTCGTGCTCGTCTCAGGGTCCTGCCTCACGATGGTGATTATTTGGTTCTCGACGTCGGCAGAAGTTCCCGAAGTTTCGGGTCGTATCTCCATGTCGTGTGAAGTAACACTTCCTGTTTCTCTTAACTTTTGGAAAGTCCGTGTAAATACCCCTCTTTGGAAAAAATCTGAAGGAAAGTTAACTCTTTGGTGCTGCTGTTGATAACGAGCCAAGCGAGCTTAACTTTTCTTCATTACAAACGCCGATCGTGTTAAGAAATTCTTTTATTTCTTACGTTGCTCGAGTTAAACAAGGGTTGTTTTGATTTTTAGTTTACCCCTCTTTGAGGTGTTTACCGGTTCAGGAATCTCCTTTGATATTCCAGTACAGCCGCTCGCTCTTTTCCGTCTACTACATCATAAATGTAAATAATATCCGCGTATTCCTCAAATGTAAATTCTACAATTTTTTATTAATTTTTGCATAAAAACACCCGTACTTATTGATTTCTTTTTCAACTATTATAGGTATTCTTGTTAGCTGACCCTTTTTGTACCAAATTTGTCATCAGGTACGAGTAACAGAACGCCAGGATACAAAGGTGTGAATTCTGGCTACCACAAGCTAATATCAGCAATAAAACAAAATTACGCTAACATTTTTATAACTTTTTTGCAGCATTTGACTGTTCGCAATTGTCAGGACAAGGTTTGTATGAAACTTAGAATAAAGAACGAGAGGAAAGGCTATCTTAAGCAAAAACCCTGTACGTGTGATAAGTATTTTTCTTCTTGGTGAAGTGGCGAGTGGGGTAAGGGGGAATGTCGCCTGAAATGTCAAATTGGACCGAATGTCGCCTTGAAATCAAAGTCGTCTCCGTAGTACTGAAATATTTGGGGGCATAAGCAAAGTGTTTTTAAATAGTAAAATTAAGTAAATTAATAAAATATGGTCGGGCAAAGTTATATTATATTAAAAGTGTTATAAGAATATATTTTAAAAACACCTAATTTAAAATATTATAAAAATGAGTTGGCCCCTCCTGTATACAAGCATAATTTTACTACTTTCATGTTCGAAACGCACACATCGCTTGGGTTCTACTACATATAGTAAAATGCTTACATTTTTCCGAATGATGTCCTTTCCTCTAGTTCTTTATTCTAAGGTATGAAAGAAAAGTTTCGGAATGTCCACCGGAAAATTGGATGGTATTTTTGTATTAAGATCTCAATAAAAAAAACGATGTTCAGTGTTCACATGTTTTCATAACAACAACAATTTCCACATTGAACATTGATATTTTGAGAAAGAGAATTGAATTGAAAGCGATATTTCGGTGTGTTATCGGCGGTGATCATATCCTTGATGCACCCAAAATCGTAAAATTTATCAATTTAATGTGTTGCAAATATTCAATTGATTTCAGCTCGGGGTTTATGTTTCTGAAAAAGAAAGGCGTCATAAAAGATAACAAAATAGAATTTCGGTGGGATAACGGGGAGCGAAGACAAGTGATATATCTATGTATATATTTTTTATTTTTTTATTTTTTTTTATACGATGTGGCCGAATCCTAGGGGACAACCCTTTGATGCATTAGCATGGTTTTGGCCGGAAGGGAATTAGGGTAAGGGAGGTGAGGAAACTTGAGTCTTGTTTTTGCATTGCTGCGAGCTAGACAACAGCCCAGAGACGAAGTGGATTATTTTAATTTCTTAATAAAAGCTCACGGGGTCATCTGGTCTCGAACCCGGGACCCATGGCATGTTGGTCTTGCCGCTCAACGTATTGATCCAACTCCGTCTCTGCATTTTCTTCTTGTTCCCCTCGCCAAAACAAGGTAGCAAAGGCTCTTCGTTGCTATTGGGGATAAAACGCAAATATCAGAATAAGGAAATAATGTAGAAAGAAGCGATTGAGGAAAGCAGTGTATACTTATATGCCGCATACATCACACAATTGACATTTTTCGGAGCGACATAAAAACTGAAACAACTAAAAAAATTGTCTACAATAAAATAATAAAAACTAGTATTTCGTCCGCTCTCGTCACCTCAATCTCGCTTTCGGTGTCGCATTGTTACCAATGATATTGGTCTCGCTGGCGGTTCGGGTATCGTGTCGAGACCGGCACCGGCAGCGAGAATTATCTCGAGTATCGTGAAGCCCTAGTTTGGAATAATAATAATAATTAAATAAGAATTTCTCAAGCGCGATCCATTATGACTCCAGAACAACAGTTGAGTTCGACTCGCTCAGTTGAAACTTACGCATGACAACAAACATGACAATTCGAAATGAACGTTTGGCGTTCAGACACGATCCAACAATCGATTACGCCGCGGATGTATCGGTCGACTTCGGAACAATGAGCAATGTTTGTGAACATTGCAATGCGTTGAGGTTTCGACACGAACCGCCAGGATTATGTTGTGCGAGCGGAAAGGTAAAATTACCACAATTGACGCCGCCACCAGAGCCATTGCTTTCTGTCCTAGAACGTCGATCAAAGCCTTCCTTGCAGAATATTCAAAGTACAATAGTTCCTTCCAAATGACATCATTTGGGGCGAATATTATGAAAGAACGAAGTTAAAACCCAAATTTTAAGGTAAATTCATTTTCTACTGCAACACACATCACAACAAACATCAACGATGCACTGAGGCTCGTAAATCAAGAATTTATCTTCAATTTTACAGATTAAAGGATAAATTCACCATCGTGCAGGAGCACTGTTGCAGCCAGTGAATGACATTACAGCACGAGTAACTCAAAGCGCTCATGGACTTCATTGTGAAGTATCATGTCTTCGGAGACGTGCGATGTTGAGTGGCAAAAAAGAGGAATCTGCATATTCTTATGTGGATGGTCGAGAAAATAAGACCGGATGAAATTGACGCCATCATTTCCGCAGAAATTCCTGATCCCGAAACAGATCCAGAGTTGTATGAAGTAGTGACGATGAATATGATTCATGGGCCATGTGGCGATCAATCCGGGAATCACCGTGCACGATCGAAGATAAATGCTCCAATGGTTATCCGCGTGCTTTGTTGGCTCACATAATCACAGGCAATGACGGTTACTCCCTGTATCGTCGTCGCTCTGCGGAGGATAACGGCAGAACGGTAACGTTGAAAGTCAAAAATAAAGACATTGTAGTCGACAACAGATGGATTGTTCCGTATTCGCCACTGCTTTCGAAAACATTCAAAGCGCATTGCAATGTTGAGTACTGCAATTCTTTCAAGTTCTTCAAATACGTTTGTAAGTACGTCACGAAAGGAAGCGACATGACTGTATTTGGTATTGCAGCTCCTGATGCCAACGATGAAGTTTCGTAATATCAAATGGAAAGATATGTCAGCAGCAATGGGGCGCATTTACACAGTTCATCCAAGCAATGACGAATGTTTTTACCTGCGTTTGTTGAATTCATTTGAATTTCTACGAACTGTCAATGGTGATTTATGCGCAACATATCGAGAAGCCTGTCAGTGTTTACATTTGCTCGAGGATGACATTCATGGGGATCACACACTCGCTGATGCTGCTATTTCTTGAACTGTGCATCAAATTCGGTCACTTTTTGCTATCATCTTTCAACATGTTTTCCATCGACCCCAATTCATTTGTGGAACAGATACAAAGACAATATGGCTGAAGACATTTTGCATCGAGTGCGTACAACAAAAGCGAATCCCGAACTTGAACGCGGAGATCCACAACGAGGCGTTGATTTCTATAGAGGATTTGTGCCTGCTGACGTTCGGAAAATTGTTGAACAAATAAGGAATGCCAGCGCGGAATCGCCCCATGGACGATGCATTCAATCGAGAGTTTGAACACGAACGGCTGATGAAATAAACGCTTGCTTGAAACATCGAATTTGTGGAGATACGTGAAAACTCCAAGTTAACAAGTCAAGTTAACGAGTCGCGTTATAAAATGACGAATCGGCGGAAGTGTTTTCCAAGCAATTATTAGACATTCGCAATGGAAAAATTCCGGTTGACACTACCACTGTCCTCGCCATACTGGCATGCACCTACGAGAACCTAAGAAGAGCCTATAAAGAGGATCTCAATCTTCTCGGATAGTCAAGCTGCAATCAAAGCAATTGCTTCATCTACCACCAGATCAAATCTGGTGTGGGAATGCCAAAGGAGCCTAGACGCACTGTGTAGAACTAATCAAGTAAGCTTGATCTGGATACCGGGACATCAGGGCTACACAGGAAATGAAAAAGCAGACGAACTTGCTAGGAAGGGGTCTAACACCCCTTTTATAGGGCCGGAGCCGGTCTGTGGAATACCTCTCTGCACGGCCAAAAGGCTAATAGCAAACCGCGCAAATGAGGGAAATAGGCTGTATTGGAACAGTATTGAGAGGCACGCTCACTCAAGAAGCCTTATGCCCTCACCGTCGCCGGGTAGATCCAGGGAGCTCAAGCTGCAGGTCGGCTGTTAGAACCCTGGCAGGCCTACTTACCGGCCACTGTCAGCTAAGGAAGCACCTGGTGAGGATAGGCAGAGCCATCGACCCCACCTGAAGACTCTGTCTGGAGGAGGATGAGACCCCATTACATGTGCTATGTCAATGCCCTGCAGTAGCCAGGAGCAGATTTAGCCTATTCGGGAAACCAACCCTGGTACCGAGCGGGCTGAAGGACTGCCAACTGCGGGAGCTGTTGAACTTCTTCGGAGGGACCGGCTTACTATAAGGAGTTGAGAGGGTTAGCACAATAGGCCCTAGTGGCCGCGGCGCTTGAGAACTTCGCACCTCCAAATTTAATCAATCAATCAATCAATCAACCACTGTCCTCATTTTGTTTTCACCCAATTTTTGGCAATTCACAACGTCGAAAAAATAATCGATCACGAAAGTTTTCGCGAAGAAGCCATTTTGGCAGCAAAAAATAAGGACATAGACGATTTGAACATAAAAATTCAAAGTCTAATCGCTGGCCGATTCCATTCATTTAAGGCGATCGGTCCTATTACCGATCGAGATGAAGTCGCCAATTATCCAATTAAATTCCTGAATTCATTGGATCTGCCAAAAATGCCGCCGCACAATTTGCAGCTCAAGGTTTGCTCGGTGACAATCATGTTACGTAATCTGAACCAACCGAAACTATGCAATGGAACAAGACTCGCTGTTAAGAAGCTGATGAACCACGTGATTGAAGCAACGATAATCATAAGAAAGTTTAAAGACTTTAGAGGATGTTCTGATTCCAAGACTACCACTGATGCCAACCGACTTGCCGTTTTAATTTAAGCATGTCCAGTTTCCTGTGCGCCTTGCATTCGCAATGACGATTAATATATCGCAAGGCGGAAATTATAATTCGGTTACGGTCAACCGAAATCAAATTGGGTTTTTTAAACCGCAATTGCAACAACCTTAACCGTAATTAATTTTCTTCAATTCGGTTAGAACCGAAATGTAAAATTTCATTTTCGGTTAAAACTGAAATGTGAAATATAATTTTCGGTTGCGGTTAAAAACCACGTAGATAAAATTTTCGGTTTCGGTTACAACTGAAACGTTAGGGTTAGAGTTAAATTGCTGTCGTTGGGATTTTTATATAATATAATGAAGTCATCCGACTCCCCTCTACTCCCTCCCTTCATCTAGACATTTACTTCCCTTCACCTCACCTCCCCACCCCCTTTCCCTAAGCTCACCTCCCCAACCCTTCCCCTTCCCACCCCTCCCCCTCTCCACCAGTCACTATCCACCCTCTTCTAACAGACGGTCCCTTCATCAAGACATTCACCGAATATGCTATGTAATGAAGGTAGTGAAAAATCGCAAGACCGGACATATAACTTCTTCCGCGGTCGGTACCAATTTAAATCGGTCTTTGAATTTCGGTCTGGCGGTTGCGGTCACATATTTTTAAGGTCTTTTTATTTCGGGACCTTTTAATTTCGGTCGCTCTATTTCGGTACACTTTAAATTTCGGTACCGAAATCAAGACCGGTTAAAACAACCGAAATATGACAGGTTTCGGTCCCGTTTCGACTCCCTGGGAATAAACGATGATTCGACGTCGAATTGCTTCGAAACTCTATTTATAAAAAACGTTGAATTCTGTATATCGATGTCCTAGGTGTTATGCATTGTAGTTTACGGGGAATTGTCACGTCAACTCCAAGTGGAACGTATGTGCACTTTCCACGTTATTGAATTTTCACTGAGTAGCCGTCGAAAATATCTTTTTGATACAATTTTATCAAAATTTATAAAACAACAAAATACAAGATAAATTTCAAACTATTTAAAATCCTTACTAATTATAACTTTTTTTAATCACAAAATAATTACCACTTAGGGTGGAGCAAAATTGCGTCCATTTTGACATTTCCAAAAAGGGAGATATAAGAGTACATTTTCCATCGACATTACATTGACAAAAATTCAAGGAAAGATTAGGTTGGATGAATCCCTTCTCGACGAACTGACTGACTGGCTGACGGATAACACACAGCCTAAGCCACTGGAGATAGAGGCATATTACATAATAAACATACTTAATATTTCTTTATTAGTAAATTACACCCGTGCGAAGCCGGGCTGGGTCGCTAGTAAATAATAAAAATGCTGTCAGCTACTGTGTTTAGCAAATAACCAGTCATGCTAGCTTATGAGCCTAAACTTACCGATTTATACTTACTAACGCTATGAAATAAATTAGAAAAACGAACAAATATTTGTGGGAAAGGTGAATTCTGTGATTCAGCGAATAATAGAATTTAAAAGATCACGAAAACCTCCTTGTTTGCACTTAATTGAAAGTAAAAATTGCGTTTTATTTATGGTTTTATTCATATATGATACTCCAATTAAATAGTTCAACAATAACTATTAAAGATAAAAATAAAATTTTACAGTTTTAAACTACACTATATGTACACTTAGAGAGTAGCATAACGATTCGTAATTACAAAGTCATTGTTGTTGTAATATTACATATTTTATCAACAGAATCTGACTATATCTAGAGCAATGTTAGTAGAATAATAATTAATTGTACAGATATCTCGTATTAATTAAATGTTACAGTACACTATGAACATATACAAAAACAAAGGAAAATTTCAAAAAAATATAAATCATTTTAGTGAGTTTTCCACTTTCGTTCTCAACTTTACAGGTCTTGACTGAAAAGCGATTTTCACAAAACCAATCAATCCCATATAATATGTTGATCACAATTTATTTAAATATTTTAGCGTCCTCCCAGATTGTATGGAGATTAATAAGCGTATTGAAGGTTTTTGTCTACTATTTACATTATTTACAAATTCCCCTTTAAAATTATAAGTGGCTACATTTTAAGTAAAGGATGAAATCAAACTGCATGTTAAATTTTATGCTACTGTTTTTGGCAACTTGATTTTATCCATAAATTTATCCCACGTGAGTTACGCAGACGTACAACATAAATTAATCTAAGAAATTATATTGTACGTAATATCCGTTCACACTTTAGAGATTTCATGTGTAATCGTAGCTTTCTGTAGGGTCGTATGGATATTTTGGCCTGCATTCGGGGCAAAACCATTTTCCCTTGGGCGGCACCATAATTCCGATACATTCGAAATGGAACCACTCAATTACACAGTCATCACCGTCACAAGCGATCATTTCGGACACTTCATCGTACGGACATCGGCAATAGCAATAAACACTTTCTCCTTCTCGAGGTGGTCGAGCTCCAGCTGGTGGACGAATGGGCCAACGAATATTATTCCTTTGGAAATATTGAAGACGAGCTAAGTCAGGATTGGGTAGCAAAGCTGGAGGTATCCTTTTTGTTGACACCGGTAAGACTGGAGACATTTGTTTAGATGCCGTTATAACAGGATTTAATTGTCTTTGAACATTGTGTTGGGTGGGAACTGGTATATGCAATCTGTCTTCATCACTGCTCTCACTCTCCATACTTTCCCTGCTAGAAGGATAATATTGCGATGGTGGTTGTATATGATGTACCGGAACAGGTGGTACTCGCATTGGTTCAACAATAGGAGGCTTCTGGACTGCGTGTTCTGCGACCGATATCCTAGATTGCAATATGGCAGACGGCCTTATTATGATTGGAGGTATTGGTGGTAGAGGAGGCGTATTTGATGGCGTATTCTTCTTTAAACCACTTCCTGGTGACTTACTGCTTTTCGTTGACAAACTCTTAGAAGGTGCAGGTAAGTCTTCCTTACGCCACGTGAGATTCGGGGGAGGTGTTGGCTTAAATGCTGCTGGTCCAGTAATGTTTGATGCCACTAAGTCATCATCACTTGAATATCCATAAAATTTATTTGGTCTTCTCGCTCTTTTAGACCTTTTTAATGGAGCATCAGCATCAGAACTGCTTCCAGTACTCAAACGGTTTCTAGGAACAATAGGAGCTGGAATGGGAGTCGAAGTTCTGCTTTGTGAAACCTGCACTTGTGGTACGGGTGCTGGTAAATTTTGCAACTCGGTAGCCGGAACAAGGTTGTGAACACTTTCTATTTCAGACAATGTTGATTCTTTTGCTATCTGTGCAGTGGAATTGTCTGGAGCAGTGCTAGTGCCTAATATACTTGGAATGTTTAATTTAAATGTTGGAATTAGACCGCTTTTTGAAGTTTTCTTTTCTCTTTTCTTTTTCTTGATTTTGACCTTCTTTTCTTTCAACACTTCCTCAGGAAGTGAGGGTGTTGATGGCCGGCTATTTTCAACAATGTCAAAGTTATGAGATGGACTCAAACACGTCTGCATCATCAATTGTTTTCTCTTTTCTGCCAACATTTCGCTGGCCAGTTTTTGTGGGTGTTCATCGTAAAAGTCTTCATCTGTGTCAGACTCATCGGTCTCCAAATCTGTTTCTAAAATAATCGAGTTAAAATTGATAGTGTCTTGCATTTTTGAGTCAGTGGTGACGACATCAACGAGCTCAGACGTGTTAGCCTTTGACGAATTTTCACTTTTATTTCGATTTCGTTTTTCTGCTTTCGCTGCACGTTTTGCCGCTATTCTTCGTCGACCCTCAGATGTTGAACTATCCGAGTCTTCTGTACTTGAACTCGAATTACTACCACTAGAGCTGCTGCAACTGCAGTTCGATCCGCAAGAACAGCTTGAATCTGAACTACTGCTTGACCCACTTGATGAGGAATCACTTCCTGATTTTAGAGCTTTACGTGGCGACTTTTGTTTCTTTTTAGGTGAAAGTATATCTTTAGTTGAATTATCAAGATCACCTTGATTTTCAGTGGAGCTGTCGAGTTTATCACTTTTAGCATCCTTGTGTAATGGCTTATACATCATGCAGTAATCGTGATCGGATTGTGAAACGTGCAAAATGGGCGTCACTGGTATCACGTCTGAATCCTGTGAGTCTTCATTTTTGTTTTTGATTTGGCTTGCTTGAAAAGATTTAAAATTTTCCCAAATATCAATCATTGGAGCAGGATTAACATCTTTTTCGTCCTCACCTACATCAGAAGGCGGGGACAACATTACTTTAGGTACTTGCGGACTAAGATTTTCTGTTCTGAGCTTATCGGCTTCTGAATCATCACTACTATCACTTTCAGATAAATTAGGCGCAGGCAAATTCATTATGTCATCTATATTGTCAGCTTGTTCGTTCTTAACTCTCTTTTTCTTCTTTTTACTAGAGTCAACGGTTTTTTTCGTCTCCTCTTCGGTTTTATTATTTTCTTGTTTAATTTCTTCAACTTCAGCTTCTTCTTTTAATTTGACGTCAATCTTTATTTCCTCAACTGGTTTTATATCGCTTTCCTCACTGTGATCGACAACGTGCTTTAATAGCAGTTTCCTTGAGATGAATTTTTTATCGCAGTTGTCCTCAATGCACGGATACGGTGCATCGCCAGTATGCAGCCTTTTGTGAACCTTAAGAAACATTGCTTTTGAGAATGCTATATTGCAAACTTCACAAACAAACGAAGGCGGTGGTATACAGAAATGATAAACATGAGGCCATCGCTTTTGTAAGCACCGCTTACAAAGTACACTCTCGGTGCCATGCTTCCAGAACAGATGTTTCGTAATATCAGGTTTATTTCTGTAAGCGATCCCACACCGATAGCAAAGGTGGTGCAACTTATGCTTCCAAACGTGACTTGACAATCTGAAATAAGAAAACAATGTTATAATTTTTTTAAGTTAATTTAAAATAATTAATCTATAAGTTTCACATTTCATGATATTCAGATGATAGTGGAGACGGAGTTGATCAATTGGTTGAGCGGCAGGATCACCATGCCACGTTTCCCAGTTTCGAGACCAGGTCTTCCCGTGGATTTTTAATATTGAACCAAAAAATCCAGAAAATTTTTTTACATACACCTTCCTTAATTGAATACATGTCTGTTTGTTAAAAAAAACGCTATTTTATTTACCCATTCCCATATCTATACCAATTAGATAAACATCTATCATTTGTCAATAAAATTTTGGAATCGACAGTGTTAAGATTTTGTGCTTCGAAATATAACTCAAGTGCTAAATAAAATGTATAAAAGCCAGGTAGACCAGTGTTTTGCACATCACAAATATTGATGTAGATGCTAAGAATTAAGCTTTTTTTCAGTGGAAAACAGATATAATCCCGCTTATGACCTCATATTGAATTAATACTGAAAGAGACTAGATTGAAAAGATAGTACTCAATTTTGTTAAGTAAATATATTTACAGTACCTACAAAAGTTACGGGAACTAGAGAGAGAGATATGGAAAAAATAACTTAAGTGTGATCTTGTAGAAGCCGTGATATTGCCAACTAATCTACATTTCGCGAACTTATTTGAAAAAACATACACTGGATAAAAAAAGATAAGGCACGATGCTCCCAACAATAAAAGTTATAATTTTTCAGCGATATTTTTATAGTCCAGTCAAATAAGACTTTGAAGGTTACAAAAATTCCCATAGAGCTAAAAATTGGTATGAATGTTCAGAATACTATTATAAATGAATTGTGAAAAGTCCCCATCAATCCCCCTTGAGCAATTTTATTGATGGTGAAAGTTTGCAAAAATAGGTTTTTCGCGTTTTCCAGCTAAACGGTGAGTTTTACAGCAAAAATAGTTCAGACAAAAATTGTAGATCATCCGATTCTCTACAAAAAATGTATCCACACTTTTTTTCATAAGTATTGCCATTTCCGTGATATAGCGGTTGAAAGAATTGAAAAAAATATTTTATTCGTAATATGCACGGTAATGTACTTTTATATACATTTTTGAACCGTTATACGAGTAAACATATGAGTCCCTATGTCTTATACATACAAATTATAAAATTCTTAGAATATAAATGAACGTCAAAAACTCCGCCCCTATTTTCATTTAGTCGCATGGCCTTGAGTAACATCTGTCTTCCATTCAATTGTCAGCGTGGCGATGCTCGTATACCTGCTCCGTTTCAAAGGTCTCATACTCAACAAAATACTGTTAGTCGAAAGCATTCCTTCGTAGTGACAACTCGTGGCTATCGCTTATATTTTGTAACAAAGTTTGTGCATTTTACTGTTTTTAAAAAAAAATGTCGCAATTCTGCTTTATTTGTAGTCAACCTTTGACTGAAAGTGGAGTTGTTACTGTTGATCGCGGCATGAAAGTATTAATTGATGCAAGTATTGAAAGAGGTGATGAGTTTTCGGAGTACCTGAAAGACCAGACATCTGTAAAAATTCATGTGCAGTGTCGAAAAAATTATACTCGAAAAAGTAGCATTGATGCCGTGAAAAGACGGCGCCAAGAAGAAGAAGCTGGTTCATCAAAAATAAGTCCTCCTCGTACTAGAGCACGGGTAAGTGAAACTACATTTTGCTTCAATCAGTGTTGTTTATTTTGCGGCAATGAATTAAATGAAGATTTTTAAAGTGACTACACTTTCGTTCAAAGACAGTATTCTAACTATAGCTAAAACTCGTTGTGATGATGTAGCCAAAGCTGTTGCTGCTCGAATTGAATTTGAATATGATTTAGTCGCTGCCGAGGCTAAGTATCATAACGATTGCTACAATTCTTTTTTGAAACCGACCACTGGAGGTAAAGTCGGTCGTCCTCAAGATGAAGCTACAAATATTGCGATGAGAGAAATATTTAAGTATATTGAAAATAACGATGATTGCCAATTCACATTAGACGAATTGAAAAGTATTTGTAAAGAATCAACAATAGATAACAGAACCATTAAAATGCGATTGAAGTTGGAGTATGGTGATAAAATTATTATTACAAAAAAATCAGGATCATTAACATTCGTATGTTTTATTGATAGTCACCATGATATTTTAAATCAAGCTTGGTACGAAAAAAAAACCGATAAAAAAGAAGAGCGATTTCGCATCTTAGAAGCTGCAGCAGCAATTATTCGAGAGGATATTCAATGTGCAGTGTTAGATAATTCTAATTATCCTCCACCAGGTCGTATGTTTGAAGATATTGATACAGACATTCCAAAGTCACTGACTTATTTCTTGGAGAAGGTTATTTTAAAAAATAAACGCTTCAATTTAGAACATTTACAATTAGTATGCATGAATATTAGCCATAGTATTATGAGTGCTGTTCGGCCTAGGTCTTTCAAGTCCAAATTACAATTGGGTCTCTCCGTTTTTTTTCATCGGCGATTTGGATCGAAACGGCTTATACAAATTTTTTCATCTTTTGGTTTGTGCGCATCTTATAATGATACGATGATGTACGAGGCAGCAGCAGTTTTTCATCGTCCACCTCATATCTTATCACCTGAAACTGGCGCATTTATTCAATATGCTCCAATGTTGAATCGATACTAGATGAGGATAATAACGATATCAGTGATGAGACATATGATGCATCACTTTTAGAACATATTTGTATCCAGCAGGAAGATGAAGAAAAAGAAGAAGAAGAAAACGAAGACAGTACATTTCCATTGGACAAGTTCCATTGGATTATTATGAATCCGACGAATAATTTTTCCAAATTATTTTTTCATTTATATATTACATAATTTACACAGCTTTCATCATTTTCAATACTCAATTTGAATTCAATAGGATCACAATAGATCGTGGAATAGGCCTACCGGGGAAACCACGTTAAAAAAAAAGCGCCAAGCATACTACCTCATAGGTGGTGTGGAAACGTGTGCATATTACGAATAAAATATTTTTTTCAATTCTTTCAACCGCTATATCACGGAAATGGCAATACTTATGAAAAAAAGTGTGGATACATTTTTTGTAGAGAATCGGATGATCTACAATTTTTGTCTGAACTATTTTTCCTGTAAAACTCACCGTTTAGCTGGAAAACGCGAAAAACCTATTTTTGCAAACTTTCACCATCAATAAAATTTTTTGCACAAGGGGGATTGATGGGGACTTTTCACAATTCATTTATAATAGTATTCTGAACATTCATACCAATGTTTAGCTCTATGGGAATTTTTGTAACCTTACCTCTATTTTAAGGACTAATTTGACTGGACTATTATTAATCATATTTAAGTAATGTTACAAAAAAAATTAATAACCTAACAATTTTTAAAACATATTCAAAAACATTCTTCTAGAGATCTAGGTAGATCTAAACTATTTAAATATCTATAAATATAGGAAAAAAAATCCATTGGACGTCCTTAGTCCCTTCTCTCTAAGCAATTTGGCGAATTTGCTTGACGCGTAACGCAAAAGTAAACATTTTGGCAAAATTCGCTCTAAGCAAAACGTTTGTTTGCGAGTCGCTCTGATGTGCCAAAGAGTGAGAAACAAAAATAAATTGTAAAGATTTCTCAGTTCGTGCTTCTCCGTCTTGATATGTATGTGTTTTTAAAGTGCTTTGTTTATTTCGGTGATTTTTATAATTAATAAGTGATTTTAATAAAGTTTAGTGGTATATGCTTAATTAGAAATTATACATTCTGCTGTAGAAATACAAATATTAAATTAATAAATGAGAATAATACAATAATAATTTAATTTCAATAGACCTGTTTTAGCTGTTTGTGATTTATTCTTCTGGTTAGTTTCTTTTATAGACAGTTTGCTTTGAGCCGACTTACTATCAATCTTCTGGGTACAGGGATGAAATTTAGTCAATTCGGAATTTACCTTTTTGGAATTTCAATTATAATAACGAGGTTCTACCTGCTGTTAAAAGCATATCGTTAACGTCACGCTAAAAACATTATCAGGGTGGCCACTTTTTTCAAGACCAAACCAACGATACTCCTCCCTCGTTTTGTTTCACTTCTCTTTGGTACAAAGAAGCGTTAGCAAGTTCCTGTAACGTTTACGAAGAGTTCTATAAAATAATTTGGCGTGGAGAGTCGCGGGGCCGGTGGACAGCCCGGATGATCCCTCAGCTGGACACTTGGCTGAACCGTCAGAACGGTGAGGTGGACTACTACCTCACCCAAATGCTGACGGGGCATGGGAACTTTCGGGCCTTTTTCCACCGCATAGGAAAGGTCCCGAGCCCGTGCTGTGTATACTGCGACTCTCCATCGGACTCCGCTCTCCACACATTCTTTGAATGTGATCGCTGGACAGCGGAGAGGGCGGAGATGGAGGCGGAGACGGGCAGCGTGACCCCGGACAATATTGTTGGGGTCATGCTGCAGGGGGAGCACCACTGGCGAAGGATTGCCTCTTTCGTCAGGATCGTCAAAAGGAGGGAGACAGCAACGGGGCTCCCTAGCGGGGGCGCCTGCTTACTTGTCGGGGGCAGCAAGGGAGCGTGAGGGAGCCCGGTTGGCTCGCGGGCCTCGTAGGAGGCTGTTCTATAGGACTCCACCGCATTTCCCCGCTCCCAAAAAAAAAAAAAAGTATTTGGCGGCATTACGTTTACGATTTGCCGTGTTTAGAGGGCTACTACAGGCAAATTCGATAAAAATTGTATGGGGGGGGGGGGTCTATTTCACCACCGTCCAAGCTATAGGAGTTTGAAATTTCGTACGATGAAATTAACTAGTCTTACATTTTAACGCATATTTTCTACAGTTTTAGTGTTATAGACGTTATTGATATTTCAATTGACTGCTAATGGATTTAGAAAAATAGATTTTCAAACTTAAATTTTGGAAAAAAAATCAATTTTTTCATTTCAAACGGAAAATTTTTGAAAATTTGCCCTTTAATTTTTATTTAATTTTTAGGTTTAAAATAGTGGCCAATGCGTCCTCTTTCAAATGCAATTTAAAGCACACAACAATCTTTTACCTTTCTTAAGTTACATGACCAAACGTACAGCTCACACCTCATACATAAAGTTTGGGAGTCCTGAAAAGGTCTGGGTTTTTAATACTGTTAGTGTAGCTAAAACCTGCAGGATTGGTCGCTCAGTTTAATTAAATGGCCCTCAACTGACCTTTCCGATTTGAAGATTGCGGACATATGTAGTTTCATTTCAGAAAATAATTGGTTGGTTGGTTTGTAAGAGGAGGAAGATGGGCATCTTTCTTGCATTGAGGCCTTTAGTGGCCCGTTGTACACCCTTTGCTCGCCTGCGAACCCTAAAGTCAACTGTCCAGCCAGTTGATCCCCATAACGAATTGGATAATTTTATTATATCCCGATCTCTTTACATCTGCTAAATCTTCGTGCAAAACAGTCTCGTCTTCTTTCCCACATCCCCTGCAGAGACTGGAGTTCGTTACTCCTACTTTTTTGGCATGAGCCTCGCATGCCCTCTCGCGAGACCAACAAGAAGTATCAATTTGGCCTTGTTCAGGTTGATAATTTTTTGCGCTGTTGCTAGCGATGTCGGATCCCTTCCACTTATCTTTGTGCCTCCTCGGTATCCATTCCATGATTTCTTTTTTGATTTCCTGGATGGGGATCCTGAGTTTGAGTATTAATAGTGTCTTCGTTTGCAACTTTCTACGCCAGCGCATTTACTTTTTCATATTCTGGGATATCGGAGTGCCCCGGCACGTATATTCAGGTGACATCGTTTTGTCTACCTAACTCCATGAGGGCCTCTTTACATCTCTCTATCGTTTTAGATTTTACTGCGGCGTTTGTTAATGATTTGATGGACGCCTGGCTATCTGTACATATTGCTATCTTAGAGGATCTTACTCCCCATTCCATTAGCTGCTTAGCTCCTATCTCTACCGCTGCGACTTCACATCGAAGAACCGAGGAGGAGTTGTTAAGCACGCCTCATATCTTCAGGTTTTGTGTCTCGCACGATACTCGGAAGCCACAGCCACACTCGCATTTTGAGCCGTCTGTGTAAAGCGCTGGTGTTTTCTCGGATCACGCTATTGTTGATCTGCTCACTCTTTGTCGGGAAATAAGTTTGAACATTGCCTCCATATTGGCATTTCCGGTTTCAGAATCGCAGCAATCTTCTTACCTAACCAGTCTTTTGATCGTATATCCCTCACTTATTTGGACGATCTTTTCATATTGGGTTTGTTGTCCCCTTTCTTTCCACAGTTTATTCATGCGTAAACGTACGGCCGAGTATAATTTCCACCTGTCTAATATGGAATTCTAGTGCAGTAAGGTTTAGAATGATCTCCGGGGCCTAGTAGCTCCTCTTATGCCTAAACAGCACATACGTTGGTCCATAATCTTTTGGTTTCTGTCCACTTCCATTGCTTTCCACCAGACTATCGCTTCATGCGATATCATGCGTTTGATTACACATGTATATAACCATTTCTTAATATAGCATAGCCCAATTTAGTGAGAAAATAATTAGTTTAATATCACGACGAAAGTCGTTGCTCATTGTTTTAGTATTTATATTGCACTTGTTGGTGGAAATTTTCACAAAACATCAAAACATACGCAAAATTTTTACCGTAAATTAATTCACAATAGTAGCACTTTTCTACAGTGCTGCCATATTAAAACGTACATTTTAAGCTCCAGCACTGTGAGACGCAATGTGGATTAACTTATCGGGTCATTCCACACGAGTATTCTTGCAGCTGTTATCGAACCGGTTTTCTGGGGAAGAGGAAACTGAAGCAAAGAGGTATTTCTACAAACGTGCTGCACTTTGGAGAGAAATTTGCATCAAAATCCAAACCTAGGTGAAATAGGTTTGGATTTGTTGTCACATTCTGTCAAAAAAGTACCGTGAATTGTTAAATAAATCACAAATTTTGCATTTAATCATCAAAATTTATTTTGTCACCTTGAAAATATTCCCCCTTTGAGGCTATACACATACTCCAGCGCTTTTTTCAATCTTCGAAACATTTTTTATATACACTTTGAGGTATGGCTTTCAACTCTTTCCACGAATTTTCTTTTATGGCTTCAATGGTCTCAAAACGTGTTCCTCGAAGCGGCAATTTGAGTTTAGGGAACAAAAAAAAGTCACATGGAGCTAAATCAGGTGAATATGGTGGTTGACCGATGGTAGTCATCGCGTTTTTGGCCTTAAACTCGTTAACAATAATGGCGCTGTGTGAAGGAGCGTTATCGTCGTGGAAGATCCACGAGTTGTTTTTCCATAGTTCTGGTCGTTTTTGACGGATTTTCTCACGCAAACGCTTCAGCACGTCAAGATAGTATTTGCTATTAACTGTTTTTCCCTCCGGAACAAATCCATGATGTACCAGACCGCGAATATTAAAGAAAACATTGATCACCTTGATTTTTGAGCGACTTTCGAGTGGTTTTTAGCGTTTCGGCTTGTTTTTTCTCTGCATTCCGATGATTGCTGACTTGTCTGCATATCATACTCATAGACAAACGTCTCAACACTGGGTATGATGCGTTCCACGAACGTTGTTGCGGAATTCGCACGATCAAGCATGTCCAAAGAGACCTGCACACGATACTGCTTTTGAAGAAAATTCAGCTCTTTTGGAACAAGCCGCGCAGTGACGCGTCTCATGCACACATTTTCAATCAGAATAGCACGAACTGACTCATGTGAGATGTTAAGATCATCTTCTATCTCTCTTAAGCTTATACGACGATCTTGAAGCACAATTTTCCTCACTGCGTCTGTGTTCAGTTTAGTGTTAGAGGTTGAAGGCTGTCCAGAACGCGGCATGTCTTCAATGATTTCCCGGCCCTCTTTGAACGCTTTGTACCACTCATATGCACGAGTTTTTGCTAAAGTTAGATTACCAAATGTTTTTTCCAACATTTTCAACGCTTCAGCACATGAAATTTCGTTCGGGACACAAAATTTAAGGCAAACTTTTTTTTTTATGCGTTAGCATGGTTTTGGCCGGAAGGGAATTAAGGTAAGGGAAGCGAGGAAACTTGAGTCTTGTTTTTGCATTGCTGCGAGCCAGACAGCAGCCCAGAGATGTTGGTCTTGCCGCTCAACGTATTGATCCAACTCCGTCTCTCCGTCTTTGTTCAATAATTACGTTCATTATGAAAATCGCGGAGCACTAATGGAGCAGACTAACTCTTGCAGCTACTGTTAACAAACTAGTAAACAAATTACTCTCAAACTTGGCATAACAATGAAAGACAGTTTAATAAATTTGAAAAATGTTGCACGCAGTGGCGCGTTCAATAACGTAAGATTTTGGGCTACGTTCAGATATGTTGTTTGACGGTTATTATGTTTATTTTGACTGAAGAGCATACTTTTTTTGTATGATAAGAGACACCCTTACACTAATTATAGATTTATATTGACAGTATGATGGCGACATTTGATGTGTTGCTCGTTTTAGCTTTTAAAGTGGATTCCGAAATCGCTGACATTTTCTCTGCAACCCCATGGCCTTTTTATCGTGATCTGTTGCCAGCAGAAAACGATTCGTCGCCGCCGGACGGATTTGGAATTTTTCAATCTACATCATTACGATTTATAAGTGAGCCAAAAAAAATCTCAGAGTACACTTTTTATTTCAGACTTCAAAGTATTGTTCCCCCTTAAGGGAACCTCTACCTTTGTCGATCTGAGAAAAAAAATTGATTTTTTTGTTTATTTCATTTTCTTAATATGTAAGTACAATTCACCGTTTTTAGTTTAGGTAGCTTAAACGTCTTTAAAATTAGCGCTGTCAGCGCACTCTGACCCTTGCCTCGGGGCACCTCACTACCGACTTCGATCAGGTGTCATCATTTCTGAGAAAGGTTCAGACCGACCTTTTAGGAGTGAACAGAGTGGATGACAATCGGCTCAGCACGAACAATTCCGACAGAAAGAGGGATGCTTCTGGCATTGCAGTTTAATGGTATTTATATAAACTTCCGAGTAAACGCGTTTGAAACTTTGGACGCATTTTTCTCGAAAACACGTTTTTTTTAAAACGGTGATAACGATTCTGAGCCCTGTATTCAACCGATTGAGTTGATATTTTGCCCACGACTTTCTTAGAGAAATTCTAAAATAGCAGACGAACTTTTGACAAGATTACGTAAAGGAAGCCCCATTTGTGTGCGAAATCATTCCTAGAAAGGAAGTATACATTCATTAGAAATTTCCAAATAAAGGACATTCAAGGTTACTATAAGCTAATTCCAGAAATTTCAAGATGATTATATCGATACAGTAGTAGCCAAAATATTAAGAGTGCATCGCAATTTTTATTTCAATTTTATTTATCCCGTTATTCAAAGTAAGTAAGTGGAAGTATATTGGAAATCATTGTCTGTAGGCATTTGGAAAAGATATTCGCAAGTTATAGGACACGTTTTTAAAAGTGCACTAGATTTTTTAGATGTATATGTTGGGAAAAGGTAAATATTTGGCCATAACTGCTTTACATTATTATAGTTTAATAAATTAACATCAAAATCTAATCTAAATGTGGGTTGCACAAGCAGGGAAACCAAGCCACACAACTGCAAAAGGTTATAGACCTATTAGTTTGTGTTAAAAACACTAGAGGCGATTGGACACTCAGGCAACACCTTGACTCAACCAAATATAATATGTAGTGCGCAACACGCTTGTAGTAAGGGTAAATCCGTGGACACAGCAAATCTCTCCATGATGCTGGCAGATTTCCTCGATATTGAAGGATCATTTAACAATCTAAAAAGAGAATCCATTATCTTCTCTATGGAAAAAGCTGGAACAAGAAAATTTCTGACCAAGTGGATACATACGATGATAAGCAGTAGCGTTATTAACGTCGGTTCAGGGGATTTTTCCGTCAGGAATACAGTTAACAGAGGCACGTCACACTGAGGAGTTTTATGACTTCTACTCTGCAACGTCTCTCTTAACAAAATCCTTATATCCCTCGTCAGCAAAAATATCAAAACGATAGCGTATGCAGACGACATTGTATTACTGATAAAAGAAGCGATGTTATGAAGTCTGCGTTAAAAGACATTTCTTCGATCGGTAGAATCCAATGGCCTTACGGTTAAACCCCATAAGACAGAAATGATACTGTTCACAAGAAAATACAAACTTCCTACTTGGAAACCAGCAAAACTTAGAGGAAGTGTTCTCAAAATCTCTCCAGAAGCCAAGTTTCTGTTCGTCACATTCGACAATAAACTAAATTGGTAACGGAATGTGGAAGACAGGACGAAAAAAGGACTCAACGCATTCTTTGAATGCAAAAGAACCTTTAGTAAGAAATAGGGCATGGAACCGCATATTGTACAATGGATGTTCACAGCGATCGTCAGACCCATTCTTAACTTTCTAAGGAAATTGCAAAAGCTAGCTTGCTTGGGGATAACCGGTGCGGCATTCACAATAGGCCTAATTTGCCTCCGAGTGGAATTGCTGCCCTCAGCAGCAAACAGCCCGACTAACCAACCAGCTTGGGTCGCACAAAGCATTGCTCCCAAGAAGAAAAACGCCTTATTCCTACTTACGTGCACAGTGCGAAACATACAAATTTATATCTAGTGCCTTAACAGGACGCCATGCGTCATTGCGAAGTTTAAAACGGCCAGAATGAGCCTGCAAACAGACTGGGCCCTAGAGGTCGGCCAAGAAAATCAACTCCTTGTCTTGACAAACGTATTATCAGGAAAGCAATGAAAAGCCTCTTCGCCGTTTCTTCGCACATTAAAAAGGAATTGGGGATCTAACTGAGTTCCAGAACTATCAGAAGGCGTTTACAACACCACGATTTGTACGGTAGCAAGAAAAGTTCCATGCCTAAGTTCTAGGAATATAAGACAAGGGATTGAGTTCGCCACCAAAATCCAAATGTCGGCAAACAAACGTAATTGGAAAAAAGTTTTATTCAGCGATAAAACGAAGGCGAATTTGTTTGTTGAAAAAACGAAGGCGAATTTGTTTGTTGTCTATGGAAAGACTTAAAAAATAATTTGCAATCAAAAGATAATAAACAAAAGTCGCCTTTGGGGAGAAATTCAAAGACCTTGGTATGCTATATATCTAAAGACATGCCAAGACTTAATTGACTCGGATAAATGCTTAAACTGAACAAAATAAAGAAAACAGTGTCTCACTTTTATTATTTTAGCCACCACTGTCAATTCAGATTTTTTTTAATAAAGAACTAGACTAATTTCTGAGTCTTCTAGAAGATGATTAAGTAGGTATTCAATTTATGACCATAATTTAAAAGACGATACTTTAGATATCAACTGTTCCTAGACACACTTTAGAGATCCAGTATCATACCTTAACAAACTACATCATAATTGCAAAGAGAAAGATTTCACATAAATCAATATTGAAGAATAGCATGATATCTACAAGTGTATTCATCTACCCACATAATTAGCACAAATTTTACCAAGCAATAAAATTACACATACCAGTTATAGTATAAAATCATGGTTCAAAAGTTATAAAACCTGTGGAGGACCCTTACAATTTGGCGGTACTTCCTTTACGTTAAAAATTAATAGAATCTATGATTGGTATAGTTTTTAAAATCGAAAAAACGATGGCCCAACAAAATATTATAAATGTAATAAAGTTAGATAAACATGTCTTTTTTTTGTTTTTTATTCCAACATTATTATTTGAACTGTTTCACATCGAATTTTTGTTTATAATAACCAGTTTTTGGAATATGACAAGCAATAATAGTATATTGTGCAACAAGCGTGGTAAGGAGCCTACTTCGCACGCTGACAGGAATAGACCCCCGAGCGAAGCGATTTGTTTAATTCCAGCGCTATGGACGCACGAGGGAAGCGATAAGCAATCGACCACGCACCGCCTGAGTTGGGCGTTTTATTTTTCTCCACGCGTGAGGAATAAATACCACTATACTGCAAGTCTTTCCGCAGTAGATATTAAGCAACTTTCCGCTCAGAAAGGCGTAGGATAGCGGTACTTATCCCTCATGCGTGGGGACAAATTTAAAAAATTTACATTTTATTTGAACAGCTGCGTAAATAAAGGATTAAATTCCAAAAACGTTTTTCAGAAAGCAAAGAAAAACTGTTTGCTATCTACGTTATAAAGTGTAGTACAAAACTCATTGCTAAGAATTTATAAAGCTGAATGTGTTATATTTTAAAAACTGTTAGCTTAGAAACACCATTGACCAAACCGGCGATAAAAAAGGAATATTTTACAACACCTCCGAGCTCTTTTGTGAGCTGTAAATGCCTATAATTACTGAGGTTGAAGTTTTCACCAGATCTGTGTATCTTTTTGCGTGTATTTTCGAAGTGATAGCGAAAGTCTATGATGCTTCTTTACTGTTTAAATGACATTTTCATACTCGTCTGGCGAGTCACTACGATCCAGTCTTTGAACACACCCGCATGAAAGTTTCTGTTGCCGAAAGGGACAAAAGTGCAATCCTTTTCCATTCCGGTGTTTAATTGTAAAAGGAATACTTTTACTACCATAGCAGGACAAAAACAAAACCTGATCGCTTTGAGAAAATATATGCAATTCTTCAGTTGAAATAAGAAACACTATCGGGAATTAATCACAATTCAAAGGAATAATAATATGAACTCGGAATCCTTCTTTATAAAAAAAAATCGTATAAATTAATTCTCTTACCTGCTTTGATCCTGACAGTCTTCCAAGCATACATCACACGCAAAATGCTTTTTTCGTAGATGAACCATTAATCGAAAAGCAGATGGTATCTGATCAATATCACATAAGCAACAGCGGAATTTTATATCAAAAATCACACATTTATTCGGCAGACCTGGACACATGTGGCATAATATTTCACTGTAGCTGAAGAAATTCGATCGGCACATAAAACATAAAATTGCTGTTTTCAGATGCATTTTCCGATTGTGCAAATAAAGCTCTTTATGTATTCTTGTCTCAAATCTACATAAAAAGCATTCAAATATTTTTTCATAAGGATAAAATATACTTTTATCCATGCTGCAATATTTTTCCATATTAAAGTAAGTATCTGTCAAATCAGGTAGAGAGCTCTTTAATTTCATCACAATAGTGGTAGGCCTTAGTTCTTCGGCAGTTATGCTATCCACCGTAGCTGCAAATCTATGTTGAGCTATCATGTGTAGAGCTAAACTGTGTCCATTCACAGCAATACGTCGTGCGTGATTGCAATAAAGACAAATTGGATATGTAGATTTTAAACAAATTCTTAAAAATTCCACTGTTGATATTCTATCTATTGGCTGATATAACAGTAGTTCAATTATTAACACATCTTCATTTGCCACCTCAATGCCGTCAGAAGGCATTATTTTCTCAGTATCCTCAGCAGTTATTTCATTCTCTAGTTCCATATTATTTGAGTCATCCGATATAACAGTGTTTAGACCTATTTTATCTTCCATCTCTTTTAATGTATTTGATTCTATACTAGATTGTTGTTGCAGTTGATTACTTTCGAAAATGCTAACTTCTTCCTTGATAAAGTCGTGGACTTCGTCATCCGAAATATCTGCACCATTAGCTGATGGCTCTTGATCTTCATCACTTTCTGTGGAGGAATGCTCGGACTCGATTGGAGTTTGATACTCTTTTGGTATTTTTATCTTGAATTTTGGCACAAAAAGAGGCTTTTCTTCTTCTTCCTTTTGGGTAATTTCAACAGAATTGGGAGGAGTTTCAATTTCTGTATTGGTTTTCTGATGGGAACTATTTCTGTGTTCGCTATCATCTTGAACTGGATTGTGAGTATTGTCTGTAGTAATTTTCGGAGAAGTAGGACATGTACTCTGACAAATTTGCCTATCCTGTATTGCACATCTGTCGTTATTTTCATTAAAGAAATTACTTCTAGGACTGCCGTTTTTCAAAATATCTTCCATCTGACTGGACCTATGGCTTAAATTCGATAAGATATTATCATTCTCTTCAATATTTTTATCAATGAAGTCGTGTATTCCAATTTCTTCACTCAGATTGCTTGAGTTGCTAAGATTTAGTGGGTGTGTCTGAAATTCACTGTCAAGTTGAGAATGCTTGATACTTGAAGCATCATCACTAACTTTAATTGAATCTTCATGATGTTTCGGACCTGAGTCCGTGGCACATCCATTTAATTTGAAATTCCAATGTTTCCGATTTTCACTTTTTCCTTTCTTTGTATCACAGAAATTATCAGCTAATAAACGAACACTGTCGGGTTCATGTTGATTTGTAGCAATGGATTCCGCCCTTTTTTCAAATGAACTATTTTCTTTTGTTTTAGTCTTTTTCTTTGATTTTTCTTTGAACGACCGTTCTGATTGCAAAGATTTGCAATTAGTATTGTGTCGTCCTTTTTGACCGCAAAATGTACAGGGTGATATTAAATCACTGCAATTATGATCTTGGAACTCCTCGTGCTCCGTGAAGATATGTTCACATATGCAGCACATAAGGTAACATGTATCTCTTGAAGCTCGTAAGAGTTTCTCATGGCTTTCAAAGTGATTTTGTTCTAAGTCGTGCTTCATTTCCAAGTGTAATGTTAATCGTTCTGCAGTAGGAAACATTCCTACACAATACAGACAAATATGTCTTCTATGTACCTCTCTCATGTGCAAAAATAGATTCCAATTTTCATAGTAGGTCCCACAAGCAGCACAGAGAAATACCTTTTTCTTAGCTTTCGCTGTTGTTTTTGTATCAAGGTATTGTTTCTCCAACCTAGCCTGAATTTGATCACTGGTGCCCGTTAAGTTCTTGTCAAATGGAGGATTACTGCTCGATGAGCAGTACACATCAATCGGATTACTATCCTGTGAAGAATGCCTATGCTTTTCTTTAAACAGACATACTTTCTGATGACTTCTTAATTGAGCCAGACTTTCAAAAGAGTTGTTGTAACATTTAAAGCATTTATATTTTACGGTTGGTTTTAACCTCAAATACTTAGCATATTCCTGGAAGTGATCGCCAGTTACTCCTTTATGCTCGCAAGCTGTAGATTTTATTTTTTTCTCTGTAACGTCACAGGATAGGTCAGTAATCACTCTGTCATTATTTTCTGACATGCCCTCCAAAATTTTTGGAGGTGATTTTGAAATACATTTAGGAGATAACTCTGTGGTTTTATGAACTATATGGGCCTGTTTATGTTCTGGGGACTCACTGCCGCGTGTACTATGTTTTCTTTTAAGTGGATTTAAGGACATTTCCTTCTGAGAAACTCTTTTTGAAGCATCATCAGATTCGTTTCCAGCATTATAGCCACCCTCTTCGGGGTGATCTATAATCAAGTTATGTGATGATGACGAATTGGTTGACGTACAAGAGTCTTCATCGTTTTGCAAAAGATGTTCTGAAACATGGTGATCCCCATTTATTTTAACAATTGATCCACTTGCCACTGGCTCAATATTTTCGTTTGTCGCTATATATTTGTCAGACATTTGTTCATAAGTATCATTTCTGAGGTTTTCGTTTGCGTCCATAGCACCTGAAAGATATCCAAAAATATTAAAACGAAATCAAAGTTGTTTATAAAATAACTAGAATTATTAGAATGGAGTTATTCTAGATTCATATATCTTTTACACAGAAAGAAAGAAAATATTTACATCATTACTATACGGAGTTGGATCAGTTGGTTTAGGGGCACGATCACCACTCCATGCCGGTTCAAGTCTCGGCCTGCCTACGATTTATTCATAACAAGACAAAAAATCCACTCCCTTCTGGGCTGTTTCCTAGCTCACAGAATTGCAAAAGACAAGACTTACGATTTTCTTCATTCCCTTAACCCCAATTTGCATTCGGCCATAGCCATGCTAAATGCGTCATAGGGTTGTTCAGTGTGCTTTGGCTACATACAAAAATATAATTGCAACATTGATTTTGAACACAGCCAGTTTTGTTTTGCTATCTTTGTGGAGAGGAGAAGAGATTGAGTTTGTGGAATGATATAGTACATTTCCTCCAGGATGCATATTTGAAATCAATCCATTCTAAATCGAACGACCGTTTTACATTAAAACATCGAAATCAATAGCCCGTAAGTAGAGACACGGTCTCATTATCCAAAAACAGCAGTACGGCCGAAGCAAAGTTTAACTTCATGGTAACACGTCGCCCCGTCTTAGATTACTAAAAAGTGAGTAAGTTCCTGTACGTGAGTACTAGTGATCACTAAATGGCACTGAAAGCAGGGTCTCTCACTGTCTCTAGTTCCTGTAACCCCTTGTGGGACATGGGACGAGAGAAGAACTTCACCTGATTCGAAACAACTGCAAAGGAACCTACAATTTAAAGTGGATTCCGAGCCTTTTTATCGTAATATGTTTCCTGCAGAAAACAGCCATGAATTGCCGCCGTTGGGATTCAAACCTCGGACTTCACCGACGACTTAAGGGGGATAGCCACTGTGATGGGTCAAAAAAAATAATTTTTTTTTTTTTTGTCTTAAATCAAAGTTTATACATTCAAAAATATGTCTACAAAATTGCAGTTAAAAATGTGAAAAATTGACTAAGTTACAGCGATTTTAGTGAGAGCAGGTAGACCGATTGTTTTCCGCGTGACCTCCCGATCGGAATGTTACCCGGATTAAAGCTGCTGAGGATCGCATTGAAACAGTTCATCACCAAATTAAAAAAGTCACCAAGACCCCTGGAGATGAAGAGGGAGAACCGTCATATGGTCCAGGACTTGATAGTTTAATATAGGTATGAAAATTTTACAAGATATATGATTTCATTGCGAGAGAAATGGACTAAAAACTTTAAACGCGTTTTTCTGGAAACGACTTTTTTCGAACTGGTCGCATTGATAACTCGGACAATTCTTAATCGATTATTAATTTTTTTTTTGTTTTGTTCGTCTTAGTAGTGGCTAAGGTTGTGCGTAACCGATTCATGAAATTTTGTTTTTTACTATTTTTTAAACTGTTTGAAAACAAAAAAAAACGGTCGAAAAAGTAAAAATATTTTCAATCGGTCGCCATTTTGTGAAAAATAAAAAAAAATAAAAACGGCTACGTACAACGATAACGACATCCATACAGATTATAATGAATTTTTATTTTTTTTTTTCATATCACCAGTTTTTGAAAAATCGATGCGACCATGGAGGGTGAATTTTTTTTCAACCTCTACGGAATCATTAATATTGTTAAAACTATGTAAGATTTTTCAATAAAAATTTGTGGGAACATTATTCGATGTGTACTTAATAAATTAAAAAAAACCCGATCCAAAAATTCCTTTATTTACCCGGTCAAAAAAATTCTCAAAAATCACTAATTTTTTCGGCCGTCACAGTGGCTATCCCCCTTAATAGAAGAAAGTGGGATAACTTATGTCAAATCAACTTTTCCTGAAGCACTTTGTATCATTGAACATTTTATCAGTGCCATGTGATTTAAATTGCTAGTGGACATTTCTAATATTTGGCATCTCTACCACCTAGCACCTACACTGAATATGTAGCACTGAAAATTAGAAAACAGACGTAATACTTGCAAAATGGGAGGGGAAATACTAAGCGCAAATTTCCCGTTTTCTTGAGCAAAAGAAATTTGAGAATGAATATTGTAGTGCTGCCATTGGAAATATTTTAAATAAGACATTAAGCGATTCCGCAGAAGACAATTTATAGAGATTTAGATCACTTCTGAACACAACTCATCTAAATTTCGTGAAAAAAAAAACATATACAGGATGTTTCAGATCTGGGCCGTATTTGGTTTCTCGACTCGATGTCGATCTTTGTCGATATCGAGAAATTTGTATTTGGTAACTCGATATCGACAGTCGACGGTGATCGACAAAACTCTCGATGAGACTGACGTTGTCGACTATAATGTAATGTCAAGCAAGAAGCGGATGTAAAAATGTAAGTAAATATAAATTGCCGGTTGCGTAATTCCAGTTAAGAAGGATTCTCTAATAATCTCCTGAAATGATCCAGTTGCAAAAAATATGCGGTATTGATGCAGCTCTTTTCTGACTTGGGGTCACATTTATAAAGTGGTCTAGCAAATAGCAAAAAGCCTTTTTACTTAAGCGAAATTGTTTAACAAATCTACATGACAAGGTGGTTTTAACAAGGTATTTTGATTATTGTAAACAGTTGTTTATACCTAGAGTCTCGTAATGATAAGGGGTCGGATGAATCTCGTAGTGATTTGAAATGCACTCTTTCACTCATTTCGTCCCGTAGAAAATGTATCCCGATTGAGACCATTTACAAAATTTGTTTGAAATTAACCGAACTGAGGAATATTTTAAAATTTTCGATTAACACTAATTGCAGTACACATTTTACAGTTCAAATAGATGATACGTTGGTTACAATTCATAATGTAGATAACAAGTTGGTGCTTTAAATGGTAACTCTTTTTTGTCGATTCGATCGAGTTGCCAAATACCAAATAGTATACAAATCGATAGAAGAATTTTGTCGACTCGATCAATCGAGTCGAGAAACCAAATACAGGCCCTGACGTGCCGAAATGAGTGGGGTGATAGATCTCAACTAGACAAACAAAAAATTGTGTGGCAGGTAATAAGATGGGCAATTCAATGTAAATGTGGTGTACTAATTACATGAATTTCGGAGAAAATTTGGGAAAATACTGAATTTTAGGTAATCGCAAACCATTTTTTTCACTTTTGGAAGTGCTTGTACCTGTAATGGTTGGAGTTAGGTCAAGATTGTTGACAATTTTGGAAAGGTCATTGGGATAGTAGTTTTTTAGCGTTTGCTTGATGTCGCTATGTTGGGTAGATCAAAAGATAAAATAAAAGAGTAATATGCATACCATGAAAAACTGAAATTTATGTATCACCCTGTAACTCCCAAACGGTTGAGATTGCCCCCCCCCCCCTGCCATACAATTTTTTGTTTGTCTAGTTGAGATCTATCACCTCTCTCATTTTGGCACGTCAGATCTGAAACACCCTGTGTAACTGTTTGATCATGACGATAAACGGGTGTGAAGTTGACATCCCCTTTTTTAATTTTGAAATTTTTGTTGTGCTTTCGTTTCTACATCGTTAGTCTACTAACTAATTAGATTATTTTGTCCAAGCTCCAATTCAAAATGTCGTTTAGAAAACTTTTTTTTTGCAAGAATTTTTACCAATTGTAAAAAAAAATTTGAATTCCATAGGTCGTTTGTCCATCATTAGTCCACCCACAAGTTTTTAGGGTTCCGTATCAAAATTGTAAAAAAGGGACCCTCTTACGGAGCGACTTCGTCTGTCTGCCTGTCTGTCAAATCTGCTAATTTCAGGAACTACTAACGATATCGATTTACAATTTGGAATGGTTTTAAATAAAACAGTCGTTATTTGCATCGCGCATGTACGTTTAAAAACGCGTGTACACAAAAATACACGACCCATTCTGAGCTACACGAGAGTATACCGTGTACACGCAATTACACAAAAGTACACGTAATGCAAAAAAAATGCATACAAGAAGTTGATTATCGATCGCTTATCATGATCGATATTATGACAATTGAGTTTACGTTACTACCGTGCTGAGAAAAACAGCGTTTCGGAGTGACTGCTTCAAAGCAGATTTGGAGCAGCCTCGCTCTAACCAGTAAAAATAAAAGGATGAAACTGCTCCGGCTCTACTTTGCATTTAGTTTTTACTCCAAGCTTTTAATTAATTGAAAAATAAACAATAAATTTGACAACTAATTTTTTGCAAAAAGTATTTTTTATTTTGTAAATTATTGCCAATCGAACGTTAAATATATATATTATAGAAACATTTTGTTTACAAACAGTCTTGACAGTTTTTATCTAAACGAACTTCGGTCGTGCTAGAATCATTGGAAATGTAATTATTATTACTCCCTACTTAAGCTAGCTAAATGATTGAGTTTTTTCGTCAAAATCGAAAATTCTTTTTTTCGAGCAGATACAGCAACAATTTTCTTTTCGTTGAATTTATTAATGTTGGGCTTATTAACTACGCAATATTTTTCAGATGCCCTCGACATTTCGAATGTTTCTATCAACTACTAATTACCTTCAGTATTTTTTTGGTACATTGTTTCCACCATCGTCTGTCCCATAAACTCTACATAAGGTCACATAATTTTTTTAAAAATATGAGACGGTACTGAATATTCGAACACCACTGTTTCTCTAAAATGTTCCATGGAAGTGTACAAATAGCACAGAGTAAAAATGTGCATTTATTAGCTAACGGTATTCCCGCTATGTCAACAAACAAAGTTTGTTCCTGTTTCACATTTATAAGGTCAAACAAATAATTTCATTTTTATTTCTTTTTTTTTTATCATAAACATAAATAATAAACGCTAACTTACATAAAATCAAAAAAAAAAAAATCACCCCCCTTCAACAATACATCATTTAATCTTTTTTCCATACTACCAATGAGATTTGTGATAAGTCCAGGCTCAATTCTGCACCATTCCACTTTTATTGCGCGAATAAGCTCAACGAATAAGTAAACCCTTTGCGATAAGATGCCCCATAGATTTTCTATTAGGTTCAAGTCAAGTGCACAGGCGGGCCATTCCATAACTTGAACCTCTTTAGCGGTAAACCAACGTTTTGTTTCACGGCTTACATGGGTTCTCGCGTTATCCTGCTGATATATCCATTCTTCTGAGTCCTGCTCATTTAAAAATGGTATTAAAGCTTTCTCTAAAACCTCGATGTAGTCTGCACTCTTCATTCGAGAGGAAATGAACTGGATTTCAAACATCCTTCCGCAGAAAACGCCGCCCATGTCATCACATTACCGCCACCAAAATTCCTCTTTGTACAAATTAACGGCTCTTTTCGAATTTCATGATAATATCCTCGAGAGCCATCAGGACCACCGAGATTCCACTTCTTCTCGTCTGAGAACACAACCTTAAAATGATAGATGTCCTTTTGATTCAAGTTTTTACATTGATTTTTTTACGTACCCGATTCCAATTTGCGGCAACGTTATTCCTTGCGAATTGTAACCTGGCCTCTTTGTGTTTGGCAGTCAATTTTGTCACTAACTTTCTTTTATTGAATTGAATGAAATCCGTACGTTTTAGGATTCTCCAAACGGTAGAACGCGATATTTTATTATCTATCTCTTATCTGGCTCTAAGCTGGTTAAGAGATATGGACGCATTGAAAGATGCACGTCCAATTCTCCTTTGTGCGGTTTGGTCCAGCTTCCTTTTTCTTCCAGATCGTTTTTGAGTGCCGTATGAATCCGGACAACTCAAATAATTTTGCACAACACACAAACTTCTTTTAATTTTACGCGAAATCATTCTCAAACCATAGTTCTCCGCGTGAAGAGCATTAATATACCCCTTTTCTTCGTCACTCAATACTTTCCCACGTGGCATTATGAGTTAATTGATAGGATTTGAAAAAATCAATTAAAAATCTAGCTCTTAATTATCGCGTTGACATTACTTTGGCACTACTACCACAACTGACCTTATAAATGTGAAACAGGAACAAAGTTTGTTTATTGACATTGCGGGCATACCGTTAGCTAATAAATAGACATTTTTACTCTGTGCTATTTGTACACTTTCATGGAACATTTTAGAAAAGCAGTGGTGTACAAATATTTAGTAACGTCTCATATATTTTAAAAAATTGTGTGACCTTATAAATATGAAACTGACCTTATAAAGATTCTACAAGTTCCTTCCGATAATATAGGATGTGTTGACAAGGTAGCTTCATCGAGAGGAAAAATTCGCATTCGCAAGATGTAGATGTAAAATGCTGCCGTTCTTGACCATGGTGTAAAATTTCGGCACGATTTTAGTTTCCGTGGCACAACATTTGACGATGAATTTTAATAAAACACCGCAAAATAAGACGAAAATAATAAATAAATTTTTTTGATATCTGGCTTAGATTTTGAGATATTCAATCTTGAAATTTTAGTAACACATCACTTTCTCTTGTCAAAGCGTCCGAACTTAAAGAACTTTTTTATTAAACTGTCTGGGAGGAAGAGATGTATTAATTAGGCTTTTATTTCTTTTATTAACTTGCGGGGTCCCCCCACCCTCCAGAATATTTCAATAGTTAGTTAATAAAACAACTAAAAGCCTAATTAATACACCTCTTTTGACAAGTGAAGTGACGTGTTACTAAAATTTCAAGATCGAATATCTCGAAAACTAAGCCAAATATCAAAAAAATTTATTTATTATTTTCGTTTTATTTTGGGGTGTTTTATCGAAATTTATCAAATCGGTGTGCCACGGAAACTAAAATCTCCCCAAAATTTCTCTGGCTCCATTGAATAATTTTCTATCCCAACTAATTTCGATAGTTTTTCAAATTCTTCTTTCAGGTGTTTATCCCAAGCAAATTCGGTCAATAAATTCATGTACTTGCATTCAGGCATGTCAGGAGCGTAGGGTGCAATTGGTCGTTTCATGAATTGTTTAGCATTTTGGAAAGTACTATTGTTTTCGTGGTCATTAGTCCAGATTTTTAAGGCGTTAATAAATTCCTCGGATGTGCTTAGTTTTGGAACGACCTGTTTAATTTTTTGATTAACTCCTTCTAATCTGTTATTAGTATAATTTTTAAAAGTTTTTTTTTTGCATTTTAAAATACGACCACTGCTCTTTCATAGGCTTTTAGTTTATATTATAATAATCGATACCGGATTTCGGACTTTCTGCTTGTAATTTTCTGTGCCACAATATGTATTCGGTTTCGGACTCTGCGTATGTTAGTTTAAAGCTGCTTTCTTTTTTTGAGTCTGTATCTGCTCGATTTTGACGAAAAAACTCAATCATTAAGCTAGCTTGAGTGTCTGGACTAAGTACGAAAAGCGAAGAGCACTCATAGAGCATATTGCAAGGGAGTGGGAGCAAAATAGGAAAAGACCCACTTCCAATGATTCTAGCACGATCGCAGTTCGTTTAGACTCCGTTACAACACCAAAACCTCCAATTGTCCAAGGACGTCCCAAAGGCATAACCAAAACCACAGCAATATTAAAAAAAAACATCTAGAAAACCGAGAAAGAAGGATATGACCAAATCAGTGGCAAATGTTAAGTGCGATCAAATCCAGAATTTGCAGGATGTAGACCGCCAAGACTGTTTGTAAACAAAATGTTTCTATAATATATATATTTAACGTTCGATTGGCAATAATTTACAAAATAAAAAATACTTTTTGCAAAAAATTAGTTGTCAAATTTATTGTTTATTTTTCAATTAATTAAAAGCTTGGAGTAAAAACTAAATGCAAAGTAGAGCCGGAGCAGTTTCATCCTTTTATTTTTACTGGTTAGAGCGAGGCTGCTCCAAATCTGCTTTGAAGCAGTCACCCCGAAATGCTGTTTTCCTCAGCACGGTAGTAACGTAAACTCAATTGTCATAATAGCGATCATGTTAAGTCATCGATAATCAACTTCTTGTATGCATTATTTTTTTTGGCATTACGTGTACTTTTGTGTAATTTCGTGTACACGCCATACTCTCGTGTACATCGTGTAGCTCCGATTGGGTCGTGTTCTTTTGTGTTCACAATTTCAAAGTTGGGTATCATATTAAAGGGCCTCATTTGCACATAAACAAAATATATTCCCACCCCCAATCTCCGAAGTTTGCAAAACGAAAAATTTGAAACGATCGCAGCTATTGAGATAGAGCAAAGGGAAGACAAGTTTCGGTAACTTCTCCCTTATTTTTAAAAGTGAATACCTCCTTCATCATTAAATCAATAAATTTTACACGAAACTCAATGTCATCAAATATTCCTTAGAAGTCATCCAGTACATTTCCACCATATTTCCATCGAAGGAATAAATATATCCAACTCGCGCTTTCTTAACATCTTAATGGTTGGATTTAGATGATCTAAAGATCAGATCGCTAATCTAAAGAACGGTTGGTAGAATCTTAAAAGTTCAGTTGAATCAAATAGTTCATTTGTGCCAGTTGGGCTCCTTGTTGTCACTCCCTAATTTCAATGAAAGTTCCGACATTCCCCGACTACTTAAATTATGACTTTTCCCGGTTTTCCTAAAAGCGGTCACCCTGTCAGTTCCAGAACCCGCTGGAGGCAATGACAGAGTTCAAATTATGCTAAAAGAACTTTTTCTAATATGTGAAAATTTAGAATCTAAATGTATCTGTCCCGTGAGTGAGAATGCTCTTTTTGTATAAAATATCTTGACACATAAACGATAAGTTTTCACTTCAAATTTTCTAATTCTATGCTAGCTAACTTCCAAACATTTATAACATTCCTACCAGTAAATTCCGAAAATTTAATTTCAAATCAAACTTCTTATTTGATGTATTTGGAATGAATGAACGAATGATTTATTGACAAACAAAACACAACATCGATATATTTGTTTTTTGGTTAGTCGAGCTAAACGAAGCAAGATTTTATCTAAATTATGAAATATAAAATAATTCCTTCACCGAAAGAATGATTGCCGCAGAATTCCGTTGTGTAATTGTCTGCTTCTTCGTGCCAAAATAAAATAGAGCAATTTAACTAGTGTGCATGAAAGTATGTAGATAATCAAAATAAAAAAAAGATGAAAAACACTTTTCCATACCTATTTATGTGAATATTTTTAGAGACGTTTAGAGTATTCTTGGGCTCGAAACGTGTATAAAGTTTGTCTTGTTGTATTCTTAAGAACTCCTGCTGGACTTGTCGACTTCCTTAACTTTTTGAAGGATAACACTTTAAATTTTCCTGTATATTTCCTTGGATAAGATGGCGTCATTGAAAGAATCTCTTCAAAAGCAAGTCTAGCGAGGTCTGACTATCTCCCTGTACGCACACACAAGAAATGAATTTGCACAGCTCGAACAAAAAGGGCCCGTCTGGCACTTATTAGACAGCCAGTCACAGCCTTCACAATTTAAAACGACTTTAATCACAATGTCCTTTAATATATTCAAAACTTAAGTTGCAATAAATAATTTCTACAGTTATTCTTCACAATATTACATATATTTCAGAACGTTTAAACAATATTTATAGTACTTTCTACGCTTCCAAAATCTCACGCCAAACACTTCATAAAATTTTTGTGTCAGCCATCTTATATTCGGTCAGTACTGCCAACACAGCCCTCGAATTGTCACCTGTCCACGGGGGTAAGCACGAGATTCCTGTTAGAGATGGGCTTGATCCTATTTGTTAACAATTTTTTATAACTTTACATTTTCCGGAAGAAGATCTATATATATAATCACCTTATTGAATTATTGTCTTAGTTTTCGAGATATTAATTACTGAATTTCCTAATTCGATGTTATTTTCTATGTTATTTCTACATTGCCTTCATTTTGCTTCAACTTTCTGAAAATAAATTTTTCGTCAAATTTGTTGGTTGTTGTCTAAGATAACTAGGAAATCGTTCACATTTTTAATTAAACAAGGGTGTGTTTGGAATTTGTTTCTGATAATAATTGCGTTCTAATTTTATAATTTTCTAATAAAGTTAGAATAGGTAATTATTGGGCCCTATTCTGTAATTTTTCGTAAAATGGTATTTTATGTTATGTTATGGCGATAACATAAAATACTTCATAAAATGAAAATAAAATATTATAAAAATTCGTATTCTGTCATGGTTGGATAAAATAATTTTATAAAACATTTTACGGGCACGTACCATAAAATATTTAGTACATTCCGCTGTGAAATCTTTACTTTTGAACAGCTGATCGGGCGATATTTCAATAAAAATAAATATATTTTAATTTAAAGTAAAAGCGCCGGTGATTTGTTTTGGGATTTAGGATAAGGGTACCGCCCGGGAGTTGATTAGAACTCTCTTGGTTTATTACCCCGTATACATGCAGGGTTGAACCTAGGTTGAACCTGAGTTCAACTTCATGTATACGCGGATCGAGTCGAAGTAGGGTTGACTCAACTCAACTCCGCTTAGCAGGCTGGGTCGAGTTCAAATGACAGCTGTGATTACCGTATGGACGCGGGTTGAGTAGTCGAGTTTGGAACGGAATTTTGTTTGCTGTTTTTGGGTTAAAATATTTTTTTTTGTATTCTGTTTTTCGTGCTGCGATTTAAGAAATGGCCAGAGAGACTATTAATTATTAATAGGCGATATTAATTGTCTTTGGATTAAATTTAAATAACTCGCTCAAGCATTTACAATAATATCGTAATTATCACTGATGATTTTTACATAAAATATTTCGATAAAATCACACAAAAATAAACTCAAAGTTTTGAAGGTTACTTTCGTCTGTCACTTCAACTATATTTCAACTAGAACTCAACTCGATCTTTCAACCCTGCGTTGCCATATACGCGGGTCGAAAACTCAACCCAATCTCGACTCAATCTTTCAACCATGCATGTATACGTGGTATATATTTACTTATTTTATTGATATTCATTTATTAAGCACCGACCGGCCCAGCCCTCAAAGGCCTAGGACCGAAAAATCGGAAAAAAGGTGGTTTTCGATTTTGGGTGATAGCAAAAACAGAAAAAGGGTGTTTTTAGATTTTTGGGATTTTTGCGTAAACTCCATAAGTAATCAAAAACAAAATGAGTACGCCAGGTAAAAAAAATCGTCCAACGTGATGAGCTCGCGAAAAAAAAAACGGAAAACACGGCAAACAAAGGCAAAAACATAGTATAATTATAAATAGTAGGCAAGCTTCGAACAAAACGGTAAATATTTCCTGGCACTTAATTCTATTTTTCATTAAATTGGTAATGCCGTTGTAAATAATTTATATAAACTCAAGCACAAGAACTTTCACAATGGAAAGAGAAATGTCAAATCGTACGTCAGTCACATAAAGGATTCATAAAATGACCTGCTGAGGTCCTTTTATGTTATGAGCTCATAACAGGAAAAATTTTATGTTATGACCATAACATAAAATAAATTTTCTATGACAGAATAGGATTTTAGGAAATTATTTTATGTTATGGCCTAACATAACATAAAATGATAAAATTTTCATGACAGAATACGGCCCATTGATATATGAATAAATTCAGTCCAAAACAGTGCAAATAATAACGATTATTATCATTGTTTATTTCGAAGTCATCACGTGGAATAAAAGTAAATTGACGTAAATTGCTTCGTAACTCTACGTTGAAAGTAAGTTGTATTTTGTTTACCGATTTCCTAGGCGTTATTTATATTACTTTACGGGGAATTGTTACCCAAGTGGAATAGACAACCATGTTGCCACGTATAATACTAATCAAGAAATCATGCGGAAAACATGAATATTGAATATTATCTACTCTGTCTCTAAAGTCTTTAAAATATTTTGTAATTTATTTTTATTTTTATACTATTTGAAGATTTTCTTTTCTCAAGATCTTTTTTATTTTGTCAGCATGTTTTTTTATTAAATTATCAACATAACGTTTTCTGTAGCCGTTTATTCTTGCAATCTGTTTAATATTATCGTATTCATTTTTGAAATTTTTCAAAGATAAAGGTAACTTATTTAATCTTTAAGCCAGAAAATTGAAAGATGCCATTTTATTTGGTCTTGCGCAATATGAGACCCCAGTGATGAATCTATTTGTTTTTCTAAAAAATGTCAAATTCTATACTATTTCCGTTTCTTATTTACATTAAATCTAAGAACGGTAGAGCTTATTTTCGGTCTCACCTCAAAATTAATTTTCATAAATCCGTTTTCAAACTTAGCGCGCCAAGGTTACCTTTCAGAATGAAATGTCAAACTTAAATGTCGTTGTCGGCGCCAGTGAATTTCGAATTTCGCTTAATTTTGTTTAACAACTTTGCTGTGTTGGCGCCATTCCAAATAAAAAAAAATCACGTGGAATACACGATAATTCTACGACGAATTGCTTCGAAACTTTATGTCGAAAGTAAGTTGAATTTCGTATACCGATGTCCTAGGCGTTATGCATAATAGTTTACGGGGAATAACCACGTCAACTCCAAGTTCAGCAAATGTAACATTTCCACCCACTTTCCACGTGACTGAATTTTCTCTGGTAGTCGTCGAACATACCTTTTTGATACCATTTTACCAAAATGTATAAAACAACTAAATAATCACAAGATAGGTAAATTCCAAACTATTTGAAACGTTTACAAATAAGAACTTTTTTTTTAATTACAAAGTAATTACCACATGAAGTGAAACAAAATTGCGTCCATTTTGTAATTTTCGTAAAGGGGAAATAAGGGTACATTTTCAATCGACTATCCACGGTGACTGATTTTCTGCTGGGTTGTATCTGGAAGTATAGCAGTGCCATACTTCGAAGACAGTTTTGTCGGCCAATACGTCGTGTCGGCCTCATTTTACTTTGGGCTATATTTTGGTCGACTATAACTCACGCATAATTAATTATATCTAAATGAAACTTTATCACGACATTATCTTACAAGTTACCTTTATTATACAGTAGTTATTTCACTTAAATAATGTCTGAAACTCACTTTAAAGCCCGTGGCAAATTAGACGAAATTTTCACTTTAACTAAAAAATATATCCACTTCGCCACTTGAATGTCACAAAACTTTTCCGCAAATAACTCTTTATACGATTCACTATTAGTTTTTATTTAGAACGAGTAGGTATTGCAAATGAAATTATTTCTTTTTTTCGAATCTCAATTCAAAATTTAATTAAATAAAATTTTTTTTTATTTTAATCATGAGTTTGTTCCCTTTTAAGTTTAAGTGTCCCTTTTTAAAACTTAAATCACGAACCACTGGGTTAGCTAAAGAGCCACAACAAATGCTATCTAAGAAAATGTAAGCAAACTAAGAACGCCAAGAAAACTTTACTTTTCTTCACTTTCGGTTCCTGTTCTTAGCGTATGAATGTAATTATACTTAAGAACTAAGCAATGTTATATTAATTTAAAACTTCGCTAAAAAACGATATCTCGCGTATATAACGCCGATTGTTTCAAAAACCACGCACTTCATTTTCAAAATGTCACTACTAAAATAAATGTATTTTATATTATATATAAAGTTATAAAGCTAAATGGTTTGTTAATATATTAGACAAGACAGTTAAAAACTAGTCTAAACTTCACCAGGCTCGTGCGCACGTGGGGGGGGGGGGGGGGGTGGTGGTAAACCCCCCCCCCCCCCCAGGAACTTTATTAGGAAAACTTTGACTGAAATACTAAAAAAATTACCTAAAATATATATGAAATTAGACAAGCCCGTAGAGACAAAATTCGGGCCCGGGGGTACCACATACAGCCCCCCCCGGAAGAAATTTCGGCCCCGGGGCTAAGCGTTTACGGGCCCATATACAATCGAATGACTGACTTTCAATTTAAAATTTGTCTAGTATATTACACTTTTTCGATCGTAAAACATTTTTTTTTATATATAATTAAAATGGAAAAAATTCTCTGTTGATGACTTAGATGACGGGGCCCCTTTTGAAAGCCCGGGCTCGGGGGTTAACCCCCTTCGCCTCCTCCCTCTCGGCGGCCCTGAAATTAGATACCCACCCCAGGAGCAAATCCTGCGCACGGGCCTGAACTTCACAATATCAAAAAATATTGTTGAACCATCGTAATCACGTTGACAACCTTGGAATATAAAACTAAACAGAAATGGCGACGGCTGAAATGATGAGACCACTATCCAAGTTGTGTTGGAAACCATTTACGTTTGTGTCCCAAGTTTAATGTACTTCAAAGTCATTATTATTTTTAAATTAAAGTAATTGTTGATATTTGATATATGATATGCATATGATTAAAGTAATTTAAGACGGCTATATTTAAGACGGTATCCTTCTTATTGACATTTGCAATCTCGTAAATAAACAAATCCGTATATTGATTTTGCAAACACAAACTATTTGATTTCAGTTGATAATTTCGTCAATGTTTCTACTTATCGCTGAAAACTTTATAATGAACTTTTTAAACTAGTTTACTATACTGAAAAAATATTTTCATCCAGGAACTTTATAGTTATTTCTAGAAGAAAGCGCACTGCATTTCATTGTCTAATTTTATAAATATCTACGAATTCCTCACAATTTTAAATGTAAAACGCAAATTGTCACAATATTTACTGAACTTGGTTATAGTTTTTAAGCCAATTAGCACTTTATATTACCTTTAAAATATTTTAAATTACGCATACACTTCACACTCAAAGCCAGCTAAATTAGTTTTCAGCAATAATCTTCGATGGTTCCATCCCCTCTCACTTTCTCTTGGATATTCGTTCTCACCCTCTTGTACAGGATTCATACACGTGATCGCCATTCCTGTTTTGTTTAATATTTTAAGGAGACAATATACCTCATATTCCTCTCCGTCTTCACCTCGCCAAAAAGTGTGAGTTTGTGTGGTGGAAGTTGGGGTAACTTGCTAAGGGCCGCATACTGGATCTACACCTACACTATGATGGTGAGACCCATTATTGCATATGCTTTGGTCGCCTGGTGGGCGAGTGCTTCAAAACGTAAAAAGGCAATTGAGCAAGATTCAGGGGCTGGCTTGTGTGGAAATAAGAGGTGCCTTTCGAACCACGCCGACATCAGCGTTAGAGATGATGCTAGGTTTGCTGCCGTTAGACATATATGTGTGAAGATAACTGCAGAATCAGTAGCACTTCGCGTGTATCGAGATGTAAACTGGCACAGGTCTCGTGATAATCATGGGGATAGGAAAGTCATGGATTGTGTCAAAAATAAGATACCGGAATTGGAAATACCTATCGCCGGTATAACCAAAGTAAATTTGTAACGACGCATCATCATGGACTGAAGTGTACATTAAGCCATCCAGTGGCACAGTCATAAGAGACTTGTGCTTAGGAACTAGATAAAACCGGGTTTTCGCTAGCATCTTCGACGTCCAGTAGTATACACACCATGCGCTTGGTTAGAAAACCAGTCAAACTGGTTTCTGTACGCGTCTCTCCGTCGTAAAAACAAAAATAACTTATAATATACATATATATACACGCCTGCCCGTCCCTTTAGACTTTTTGGGCTGTCTGTCAGTCTATTCCGTTCCTATTGACATTCTGTGGTGTAGGGCTGTTGATCATCCCGTTTCTTAGGCTTTGTGGTGTGAGCGTATCAGTATATCTCGTTCCTTCCGACCTCTCTGGTGTAAGTCTGTTGGTCATCCGTTCCTGTAGACATTTTGTAGTCTCCGCCTGCCCGTTTTCCGTTCCTACCGACCTTCTGTAGTCACCCCTTCCCTAAAACTTTCTGTGGTGTAAGCCTTTCAGTCTATCCCGTTCCTACCGAACTTCTGTGAAGCAAGCTCGCTGGTTATCCGTTCCTATAGACGTTTTGTAGTATCCGCCATTCCCGTTTTACGGTCCTACTAACCTTCCGTGTTCTAAGCCTGTTGGTCATCTGTTCCTATAAAGGTCTGGTATCCTTCAGGTAACCGACATCCCATTTTCCGTTCCTACCGACTTTTTGTGGTGTTAGCTTGTTCCCTTAGACTTTCTGGGCAGTCTGACTGTTAGTCTATTGGATGAGCTGAAAAGAACATGTACTGACGGTTGTTGAGGTAGAATCGAATCCAGGAGATGAATCTGGGGGGGGGGGGGAGGGAAAGCCTAGGCAATCTTATCGAAGGCTCTACTAAAATCGGTGGCGATAACATCAACATCTTTACCGTTTTCCAGGGCACATAGTGTTTTAGAGACTAAGTCAGTAAGGTTGGTGATTGTAAATCTACCTTTGAGGAAGCCATGCTGGGAGAATGAGAAGATAAACTTACAGTGGAAGAACATGGAATCATAGACCAATTTTTCGATTAGTTTAGGTAGGGATGATAATTTAGCAATGGGTCTGTAGTTGGACACATCGTTCTTGCAGCCTTTTTTGAAGATAAGAATAATATACGAGTTTTTCCATAATTGAGGAAAGCCCCCTTGAGTGACCGAGAGACGGAAAAGCAAAGTAAGGTGTTGAACTAGATGCATATCACACTTTTTCAGAACGATGGCCGGAGTACCATCTGGACCTGGGTGAAAGTCGTCCTCAAGCCCGTTAATACTGGCTGCGATTAGTTCAGGATCAGGGTCAAAAGATGTAAACGACGTTTGAGTGCATTTTTCCATGAATGTAAAATATTTAAGGTCGGGTTGTAGAGAATTGTTGCTGAAAAATTTACCTTAGAATCAGACGAAGAGGTATTCTCGCGGTTTAGGTTTAGGAATTAATAAAGTTATAACAATGCTTGGGGTCGGATATGAGGTTAGTTTCCATCCGTTGGAGGTACTCCTGGTAGAAGGTATCACAACGATCGGAAAAAGAGGTATAAGCAGATAGGTAGGAAGAATAGTCAGTAGTTGCGGAGAGAGCGTAATTCTTTGTCGTACCATACGGGGGATGAGGAGTCGTTTTTACGAGGAAGAAGAGAGATAGATTGTGTAAGACAAGCTTGTACTTCCGAATAGAACGCCTCTAAAGCAACGTCAATTGGAAGATGTTGAGAAATAGTGCCAATAGTAGAGTTGAGGAGCAAGTGATTTAATTTTTCAAAGTCGCCTTTACGAAAATTGAAGGAAAAAGAAGACTCAGAGCTTTAAACGGCATGAGGGTGCTCGTAGGAGAAAACGAGGAACAGGGGAGGATGGTGACGATCGAGGGAGGAGAGGAGATGTTTGCTTTCTGCGACAGGCGAGTTAACTGGGTCTGAAGAAAATATTAAGTCTAATTGTCTGTCCAGGAAGTTCCTGACTCCGCTTACTTGAAAGAGACATGAAACGGAGAGCTGATCGGTAAAAAAGGCTTCTTTGGCCGAGGATGCGTTAAGGGGGACAAAATGAGAACAGTCCTCGGACAATGACCATTGAATACGGGGGAGGTTAAAGTCACCAAATAAAATAAATTCATCGGAGGCGTTAACATTCTCAAGCAGGGTATCGATCGCTTCAGTTATGGACTCGTATTCGTCTAGAGGTTGAGAGGGGCGAATGTAACAAGAGTAGTAACAGAGTATGTTCAGAAGACACTTATTTAGTGCTATTTTGATACATACAAATTCTGATATTGTAGAGTCGGAGCAGGGTGGCATCATAACGGTTGTTAGCAGCTATGAGAACCCCGCGACCTGGTGGATCATTGGTGCCTGTACAACCGTCAACATGTAAAATGATGTAGTTTGGAGGGAATAGTTCAATGTCGAGAATTCCTGGTGTTAGATTGGTTTCAGTTAAGGCAAAAATATCGTGCGGGAATTTGTGGGAGTTAAGGAAAATATTGGATGTTTTTGTGCGAAGTCCTCTTACGTTCTGGTAATAGACTGACAAGCTGTTGGGGAGAAGTCAGAAATAGGGAAAGCAGGGGGGTTAGGAGTGAAAGTAGTTTAAGGAGTCGTTGCGACTTTTTTGAAGATGGGAAATGCGGCGAGAACTGACGTACGCAGGATAGGTGGATAGATCTTCTGAAACCTTATGGGAAGGTACATTGAATGATTCATGGTACTTAATGGAAAGTTGGAGTAAGATTGTTGGGTCTGTGGGCAGGCCTTCTTGTTGTATACTTAACATGACGTTGGTGCTGGTTTTACCGTCAACACAGACGAAGTTCGGTTTGTCGTGCAGATAGGCTAGAAATAGAAGTACGTTGTCATAAATGCGACGGTCCCGTTAACGGGACAAGAGGTATCGTCCATTGCTGGAATCAGCAGAACGCAAGTCTGTAGGTGGGACTAGGGGATCAATATATGAATGAATGGGGCGACAGTGAAGGAGGATGATGGCATGCAATTAGGTGGGCATGCGGAGGAGGTAGCGGGTGCAGGGTTTGAGGAGGGTGGGACAGACGGAAATCGAATCAGAGGTGGTGGAGTGGTCGGAAGAAGTTGGCTTGTGGTTAGGTGGGCACACGAATGAAGTTGAGAGTTCATGGTAAGGTGGGTGCGCTGGATATACAGAACTCAAAACAGTTGTGGAACTCAAAACAGTAGTAGCTTTAGGGTTAAAGGTGAAAGGTGCGGAAGAGTGAGGAGAGATTATGTTATTGCTAGTTCTAAGGTTCTTATGATTAGGCTGAATACTAAATTTAGGTATGGGAAAAGGTCGTTCGGGGTAGTTAGTGGGGTTTGGTTTATTAGCATTTAATTTTGGGTACCAATTACCCCTGGGTCGTGCAGAGAGGACCACAGCACTGCAGACTCCCGTGGAGGATTTTTCAAGAGTTAGTTACTTGGCTACATTCTAGGATGCATTGCCCGATTGGGTCATGGAAAGGGAAATAAAAAAAGATTGAACTTCCATCTGTCCTCTCATTTCATCAGATTCAAACAACCGGACAAAATACTAGGTATTAAGCGGCTTACAAAAAATACATCTAATCTAAACACAATGACACTAATTGACAGTTACACAAACAGCTTCAAACAATGTTATAACTACCGATCTTCGACAGCCACAGAACTTTCGAAGGCAAATGTAAATCTAACACAACTCAGGGCTTCTACGATAGAAAATCAAGATCAGCTGGAAGAGGAAGGCAACACAATCATAGGCATCAGATAGAGGCACTACCCGCTCCCGAGAACGCGGAGTCGATTTCTTAGTTATTATGGCTGAACTCTTACTGAGCCTGATTTCACGTCATTCACAACGGACAACTGTCGTGCCAAGTACTGAATGGTTGTCTCACTCTGCTTACTATCACCTTCGTTATTCTTACTCGTCATCAACGACATAATGCGCAGTGCCCTAAATAACCATCGTCAGGGATAAGATAAAAACTTTTTAAACACCTATCGTACTGGATAATCTATAGCCCTAAGTGCAGAAGGCCACAGAGTAGGGCTTTACATCAATGCTGCTAAGACCAAACTAATGAAAATTTTTTCTGGAAGAGCAGCGAATGGAAGGTGTGGATAAATTTTCTTATCTCGGAAACATATGAACAGCAGATGGCGGAGCTTACGCTGATGTTCACGCTCGTATAAACAAAGCTCGAGTAACATTTAATACTCTAGCTGAAATGTAGCATAATAACAACAACTCCAGATCCACGAAGTCCGGATCTCTCCGTATCTTTCGATCGGCTGTAAAATCTGTATCGTTGTATGTCTGTTCAACATGAAAAGTGATGTCTCCGGCGCATACCGAACATTCATTGGCCGGAGGCAATTACTAACGATGACCTACATAGGCACATTGCCCAAGACGGGATAGTCACCGGTATTCTTAGACGAGCCAAATAGCATCGCTATGCATGCTATGAATCCGCACGAGATCCAAGAAAGCCGCTTAACTCAATGTTTGAGTCTGTTAACTAAAGATTTAAGTTTGCTCAGGATTTGAGTCAAAATTTGAGCGAACTTATTGTATTTGAGTTTTTTACAATCCTGAAGATCAGTAAAAAGCTTAATTGCCATTTTAACTATTGAAGTAAGTAAATGTTATTTTGTAAGAATACTTGCTGTGTTAAATTCTATAAAACGAATTTGTTACTGAACTGTGAAAAAATAAATTCTTAGTAAATATCTGACTATATTTGCTAATTAATTAAGTTCAGAAAGGCCGAGAACGCTGTGTCCAATGTCATTTAATAAACAGAGACTGTTATACAACCGAGTTGGGACATATGTGTCAAAAAAAAGTTCCCATTTCCTTTGTACGCGTTTGAAGTCATCGTAGCCCATGCGTTTCTTATCACATCACAGTTTTCTTTATTTCGCGCAGTTAAGAACTTATAAAATTAGAAATTGTACTAAACGCCATGAATCTAAAGGAATCAAACCCTTCCGAAGACGTGATCCTGAAGGTACTGTATTCCAAGCCTTTCAAAGAATAAAATTTTTAATCATTCTAGTTTTTTTTAGGAATATTCCAACTATAATAACATACGCCAAGAAATTAATCGAGAAAGAGAGCTTCATTCAGAAGTACATGAAACAATTTTACCTTCGTTTACCTTATCTAAAGTGAGGTATTCCAGAAGAATATCTAGGAGCTCTAATTACTCTTCGAAATTTTTCGATTCTTCTTCTTGTATATCTGGAGAATCAACAGATAGAGAAAGATTACACAGTCCACCTGAGAAGGTAAAAGCAAGAATGTTCAAATTTTTTGTAGTGTATATTTTTCTAAGAATAACCTAAGGTTGGTCCAAAGTTTGTAGCCTTTATCCAGGTCTGGAGCAAGTTCGAAATTTAACACAGGCCGAAGTTTGATTAAACTTCGAACTGAAATTAACGTTCCGAGGTCGGTTCTAGCTCTTGGCTCAAGGGTGTAACTTAATCATGGGTCAAGTCTGTCTAAAAGATTTGTACCAAGTCTGAAAATTGAGCACGGGCCAACGGATTGAATTCATAGTTTGCCCGAGATTGGTGTTTAAAATTATAAAATAGCAACAATCGAAATTCTTATTTTATTATTAGCAATAATTTATTTACTTATCTAGGTAAATCGGTAAATGTCTAGTTTAGCAGTCACAGCTTCGATGACCTTGAAATTTTAGTATGTTGTACTATTCGTCATCCCGAACAAGAATATGTATATACACTTATTGGGCGCGGAAATAATAATGAAGCATAGTTTTTTTTATGTTGAAAATGTACGACATGATTGTCAAAAGTAGCCACAAAACAACACGTTCCGTCAAATTTTTATTAGACTTTCTGGGAGGAAGAAGTGTTTTAATTAGGCTTTTAGTTGCTTTATTAACAACCCCCGCCAATATGGACGATACGAATAGACACTGCCTATTCTTTATAGTTTTATGGCAATTCATGGATAAGCATGAAAAATAGATGAAACACGTATTCAAAACTGTAACATATAAAAACTATGCTTCTTTATGATTTCCGCGCCAAATTAGTATATATATTCTTGTTCGGGATGACGAATAGTACAGCATACTAAAATTTCAAGGTCATCGGAGCTGTGACTGCTAAACTAGACATTAACCGATAAAGCACCTAGTTTTATCTCTCAAAGAAATAATAGTAAACATAAAGTTGACTAATAGCTAAATAATATATTAGACAAATAGTAATTAAAGTTGAAAAAATTAATTGAAACTTCTTTCAAATATCCTCAACGAAAACTAAAGTCAACTATGATGCTACATAAGTTTAATTGACTGAGAGTTCGTTCCAAAGTCTAAAGTTCGTTCTATGGAAGTATTCACACAGCACTTGCCTATTACGCGTGGATTTCACTGGAATGGATATAACTTCCAGGAAGACTGCCGAACCAATTTAATTTTGTAAGAGTAAATCTAGTTAAGTTTATCTAAATTCTAACAGTTCTATTAGAGTGTACTTCATAAAAAGGATCCTACACAACTGAAAAATATTCAAGTATAGGTGTAACGACAGATGCATACAAATTCTTAAATGTATATGAATCTACGAAAAAGAAACTAAATGGAGTGGCCCAACAGCAAAGATTTACGTAGCCAATATTAAAGGTGGTTAAGTTGACACATACACAAAATAAAACAGGACAGGCTGAAGAAAAAAAGTTTATATGGGGGTGTTTTGAATCAGTTTTTGAAATTCTCGAGAAATCTGTCTAAAAATACAATTTAAAAGCAGCAATATCCATTAAAATTTGTATTTTTTATTATGATTTTTCTCCACATTAATATATTGTTAGAACGAGAAATACCTTAACGCAATCCGCTAACCGAAACTCCTTCATCCGAACATAACTCATATATCGATCTCCTAATTCCACCTACAGTTAAATTGACTTTACGCTCTGCGGATTCCAGCGATGGACCATACCTCTTGTCCCGTTTACGGGATCGCCGCATTTATGAAAACGTACATCTATTTCTAGCCTGCACGACAAACCGAATTCCGTCTGTATTGATGGTAAAACCAGCACCAACGTCATGTTAAGTATACATCAAGAAGGCCCACAGACCCAACCGTCCTACACCAACTTTTCACTAAGTACCATAAATCATTCAACCTATCTGTGGTCTCCGATCAAGTACCTCTCCCAACAGCTTGTCAGTCTATTACCAGAACGTAAGAGGACTTCGCACAAAAACATCCAACAATATTTTCCTTAACTCCCACAAATTCCCGCACGATATCTTTGCCTTAACTGAAACCAATCTAACACCAGGAATTCTCGACAACAAATTATTCCCTCCAAACTATACCATTTTCCGTGTTGACGGTTGTGTAAGCACCAATGATCCACCAGGTCGTGGGGTCCTCATAGCTGCTCACAACCGTAATGCTTAAGACCTCCGACTCTTTAATATCAGAATTTGTATGTATCAAATTAACACTGAATAAGTGTATTCTGTGTATTCTTTGTTGTAATATTCGTCCCTCTCAACCTCGAGAAGCCTACGAGCCCGTAATTGAAACGATAGACACCATGCTCGAGAACGCTTACTCCTCCGATGAATTCATTGTACTGGGTGACTTTAACCTCTCCGGTATTCAATGGTCATTTCTAAGGACTGTTCACACTTTGTCCCCCTGAACGCCTCTTCCGCCAAAGAAGCCTTTTTTACCGATCAGCTCTCTGTTTCTGGTCTCTTTCAAGTTAGCGGAGACAGGAACTTTCTGGACAGACAATTAGACTTAATTTTTTCCTCAGACCCAGTTAACTCGGCTGCTGCAGAAAGCAACCATCTCCTCTACTCCCCCGATCGCCACCATCCTCCTCTGTTCCTCGTTTTCTACTACGAACACCCTCACGCCCTTTCAAGCTCCGAGTCTTCTCTTTCCTTCAATTTTCGTAAAAATGACTTTGAAAAATTAAATCACTTACTCCTCAATTCAAACATTGGCACTATCCCTCAACATCTTCCAATTGACGTTGCTATAGAGACGTTGTATTCGGAAATACAAGCTTGGCTTACACTATCTATCCCTCTTCTTCCTCGTAAAAACTGCTCCTCCTCCCCCGTTTGGTACGACACAGAATTACGCTCTCTCCGCAACAGGAGAAATAAACGTTGACAAACTTTTCTTCTAACCCAGACTGAGTCTGACTATTCTTCCTACTTGTCTGCTTACACCTCTTTTTCTGAACGTTGTGATACCCTCTACTATGAGTACCTCCAACGGATGGAAACAAGCCTCATATCCGACCCAAAGTGTTTTTATAACTTTATTAATTCCAAGAAGAAATCCAATGGTTACCCCTCCACCCTTAAGCCCCTAAGTAAACGTTGTGATGTTTCCGACATTCTCTTCATTCATCAGCTATTAGCTGGTGCCATAGACTGCATTTCAATCCTGCAATATTTATCCATCTATACCAATCCTCGCAACCTTAGGTCCACTCCCCTTTTCCGACTCGACCGCCATCGCACGAACTACGGTCAACGCGAACCAATCACCAGGATGGTACGAAAAGTCAACGACCGTCCTTTCTTTGACTTCCATCTGAGTAAATCATCCCTTCACAAAGCCTTATATCTTGATCCCGCCCATCTTGATCGCCTTTCTTAATTCTTCTTTCTCCCTCTTGTATTTAACATAATCATAGCTCATATTATAGCTTACACTATCTGTTATGACTTATTATTTATTTATTATAGCTTGTAGTATTAGTATTATGTTATAGCTTGTATTATTAATTTTTTATTTTTTATTATTATGTTATAGCTTGCATTAAGCTTAAAATAAATAAATAAATATGCAAAAAGCGGGTATTTCACTAGTTAACAGTTCGTTTAACAACAACTCAAATATTCTTATCACAAAAGAAAGTTTTGTTCTCTACTTTACCTGGTGTTTCAAATACCTTGAATTTTTGCAATATTACACTATACAATTCATTGTCATTAATTGTTTAAAACTTGAACTTTTCTAAAATATTTTTGACACTGCACGTAAAAGAATTATATTTTTGATCTTCACAATAAATTGTCCCCTTTATATATAGCTCCTAACCGGTAAAATTAGCACTTTAACACTCGGTTAAGGAAAAACGTCAAACAAAGTGACAGCGGAGTTGAGGTATGAGATAAAAAAAAGTGGTAGAAATCGGTACACTCATGTACACGGATTTTACACTATAAGGCAACTCCATTTAGTTTCTTACTCGTAGATATGAATCACTTAATTCACAAGCACGTCGCTTGATGAAACCGAGGCGGGAATACGCTGTACTTGTAATAAATTCAATATGCGAAGTATAGGATAAGTTACTGTCAATAATAACTGCTAAATCAGAAACACACATCTGGAAATTATGATTTCATTATTAACCACATAGACGATCAATTCTGCTCCAAATTAAAAACTGAAACTAAAAAACTATAAAAGTCTGAAATCATCAGCAGTACGTACTATTGAGTAACTTTAAAAAAACATAAAACATTATTACCAAAGCAAATAAACAGAATAGGTCCAATATAACTGCCTTGAGGAACTCGAGAGAAAACGAAAATTCGACGTGAATATATGAATGAAATATTTATTAGAACTATTTGAAATCTATTAGTCAAATGAGACTACCACTAATTCCAAAATTCAGAATGGAATTCAAGAGCCTTAAGCTTCATTAATAACAAAATTTGTATATAACTATATCAACCTGATTACCAAACTCCAAAACATTATTGCAAAAATTTACAAATAATACCTACCAAATTAGTCTAGCATATGTTCTCCAACTTAAAATATAATTTTACTACTTTTAATGCTTTCAAATAGCTTAGGAATTTCCGAAAGCTTGGGACGGTAATTCAATGCATTTGATTTAGCTCTCGACTTGAAAATGGAGTTTACAAATGATACTTGCCTGCCTGTCTACAAAAAATGAACCCGTAGAAAGAGATAGATTAAAAATAAAAGACGGAGTTGGATCAATTCGTTGAGCCGCACGACCACAATGCCATTATTAAGAAATTAAAATAATCCACTCTGTCTCTGGGCTGTTGTCTAGCTCGCAGCAATGCAAAAACAAGACTCAAGTTTCCTCACTCCCCTTACAATAATTCCCTTCCGGCCAAGACTATGCTAAAGCATCAAAGGGTTGTCCCCTAGGATTTGTAAAAATCGTATAGAAAAACACACAAAGTGGATGATAAGCTCTGACGGCAGTTAAAAAGAAAACAGAGTGGAATATTATCCAAAGAAATTCGAAGACTTTCAATATCTACCCCTGATGAGATAACTGTAATAAAATCTTTATTAAAAGTCAATATGTCATCTGAAATAATCGAAGTCATTGTCAAAAAGATTGCGGGTTTCTTTAATATAATTACGTAGGAACCGGCTTTTGGGCTCCCCCTACTTCAAAGAGCTAACCGAGCTAGGCTCCATAGATGTCAAAAACCTGACTCGATTTATCGGGAGTTCAAAATGGTTCCCGACGATGAACTAAGGATGAACATCCTTCACAACCCAGTCAAAATAATTTTGACTTCCCGTGAACTAGTTCCACTAGATACAAAAACTGGTTCGGTGTACAGGAGACAGAACCCTCCTATTCCTTAGGTAATTTTATGGGGTTGTAAATTTCAACGTGGTAGCATGAGGTGGTAGAATGTGAACTCCATTCCATCAAAAGTCGGATCTGTTAAATTCCTGCAATATCCATGAAGACGTAAAGGGTTATTTTTTTCACAAGAACCATTTCTATTCCTCCGACCAGACGGATTAGAGCTGTGATTGTAGATTTGTTCGTTTGGTATGCATGCTTATATTTATGAGAAGGTTTCGTCTCCAGGATTCAAAATCTGATATATTGGTCAATTACCTTGTCCATTGCTTAAAGTAGGAAGGAGGTAAGGTTTAATATTTCTCCACAGATTATGAATATAGGTTAAAGTGCAGCTAGCTCTGAAAAACTTTATTAGCGTTGGTAGTAGATCCTGCAGTCTGTGCTGTAGTAGAGATGGGATCATACCGTCAGGGATTTATATATTTTATTTTCCCTATTGAAAAGATGCCGATTGCGTTCTTTTAAATTCTGTCGTGGATACTTTAGATGGTGTTCTATCTTTCCTTGAATATTTACCAGTGTACCAGTATGTGATTTTCACTCAAGGGATAGCCGAAAAATTTCAATTACGCTATTATCTATCCTAGATAAATCCGAAGACTTAGGCGTTATCCTAAATTCTAACTATTCTTTTTCTGACCATATCGATAATATCATGAATAAAGCCAATGCTACTTTAGGTTTTCTGAAGTGATCGTTCAAGGAATTCAATAATTGAGGTATCATAAAATTGCTTTACTGTATCTTTGTTAAAGATTTAAGCAGCAGCAATGTTATTTGCTACCGACAGAATTAACGCTTAAATCATAAATACTTAACTTCAATTCATTTAATTATTTTGTTATCTCAGAATACTCACATACTTAAAGAGAGAATCCCGATAAAAGTGCATTTTCATGATATATTAGCCGACTTGATCGATACGAATTGAAATATTCTGCAAGTTTCGCACAATTTAAGAAAAATTTATTTAAACAGAATCCGTCACACGTTACAAAGTTATCATCCATTACAGATTCTTCTTGGGACATACATATAACTTCTGCCATTATTACACTAGGAAAAAACAATACATCCAGACGTTATGTCCAGAAGGGAAACTAGGAAACTCAGCACAATCAAATCTTTTTAATTTATCCATCAGCTACAGCTACAGCATACATATATATTCATATGTATGAAAATATACTATATTGAAAAACATATATACATCCAAAACTTGGCAGTCAAAATGTGACCCAAGTTTAGTTGGAAGACCCTATAACCAAAGATTTGATAGTTTGATAAAATAATTTAATTTGTTCGTTTGTCAAGTTGATCCCAATTTAGTTGTGTGTAAAGTTGAGTTTATTAGCTTGACAGTTCTGTGTCAGGAAAGCTGAGATATGATTGGAACATTAAGAAAATGGCTTACCTGCTCACCGTTCTTGGAATAATTATCTCAATGGAGACGGAGTTGGATCAATACGTTGAGCGGCAAGACCAACATGCCATGGGTCCCGGGTTCGAGACCAGATGACCCCGTGAGCTTTTATTAAGAAATTAAAATAATCCACTTCGTCTCTGGGCTGTTGTCTAGCTCGCAGCAATGCAAAAACAAGATTCAAGTTTCCTCACTTCCCTTACCCTAATTCCCTTCCGGCCAAAACCATGCTAACGCATCAAAGGGTTGTCCCCTAGGATTTGGCCACATCGTATAAAAAAAAAATGGATGCATCAACTGGACGATCATTATTATCGACAGAAACAGCAACTGAATCAGGAGTTGATGACGATGAAGGTTATATGTCTGTTTTGATATCATCGCGATATTTTGCTGTAAAATTACTATTACTATTACACTGTTACACAGGTGATCTTAGAGAAAAGATGTTATTTTCGGAAAATTTTCTTTAATTATACTATTGAAATTATATAGGAAGGGGTAGTTGTCCTGTGATGTACAATATTGACAAATAAATGATAGGTAGGAGGACTAAAAGGATTTTTAACAGGTGAAACCCTAATAAACAAATGAAAAGATTTTTCAAGGTTTAGGTTAGGTTGTTTTTGTATAAAAAAAGGATTCTAACCAAATTTACAAAAATGCATCTTAACTTACCTATGAATGTCAGTACCTGACATTTCCGTCAATTGGAGCCATTTAATACAATATTTTATATAACTAAACCCCAGAAAGGTTTTAATAACATTTGAAATTAGTAAGAGGATTCTTCAAGGTCTGCATGATTGTATGAGAATTGTCATTACATATTACATATTAAAAATAGAGAATTGTTAACTATTTGCAGCAAGAAGTACAGCACCAATTTAAACTAAAATAAATTTATAATTGAGAATTGATGAGAACTCACATTGAGCAATAATTATTTGTACTGCTTTGCTTTGAAGAATATTCTTATTATCTCCGAGGTGTATACCGATCTGGCATTTATTTAACAACGGAATTTTCGTCTGGCAAATTAACTATAATTCATATGGTAGTCAAAGAATAACATACTTTAATTTCAGCTATGCTAAAGTAACTTAAAAAGAATTTTTTTTATATTAATCAATTAGAGTCTGGCAAGGTGTTAACACCAATGAAACCATCTGGCAATAACGAATAAATGTTACTAGTAGTTTCATAGACACAATTTCATAAAAAACAGTACTATATTGTTATGTGTTTATTGCATCTTTTACTTGTGCAGACGATAGCAGATAAACGCAGCGTATTTGGCTAGCCAGACCCCACGCGTACTATTTATGGCTCAACAAGGGAGGGGATATATCAAAATGAGCCTTGCTGAAATCATGTGATAAAAACGTTGCCAGCTCTCGGACTATCATATTTTGTTGGATACCAGTTTGATTTAAGGGGTCAGTTCCTCAAAAATATTTGAAAAAATCAATTTCATATTCCGATCTCCTATGCAACGGTTTTTACAGCGTGTTAACGCGCGTCATGCGAGCCGCTGGAGACTTTAATTTTATTTATCTCGAAACGTATTTTTTTCGAACGGTGGGCGCGATAAGAGGAGAAATTTTCGATCGATTTCAAAAATTCTTGTTTCGTTCTGTTCCTTACTCAATTGCTTACGAAATGACGTAGGCCTTTTACGAAATAATGCTTTTCCACCATCTTATACGAGTTCTTCTATGCGAATTTGAATTTTTTCAATCTTTAATTCCGAATTGCGCCATTTAATCACCGATGAATTTTTTTTAATGCCTGCGTCAATTCGTAGGTTTCCTTGTCTACTTTAATAAAATAAAAAGGAGCGCAACGCGAAAGGCGGAGATCCAATGTATAACAGAAAAAAATTGTAGAAGAATAAAAAAAAGTTATTTGGATATGTTTATATGCGCATATTTGTCCATATTGCCGTCAATAAATACAAAATTTCCAACTCCTCAAGCAGCGATAAAGGCCCAAACTATTACACTACCACCGCCATGCTTAACAGTTGGCATCAAGTTTCCTTTTTGAAATTCTTTATTGGATTTTCAACACACCATGGTGCGACCGTCCGACCCAAAAATGTTATATTTGCTTTCAACGCTTAACACAATAGAATTCCAAAATTCTTACGGCCTTTGTAAATGCTCCCTAGCGAATCTAAGTCGTTTAACTCTATTCACTTTTGAAATAAATTGTTTACGCCTAGCTACACGATCGTGATATCCAGCCCTGTTCGAAGCATTCCGTACAGTTTGGGGGTTAATGGTCTTCCCACAAGGTTTTTCAATATCAGCAGCTAGTTTAGGAGTAGAAAACTTCGGATCACTTTGGATTTTTTTAATAATAGCACGTTCTTCTCGCGATGATAATATCTTAGGATGTCCTGAGCGTGATTTCGGTTTTAGAGTTTCCAAAACTTCTAATAATGGGGGTCGATGAGTTGCATAGGGCTATACTCTCGATAAAATCTGACGCTACTGGGCCAGATGATATTCACCCTCGTTTTTTAAAAATGATTCCGCCCTTCATTCTGCATCAATTACTGCATATCTTCAATTATTCCTTGATCTCCTAATCCTTCCCGCGCATTTGGAATATGGCTACTGTTTTAGCCATTCCCAAAAAGTCATCTCCTAATGATATAAATGACTTTCGCCCGATTAGTCTTTTGTCTTTTCTTTCTAAGGTTCTAGAAAGGTTGATGTGCTCGCAGATAACAGAATATCTAGACACAAATGAACTTCTGTGTTCATGGCAGTCTGGCTTCCGGTCCCAACACAGATGTGAAACGGCTTTGCTCAAAGTAACACACGATCATCGCATTGCTCTTGATATGAAGCATACATGTATTCTGGTATTGCTTGACTTTTCGAAGGCGTTTGATAGTGTTAATCACAGTATTTTGCTCCTTAAACTGACGTCCCTTTTCGGTTTCTCCTCATCGGCTATCTGTTTGTTACGGAGCTCTTTGTCATAGGTGGCAGCAGGTTAAATTGGTAGATAAAGTGTCAGGGCCTCTCCCGCTTACATGTGGAGTTCCTCAAGGCTCTATCCTGGGTCTTTATCAATGATCTTCCGGGAGTGGTTAAGGATGTGAAGGTTCATATGTATGCGGATGATGTGCAGATTTACAGTAGCAGTCCTGTCGATCGACTGAACTGGAATATTGAACGTATTAATGGTGACCTCAGCAGAATATATAACTGGTAAATCAGTAACAATCTCAGCCTGAATCCTCAAAAGTCACAGTTCGTATTACTACAAAACAATTCTAACTCCGATCGTATTGGATTATCTGATGTTTGTCTTAACGATTCTCAGCTGCCGCGCGTGGATATTGCGAGGAATTTGGGAGTGGTTATTGGTTCTTCGATGAAATTCTGTGATCACATCAATCACACTCTTGGAAAAATTTACGGTGGACTACGCCGACTTTGGCTGTCGGCCAATATTCTATCGAGAAACCTGCGAGCAAAACTTGTCAAAGCCTTGCTTCTTCCTCACTTTATGTTTGGTAGCTTAGTATTCCCCAGGCTTGATAGTTCGTGTAGTCACAGACTTAACGTCGCTTTTAATGACTGTCTCCGTTTTATATATGGGCTTCGACGCTTTGATAGCGTTTCTTCTTTTATTCCACAATTCTTGGGACACTTATTGGATAACCATTGTACAATAAAATTGCTAATTTTTATGTTTAATTTAATTCGCAACAAAGCACCTAAATATCTCTATGAACACCTCGTGTTTCTAAGTTCCTCTAGACACCATAGTCTTTTAATCCCACGATTTCATAGAACAGTATTGGAGCACTCTTTCTTTATTCAGGCTGCTCGCGCTTGGAATAACTTACCGAACTATATTCGGAATGCAGGTTCTCTCGACAGGTTCAGGATACTATTATTGACGCATTTCTCAGCATTGTAATGTCTAAATACTTTTGTAATGTTTAATACTGAAGTAGAGCTTTCGGTTGTGGATTTTTCGGCTGAGCTCCTATAACATGAGTAATAGGCTTAAGTAGTTAAAATTATTTTCTTTCAGGTTCTAATATATATGATTTCTAATAGGAGTGCTTTACTTAAATGTTGATTATTCTATTTTTTTATATTTTAAGATCTTGCTATACTTTGTTACATAATCTTTAAGTTTGAATTAATGTTTCTTGGTTACATATATTTCATTTTCTAAAAATTGTTACTTTTAAAATATGAATTAATTACTCTATACGCATTACTATTGTATTCACTAGTTCCATATGTAAATGTACGATATATGATTAATACATCTTGTGTACAATTCTCGTAATAAATTTGATTTGATTTGATTTGATTTGAACTGTTTGCATGCTTGAATGTGATTTTCCGATAATGTTTCCAATTTCTCGTAAAGACTTTTACCGTATAAAGTTTTACTATTAATTTGCGCGTTTACAGAGGTATTTCATGTCCTTTACCCATTTTGAAACAAAACTATTTAAATCATGAAATATAATAAATTTAACGAGCCGATCTAAATACACAACCGTGTTTTGAGGACCATACTCTCGCACAATAAAGATATTTTTTTAAATTGAAAACTTCCAGAAAAATAATTTTCTGTCAGTAAAATATATTATGAGAAGGGTATCATAAAACTATACGTAAATGTTTTTGGCGAAGTTTTTAGAACGAGTGAGTTATATTGCGTTTTAAATGTATTCAATTTTTGGAAGTGTGATAAATTATATGTATACAGGGTGTTGAAAAAGCCCGGTACCCCGGAATAACTCTTTTTCTATGTTTTGAACCGAAAAATGTCTGGGGAAAAAGTTGTTTGTCTTTGAGGGGGTAATCGTTTGCACACCAAACCACCCCTCACCCCTACCCCCTAAGCGGAGGGTGGGAGTGAGTTAGAATGTTCAAATGGAAACCCCCATTTTTTATTGGCTATTCGCGTTCCTCGATTGAAAAAAAACATCTTGGGACTGTGCAAAAATCCACTTTCACCCTCTCAATAACCAGTCTTTATCGACTTATCGCGTTCGGTGTGTATGTAAAAGAAGCCCGTTAAAAAAAATTAGTTAATTTCAATTAAAATTAAATTTTAATCGAAGAAAGCGATAAGTCGATAAAAACTGGGGTTTCAATTTTTAAGGGGTGGTTTGTTGTGTAAACGATTCTCCCCTCGAAGACAAACAACTGTTTACCCGAACATATGTATTTCGGTAAAAGACAGAAAAAAACCCTCAGCCCCCACACCCTAAGCGGGGGGGGGGGGGGGGGGGGGCTGAGGGGTGCTTTGGTGTGCAAACGATTTTCCCCTCGAAGGCAAACAACTTTTCCCCGGACATTTTTCGGTTCAAAACAGAGAAAAAGAGTTATTCCGGGGTACCGGGCTATTTTCAACACCCTGTATATGTAACAAGGTATTGAAATACATAATAAACAAAAAATATAGGTTTTTGCATAACATATTACTAACCGTATTTTCTTTATTACGGTGTGTACGTAAACTTTTTTGATCCACTGTATACAGTAAATAGATTATTTATTATATGTTCACTGAATCATGGTAGAATTATGTGCTCTACTGTGTTATTAGTAGAAAATCATAACTGTAAAAAGTAAACATGGTAATGGGTATATTTATCAATGAACAGGACACGTCTGTTTTATCGATGACAAGGTAATAGAAGAACTTTATCTTGAACAATGTGGGAAGTATCAAATTCTTCACTCACTTCAATGAATGCACCGAAACCTAAATTATTAAAGGATAATGTATGAGGTTCCTTTAACATCTATGTGTTCATATTCTCTGATGTCGGGAATGTACATATATACATAACGTACATTACCCACTACGCTGGAATATAAAAGATATTTCATGTGGTGCTTGAACTTAAAGTTCTTTGTTTATTCGACCCTAATAGCTGCCATGCCAACAATTTTCTGTCGCAACAATTTGATAATTGTTTCATTTAGAGATGTTTCTTTATTGATTAGAAAACCATTTTAGGACGTTTTATCTGAAACGGAATTAGAAGATGATGTAGAAATCACAAGGTCGGAGATAGGAAAGAAATATGAAGAAAAATTTAAAAAGCGCACAGCTGAATTACAGAACGAAAGTAAGTCTTGTGGTTTTAGGCTTTGAACCCATTTTAAACTAATTTCTATTTCACAGTAGATAAACTAAAGTCAGACCGAGAGCATGATATGGATGAGAGTCTAGACAGGATCGATTCTTTAGAGGAAATGTTAAAGCAGGAAAGGAAAATAAATAGCGATAAATTTCACGGATTAGTTTCTCATTACGAGACAATTATGCAGCAGACGAATAACTTAAAAAATCTAATGTTATCTGATTACGACCATGTTGAAGCTAAAATGGCTGACCTCAAAGAAAAAGTTCGCTCCATGCAAACACAGTTACAGTCTGATTTATCAACCGATTTCGACAATTTACTCGAAGCAATGCATGGTTCTAATGAACCTTATGTTCCATTTATCTTTTCTACTAATGAATGTTTAACCAAACTTAAGGATAAGGTACCGAATGTGACTTTTACGGAAGGAAAGAATAAAACCAGTTCAAAGAGACCTCAAAGTAAAAAACAACAAAAACTTACGGGAGTAAAAACCAGGAAAGTGCACTGTCCAAGAAAGGAAAAAGAGCAAACTTGAAAGATATTTAAGAAATTTTTGTATTAAATTTATATATTTTATATGCAAGTCTAGGCTGGTAATAAAAACTTCAGTATTTCGCATCTATATACATAATAAAATGTAGGTATATCTTCGTTGAAATTTCAGTTTCGCCCATCTTATATTCTGAATTCACAATGTACAGTTGCAACGGTATTTATGTTGACATCGCCCATTTTTTTACTTTATTAAGAGAAAACATCAGTTTAACAAAAAGATAATGTAAAGTAATACATTTTTATTTGCATCGTATCCTAAAAATTATATTTAAAATAAAAAATCTTCAGTTGCTTATACATAAATAATATTTCCAGATAATTTAATATAAAAAATGGAATCGGAAAGTAAGTTGACAACGTAATGTTTATTCTTTTCTTAGCCAAAAAAAACTTTTATATACTCAGAATATTTTAAATTAATACGACGTTTGGTAACCTTTACTCTTTATCACCTCCTGTAATCTGTGGGGAACACTTTTAATAAGTTTTTCAATAACTACAGGTTCTACTGAATTCCACTCTCTTTTTATCGCTTCAATAAAGGATACCTTCGAATATTTGTCCTTTTCAGGAACTCTGCGGTCAATTTCATCCCAAATGTGCTCAATTGGGTTTAGGTCGGGGCTTTGAGGTGGCCATGGCAGTAAGTCTACTTCATTTTCTAGGAGAAAATTTCGAGTTACCCTAGCGCAATGCTTGGGTCATTATCCTGCATGAATATAAATGCGTTATGCATTCCCAATTTATTTACTGATTCAAATAAATTTTCTCTCAGGATATCAACATATCGCTCGCCGGTTAAAATTCCGTCTATAATATGCAAATTTCCCATGCCTTGACCACTGAAGCAGCCCCAGACCATAATTGAACATAAGCCATGCTTAACAGTTGGCTTGATCAGGTGTTTTTTATAGGCTTGATTCGTTCCTCTCCATACGTATTGCCTTCGTTTGTTTGACCGCATCTCATATTTACTTTCATCACTCCAAATTATTGAATTCCAGAATGATTGAGGCTTGCTGGCATGTTCTAGAGCAAACTTTAGGCGTTTCGTAGCATTTTTTTTCGATATAAATGGTCTCTTCCGTGCTACTCGTCCATGTAATCTGGCTTCGTTTAACCTCTTCCTTACCTGAGTAGCTTCTATTGGTAAATCTAGGCATTCCTTTATGCTCTTAGCGGAAATAAATGGGTTTTTTCGGACTTCGTTCAAAATCTGTCGATCCTGACGAGCAGTGGTTTTCCTTCTACGGCCAGGTCTTTGCTTAGTTTCAGGAGTCCCGGTTTTTGAAATGTTCTGAACAATTTTTCTTACTCCTTCTCTAGAAATCCTGAAGTCGTTTGCAATTTTTTGGAGCGTCTCACCTCCTTTCCGCCGTTGAAATATCTGCATTCGCTCGTGTGCAGAAAGCTCTCTAGTTTTTGGCATTTTACCTGGAAATTCAAGGGTGGAGATACGCAAAAATTATATAAAACAATGACTGAGGAGCAAAGAAATATGTAGTCAACAAAAAAAGCCAAAAGAAGCGGTTAAGAACATTAATGCAGTAATTTAGTTAAAACTTAGCAGACTGTCAACTTACTTACCGTTTAAGTATTTCACAAACTTTTGCTTTTTTCTTATATAAATAAATTTTTTATAACTCCAAGGGCACTTATAAAATTTGTTAATACGCACTCGATGACAACTTGACTAAGAATGAAATATCAGGAATTTTCGTTTCCACGTAATAATAAGAATTGTGCACAAAATCCGTTTGTCAACATAAATACCGTTGCAACTGTACGACTGATCAGTACTGACGATATTTCCGACGAGTCACAACTTTTTTATGATGTAGCCAAAGAGGTGGGGGCAGCTCTATGATGAGTTAGCATGGCTAGGCCAAAAGGAACTAGGGTAGGGAAAATGAGGGAAATTGAATGTCTTGTGTTTTCATTGTCGCGGGATAGACAACAGCCCAGAGACGGAGTGGATATTTTTAAATTTGTTTCAGTTGCAAATTAAAAACTCGGAGGGGGACTAAGACTCGAACCTCGGCGTGATGACCGTGCCACTCATCCCTCGATCCAACTCCGTCTCCATTACTGCGAAATTCTTAAAAGTAATGTAATACGAATTCATATAACTGAGCGACAGAAATTAATTGAAATTCCTTATTTCTTCCTGTAACCTTAATGCTGTGTGTTGCATAGAAAAAACTATACTATAAGATATTTTTCACTACTGCTAGTAGCATAACTCTAATCAAACTACGTATTTTCTTAATTAATAGTCGGGTGGCTTTTGCCCACAACTCTACATTGTAAAAATATCGCCTCTATCTGTTCAATTAACTGAAAAGTATCCACAAACCACTATCTCTACATTGAGCAAAAAAAAAAAGGATTTAATAAATTTAATAAATTATATTGGCGGCTGCGACTAATTTTTCGGTACGTAAGATATCACTTATTTGAGACAATCACATGTTTGTATGGCGTGATGTCTTGGCTGCGAAATTTCCCTTTTTAATTAAAAATTATATAAAAATTGTATAATTAATATATAACGAAAACTTATCTGACTCATCGGACACGTTTTGCCATGAGTATTTATTCCATTTTCTTTAGTTTTATTAACTTTCAGATATTAGACCACATGTTTAAAGAAAGACTTTTTAACCGACTTCCCAAAAACAAAGAGGTTCTAAGATCGACGCATATTTTTTTAAATTTTTTTTTATGTCTGACCGGGCATAACTTCGCAACGCATCGACCGATTTTGATGATTCTTCTTTTGTTGGGTAGAGTATGTTCACCGATTGGTACCATGTCAAAAAATTTTTTGGTAGGGTTGTGGTGGGGGGTGGGGGTGAACCTAACTTTGTAACGCGTGGTCCGATTTGGATGGTTCTGTTTTTGTTATACAGAGTATGATCCGCCATTGCTAATAAGAGAAAAAAAATTTTGGCCTAGGGTGGGGGGAGGGGTAGTCTAACTGTCGCAAGTCGACATAAAATTTACCTAAAAAGAAATGAAATTAATATAATTTCAGAGGTAAACAAACTTACAACACTCATCCAGTCCACGTCCAGAATCTAAGTTCCCAAGGTGATAAATCTCCTGCATAGAACGTTCTCCTCCTAAACCTGAAAAAAAACCACAAAGAATCAATAATTATTAAAAATTAATAATTATACTTATCTGAACTGCTAAATACACAAATTAAATTAAATTAAATCAGCACAGGCACTTCTGTCACTAAACTTAAAGTGACTAAAAATACGACAAAAGTGCCGCCTATACGTCAATAATTAAAACTTTAACTTATTGCTCAGTGCAATCTTGCTCTGTTGCACTTGTTGACAGCAATGCTGCGCTAGACACTCCTATAGGAGAAAAATTGTATAAAAGCCGCTGCAGTTGCTGAAAAATTTAATTCTGGTATCGACCGAGTTCAAGGCAAGTATTCACCGCAAAAATTCCTCTTCCTATTTTATTCTGGTTTACGCCGAATAGACTTTTTCCTATTTTATTCTGGTTTTTCACCGAATAAACCTATCCTATAATATTCTGGTTTTACGCCGAATAAATTCCTTGATATTTTATTCTGGTTTACAGCGAAAAAACTCCGTTCCATTTTATTCCGGTTTTACATTATTCTCGTTCATTTTGGTATACACCAAATGAATCCTTGTAATCAAAAAATATAAATTATACTAACATTTGTTCTGGTGTCGGCCGAATAATTGTTAAACGTAAACGTCAAAAGGCTAAGAAATTGACTTCAAGTTGCTAATTGAGATTTCTACCCAAAAAACGTGACTTGACGTAATTTTAAAGCTAACAATATATATTTCGGGACAAAAAAATAATCAAACGCTATTTACTACTGGTTAGATCCGTAGTTAAATGAATTCTGTTGCCACTAGTAAAATTAAACAAATTTTGAATTCCTTAAAAAGAGATATTAAATCATTCTTTTTCTCTTTTGCAGATATTGCTTTTACGTATCATTTTGGATCACTCTTTATTTTTTGAATTATTATTATTATTTTTTTTATTTTGTTGAATTAGTATTTCTTATATTGTTTTATTTTTATTGTATGATTTCATTTATATATTTGAATTTGAAATAAAAATATTGAATTTACATTTACAAAAGACTTGTTTTCAATCAAAGTGTGTTTCAAGCCTAGTCACCTCCTTATAGTTCCTGCACCTGCTTATAATTTTCTGCTACAGCTATTAGAGGCTGTATTACTAACTTTGTAACGCTTGGACCGATTTGGATAATTCTCTTTCTGTTGGGTAGAGTATGTTCCGTGGTTGATACCAGGAGAAAAAATTTTGGGGGGGATGGGGGTGGAACCTAACTTTGTAACGCGTTGTCCGATTTCGATGGTTCTTTTTCTGTTTCTGTATAGAGTATGATCCCCCATTGCTAATAGGAGAATAATTTGGTCCTATTGTGAAAGGTGTGGGTGGGGGGAGGGGTAGTCTAACTTCGTAACGCGTGGACCAATTTTGATAATTAATTTTCTATTGGGTAGAATATGATCCTAGGTTGATACTACGAGAAATCAAATGTTGCTGGGGGGGGGGGAGGGGGAGGGTGGAACCTAACTTTGTAACACGTGGACCGATTTGGATGGTTCTTTTGCTGTTGTATAGAGTGTGACCACCCATTGCTAATAGAAGAATAATTTGGCCCATGGTGGGGGGTTGGGTGAGGGGAGGAGTAGTCTAACTACGTAACGCGTGGACCGATTTGGATATTTCTTTTTCTTTTGGGTAGAGTATGCTCCCTGGTTGATACCACGGGAAAGAAATTGTTTGTGTGGTGGGGGTGGGAGAAGGGGGGTGGAACCTAACTTTGTAACGCGTAGACCGATTTGGATAGTTCTTTTGCTGTTGTATAGAGTGTGATCCCCCATTGCTATTAGGAGGATAATTTGGTCCTATGGTGGTGGTGGGGGACGGGTAGTAACTTCGTAACGCGTGGACCGATTTCGAAGATTCCTTTTCTGTTCGGTAGAGTATGTTCCTTGATTAATACCGTGAGAAAAAAAGTTTAGTAGAATGGGGGTGGGGTAGGGGGTTAAAACTAACTTTTAAGGCGTGGACCGATTTGGATGGTTCTTTCTTCGTTGTATAGAGTCGAAGACACTAAAAAGTGATAAATAAAATAGTTTTTAAAAAAAAAGTTGAACCGACTTCACAAAAAGCGCTAAAAAGCATAAAATAATTTGTAATTTTATATCTATTACGACATTTTGAAGTGGTTACAAATTAAACAAATAAAACAACTACAGTACCACAATTGAAAATAATACATCATACTACCTGAACGTTTCAGCTTACGGGATCATAAGAAATGACGATTAAATATTTTTGTTGTAGTTGGTTGGTTTGTTTGATTTGCACCGACTTCAAAATGTCGTAATAGATATAAAATTAAAAATTATTTTATGCTTTTTAGCGCTTTTTGTGAAGTCGGTTCAACTTTTTTTTTACAAACTATTTTATTTTGTTTAATACACGTCTTAACCTACGAATAAAGAACAAAAGGAAAGGCCGATACGTATATATACGAGAACAAAAAGTGAAGCAAAATTTTCTGCAGACTACTGAAAGTTGTTATGCCGGCAAGTGTCCCCTGGAAGAAAATTTTAAATTGTGTGAAATTTGCTAAGAATTTAACAAATTTGTGTAGTGCAGTGCTGTAAAAACATTAAAGACAATTTATTATACAGACATTATAAGTGATGTTTACTTAGAAAACATTAATTAATTGATAAATTGAAGTGCATTATAAATTTCTGTGAGAACAAAGAGCGAAATCATCCTGTTGGAGTCTTGTTTCATAGGTAAAATTAGTTTTAGCACGAAAACAAAATGAAGTAACAGATACTTGTAATTTTTCTTGGTAGCCATTCGTTTGTTTTCTTTTGAGGTTCAGTGCTATGGTTAATTTTTAATATAAGGGGGAGTTAGAGAAATATTAACTTTTTATTAGTTGAAAAAATTTGAATAGTTTATTTATTAGTTGAAATTTCTATTTTAGATTTTCTAATCAAATTTAGAGTATATAGATAATGTACAGAATTTAATAACTATAAGTATTATCCTAGCCACTAAATTAGTGTAGAAAGAATCATTTCAAGCAACCAAAGCCGCAACTCTGCCGAAGCCGGTCCCAACCCCGGTTGCAAAAAGAGGAGGGAGGCCGTAAATTAAGATAATTTTTTTAAACAATTCTTTTTAAATTTTTCACATTTGATTTTAATAAAATAAGTCTATTTTAAACATTTCAAATGTCCTCATAACTCGGCTGAAGAAATTTGTATAAATGATTTATTTTATTAAAATCAAATGTGGAAATTTAAAAGCGTTAAAAGTGTTTTAAAAAATTTGTGTTCAAAGATAAATTTTGCGTTATTTAATTTAAAGTGTGTGTCCTGCAGTAAAATTTTTCTTTGACTACACCAATGTAGTTTTCTATTTGGTTAGTAAAAACCTATACCATTTTAAAATTTGCTTCAGGAAATTTTCGTATAGGCCCTTCGTTTCGTTCTTTATTCCTAAGTGATTCTACTCGAATCTTTTTCTGTTCCCCAAATGGAGGTTAATTTCCCCTCTTGATATTATGGCGCGGACAGCCATGAATAGGGTCATCGCCATATTCGAAATTAGCTTCGAAAGGGCGGTTATGATTTGAAAAATTTAAAATGTTATGTTAATCATATTTTTACTCAAATTCCAACATGGCAACTGATTGAGTAAACTCTTCAATAAAGCGATAGTGGCAAATAGATCTTCTGTTGCAATATCCTGGCAGAAATCTTGAAAAGAAAGTATTTCTTTCACGGTTTAATGGTATTGTAGTTTAAGTTAAGTTATAGTTATATATAGTCCCTTTTTACCCTGCGAGCTATTCCGTTTCCTTAAGACATGAGATATAATCCTAATTTTCGTCCATCGTTTCTGGACCTTTTCATTTAACTCGTCGAATATATATTATTCCACACGAAAATGTATAATAAATATCCTCTTTATTAACGCACAGCTCAGTACCTTGAGTTACAGACATTTTGTTACAGCAAGGCTGATGCCTTAAAAATGTTTAGGTCGCTGGAATGTTTCATATCGCAGTTTTTCTACTAAAGCTTTAGGGTGTGAGGCTTGGGTGTAATTTAGGGGGATCTCAGACGAAAGTGCTCTAGACATGTAAATTGCACATTACATCATCATATGCTGATTTAACAGATTAATATTAAAAAGTTCGATCAACTATTTAAAAGATGGTTTAAGCCTGTCTTAACTGGGGATATTTGTTTTTGAGCAGCTGTTAAGGATTCTGATAGTTTGAAGGGAATATTTGAAACATATGATGCTTTGCATTGCTTGTACAAAATACAATTTATTTAAAAGCAGAACCATGAAAATAAATCTCCTTCATCACAGCAACGGACAAAAGGCTTTCTGTTTCCAAATCAGTGGTTTCGCCCCGGTGCTGCGCCTGCACTCTTGGAGCAACCTGCCACTAAGGTGTCTGAGGAACAACTCCCTGAGGCAAATCCGACGCCGGCTGTAAACGGTGCCAATCCAACAAGGGAAAAAGTAAACCCTTCGGACGAGGAGGTCACTAGTGGCCAGAAGAAGAAGAAAAAGAGGATGAAGAGAGAGAGAGAGAGAGAGAGACAAAGGGAAAGCCTGATTAGGAGGTGATGCGACCACCGAAGAAGGCAGTGAGCACTGGGAGGCTCTCGAGGGTAGAGGCTATACCTTACGCTCCGAGTGCAGCATCAGTGACTCAAATGCACGTCGTAGACGTTCTCTCGGGCGTAGAGGTTGTCTCTGCTCTCGAGACGGCTGATACAGAGACGAATTTTACACAAGACACTTTTATACGTCTAGAACAAAATTCAAATTTACACAAGAGCTACACAGTCTTTGCTACAGAAACTCCCCGCCGAGGTTCCGGTGTGTCAATTGCTGTGTCTCACAGCTTTACACTGATATCTCTTGTACACACAGCCATCTGCCCAGGTTTCGCGTCTTCCTTAGATTTCGTCTTGGAGTACAAAACTCTAAGCGTAGTAAACGTGTACCTGTCGCATGACCAGGATACTGCAAGACAGGTGTTGGGCTCAATCCTGTCGCATATTACGAACTTTGGTGTTGAGGTTTTCCTTGGGGGTGATTTCAACTGCATACTAGATTCTTCAATAGATCGTCATTCTAGAGTTGAATTGAACTCATTGAACGCCGCGCTTCCAGCGACTGGGTCATACACAAAGGTTTCCCGAAATGTCCATGGAAGCTTTTCAGGTTCGAGGATAGGTAAACTTTATGTCTCGTCTAGCCCTCTTAACTTTTTTGTTAGTATCACTCATGAAGTGTGTTCATTCAGTCCTTCTTGTTGTGGCGAAAAGCGAACTGCTTGCTGAATTTTCAACAATAACTTGTTGAATTCGGAGCAGTTCATCGAAGAATTTATTCAGTTTTGGCACCAATGGCGTCATAATAAGAATATTAATTCAAACCACTTACACTGGTGGGATGTTGGACAGCTTCAGATTCACTAATTTATTGAGACGAATTTCAAATGAAGCAGATATCATGCATCGAGTTTGATGGGCGAAGTCACCCGGATTGGTTCGCTTTTACCCGCGCAAGCAGAGTTGCTCTCACATTACGAGAGACATAAAGAACGACTGACAGCACAAAACAACAAGCAAAGCTTGGAGTTTGTGCTCTGGAAGCAGTCGCGCTGGTTACGAGAGGACGAGTCTCTGAGCGAGTACTTTTTCCAGACATCTCGACGATGTACCGCTTCTTGTGAAGTAGACTCGATTCTTGCCGAATCGGGCCAGATCCTAGGCTTTTGATAGCATCTCGCACGAGTATCTGCCGAGCGTTCTTAATGTGTTGCGGGCTTCCGTCCAAATGGATTGAGATCATCAGTGGTCCGTAAAGAGATTCAGTGATTCTCATAACGCATCATGGGCATATATTGTCTGCTATTCCGTTTCGTTGGGGTATCAGGCAGGGATGTCCCTTGTCAGATATGCTTTATGACCTTTCACTGGAGCCGTTGTTTGTAAATCTAGGTCGATCGTTGAGGGAAGATTCAGTTCACTTAGTATACACTAATATAAGGAGTTTTCGAACAATACGAGCGACTGGCGGATTTTAGGGTTAACCTTAACAAAAGCCAATTCCTATGGTGTGGGAAGTGGTGGAATCGAATAGATTCTCTCCTCGATATACAATGGACAAATACTTGCCTGAAATATTTAGGTATATATGTGGGACTCGATGGTAAAACATAACAATAGCCGCATGTGAATTCATGGCGGACTTTTCCTTTTGCTGAAAGGATGTGCAGTCGTTGTAAATTATTTGATTACCTCGTCCATCGTGCACCTGTTAAAATTGCAGTGTGCCGAAGAAGGCTTCGTGAAAATTTTACAGGCGGTCGTTGACGCCTTTTGGAGGGTGGGAGAAGACGATGGTTCGCTGAAAGCACGCTCTGCAGACCAGTAGCGGAAGGTTATTTATCTTACAGACATGGCCATGAAATTTCGTTGCCTTCAGCGTTTGTACTAAATCGACCGCCGCACACAACATTCAGTACACTCACGTCATGTCGGCTGCGTGAGCTCTTCTTAGAAGTAAATCTTACGGATCACTTACGTGTTAATAGCTGGCGCGCACATCTTGGGCTAGATTTGGGAGTAACGGGGATCATAACCAGAGAGTTTATTTTAAACTTTTATGCTCTTACGAATATCTATAACCACCATCTATCACGTTTTCTGCTGTAAAACAAATAAAGTGTTTAGTAAATGAATGATGCAAATGACATTTTTATTCGAAACTTACCAAATGTTACTTATAGCCTTTTCGATGGGACTTTAGTGCGCAAGAAGTTTCGATATATTCTAGCAGTGTCGCTATCAAAACATATTCGATGAGACTTTTGAGCTTCGGGATTTTGTAATTTCAGATTTTGTGAATCGGAAATTCATGATTCAAAGCGGAATTTTAAGGGTGCGGGATTTCGAGATTCGAGCAAAAGGAACTCATTTTGAAATAATTTAATAATTTCAAAAATTAAAAGCAGTAAAACGTAAAGTAAGAAAAACGTAAGTTGTTACTAGTTAATAAACTGAACTAAATGAGCATTGTTCAAAGACCAGCCTAGCTTAATACAATTATTTTACAGCATAAAAAGTCAAACTTTGTTGATAGAAATTGGGAAGACCAATTTTTGGGCGAAAACCATAACCGTTTTGGTAAAATCTTTGGTTCCATTCCAGAGCCTGGTTCTTCAGGAATCTTTATTTATTTTTTGGTCACAAAAAACATTTGTAGCTGTGGTTTCCGAAACAGTAATTTAACGTAACAATTTCTACGAATTTCAAAAATATGTCAAAACCTCATAAACTAGACATTTTGACTAAACTTAAATTTAGTATTCTGGGTGGTAATGACCTGGCTTATCATCACTCACAGGAACAGCGTTGAATTTTACATATACTGACATGGTTGCCATATGCACTCTTATTTTATATATAATAATTTTGACAATTGCAAAAGCGAGCAGTTCAAATTATTTGTGAGACAATTGGCCCGGAAGGGAGGGTGGGAGGATTACGACCCTTGTCTTCCTTAGGATCCCATGAGTTTCATATAGTAGCTTCGATCGTGGTTGGATAATTGTTTTGTTTGTTTAATTTGCACCGACTTCAAAATGTCGTAATAGGTATAAAAATAAATATTATTTTATGCGTTTTAGCGCTTTTTTAACTTTTTAGTGTCTTCAGATATGCTACCCGAAAAATGCTGCTGTAGAATAAGGCAACAGTTGCAGAGGTAGTGCACTCTATAGAAAGAAAACAGCGTTATTTAAATCCGGTAACGTGTTACGAAATTGCAAATACAAAATACAAAATGTTTACCAACTAGTACGCTAACGTACTCTATACACAAAAGAAAATCATCAAAATCGGGACACAAATTACAAAGTAATGGGACTGCTCGCTCCTCTTCCCGTAGTGTCTCCAAGTGCACAATTTTTTATCATTTATCAATGAGGAAGGATCTTTTTTTATGATGTAACCAAGGGACAACCCTATGATGAGCTTAACATGGTTTCGGCCGGAAAGCAATTAAGGTAAGGGGAATAGGGAAAATTAAAAGCCTGGTTGTGCATTGCTGCGAGCTAGAGTAAAACATGTAGTAAAGGCAATCTCCTTAAGCTGTACGGGGAATGCCTATAAGTAACCAAACTTGCGAGGGTACGAGAATCTATATTCGAGTTCAAAATCTGGTGAATAAATACTAGGTCAGCAATTCTACGTCGTTCACCCAGCGAGTGCATATTAAGCAATCGGAGGCGATCCTCATAAGAAGGAAGCCTTAATGGATCATTCCACGGGAGGTCCCATAGTGCGAACCTAACAAATTTCCGCTGCACCGACTCAATGCGTCTAGAGTGAACAGCATAGCAAGGAGACCAGACCTGAGATGCGTACTCGAGAATTGGTCAAACTAAAGAACAAAATAAGTGAATTAGGGTCTGTCGATCAGAAAACTCCCTAGACCACCGCTTAACAAAACCCAGGACGGAATTACTCCGAGATACGATATGATTTATGTGAAGAGTGAAATCGAGTTTTCTGTCTAGCCTTACACCAAGGTCAGTAACAGACTCCACACGATGGATAGTAGTAACCGCAAATGTATAATCAAAGACGAGTTGATTGATGTTCCTAGAAAAGGACATAATTTCACATTTATCCAGGTTAAGCTGCAGTCCATTTGAGGCACACCAAACCCTGAAGGTATTCAAATCATCCTGAATGCAGGAAGAATCATAACTGTTTCTAACGCATGAGAAAATCTTCATATCGTCTGCGTAGATTAGAAGTTTGGAGTGCTTAATCAGAGGGACAATGTCGTCAATGGCAAGAATAAACAGCAACGGTCCCAGATGGCTACCCTGCGGCACACCAGATGAAGCACTAACGACTCTAGATAAAGTTTTACGGAAAGAGACTCGGTAAGTCCTATTTTTTAAGTAATAGCAGATCCAGTCGAGCAGTAAAGGTGGAAAACCCAACCTTTCAAGCTTAAGCAAAATCACAGAGTGAGGGAGCTTATCAAATGCCTTGCTAAAATCAGTGTAAACACAGTCGGTCTGGATACCCTGTTGGAAGGCAGAGATAATGTGGGATGTAAATTCAAGCAGGTTGGTTTTCGTCGATCGACCGGACAGAAAGCCATGTTGATTAGATGAGAATGAATGAATAACAGACTCAAATAACTTGGGTATGCAGGAAAGCTTCGCGATTGGCCTATAATTTGTTATGAAGTTTTTATGCCCTTCTTTATAAACAGGAATTATAAAGGAGGTCTTCCACAACGTAGGAAATCTGCCAGCCTGAAGAGATTTGTTGAAGATGAGTTCCAATGGAGTGAGTAAGGCATCAGAACAGGATCTCAAGAATGGGAACACCATCAGGACCAGAAGAAAAGTGCAGTTTAAGCTCCTTGATACCATTCATGATAATATCACGAGATATAATGGGCAAGGCAATACCTCCAGGACGATTTTGGATATGACCAAACACTTCCAGAGAAGGCACAAAGTTGCCTGATGAAAAGGCGCCCTCAAAAACCAATGCAAAGTTATCGGCTATATCGGGCGCGCTACAACTGGAGGATCCATTATACCACATTGTAGATGGATAATTATCAGTCTTCTTCTTCAGGTTTACAAATTTAAAAAAGGCACGGGGATCATTATGCAAGTTACTGCGAATATTATCAAGGTATTCACTGTATAAGGATGAAGATAACGCTAAAAAGCAGTCGTGACAATAAACGAATTCAGAATAAGCTAACGTGCTTCTACAGCGTAACTAGGTTTTCCATAGCCTATTTTTTTTATTCTTAAGACTCCACAGTTCCCTAGTATACCACGGGGGAGAATGACAGGATGATCTGGTCCGCTTGAGTGGTACACATGAATTAAACAGATCATATATCCTATCATAAAACAATCACAAGCGTCGACATCGCTATCACAAAAAAGGGATTTGAAATCGATTAAGAGGATCCTATTTGAAAGATCAGAGAAATCCGCCCTTTTGAAATCAAGAACGTACTGAACTACGTTGGGGTCAACAATATTAGGACCATCGTAGCAGAAAGAGATGGAAATGGGCGGGTGTAAACTGTCAATAGCGGATAAGTTACGAGAAGTTAATTCGACTATAGTGTTACTCGAATGAGAGGAAAAGATAAGATCTAACTGCCTTCCCATAGAGTTCTTTACATCACTCATTTGGTGTAAACCAGAGGAGGAGATGGCGTCAAGAAAAGGGGAGTCTTTAGCAGTAAGACAATTTGAAGGAAGGTAGTCATCGTCATCAGCGTTGAATACCCTTTGAACGCTGGGTAAGTTAAAGTCACCGGGAAGAATTATTTCGTCCTCTGGGTTTGTCATATTATTAATAAAATCTAGGCTAAGAATTAAAATCTCGTAAAGACTACGACCATCTGCATCAGCATGGTTTGTCAAGTTTGGAGGAATATAACAACATAACAGGTATATGTGCATCTTCCCCAAAGCTATCTTAAGAGCTAAAAGCTCGATTGTGAGCGTGTCGGAAAAGTCAGGGATATCAACCAAACAGGCAAGAGAAGCCTGAAATAACTGGCTTGATCTTGTTCTTAATCCCCTTTTGCTAATAGTAGCAATGGGAAATCATACTCTCTACAACAAAAAAGAATCAATACAAATCAGTCTGCTCATTACAAAGTTGGTTCGGCATTACCGCCACCTCCCCACTCCCCAATTTTAAAGTGACACCAAAATGTTTTATACATGATAAGCATAATCACAAGTCAGACTATACCTTCCCCACTTCAACCCAAGGCCAAATTTTTTCTCATAGTAACAGTACAAAAAAAAAATAATCATCTAAATCGATCTACGGGTTAAGAAGTTAGGTTATAAAAAAATACGTGTCGAACGTAGAACCTTCTGGTTTTTATGAAGTCGGTTAAAAATACATCATATTGTGCCATTTCATAACCCCAACTGTTGCGAACGTCGAAAAATTTGGATCATATCTTACACTTTCATCTGCAGCGGCAATATGAAATAAGGTAATATTTCCCATATCATGTCAAGAATAATTGTTTTAAAACCTCAGATGCTCAGATGGATGGTTTTTGTTGAGTTTGGTGAATTTAGGACTTTGAGATTTTGATAATTACTTTTAATAAAGTTGTTTCAATGTTAAATGCTTCATGATCAAATGGCAGACTATACTGAACAAAAATATTAACAACATCTATCAGTAATAAATAAACAGGGCGAGCAATGTTATCAGAAGTTTTATCACACCGATTCGATAAGCTTGTGTAAATAACACTAGCCAATGAACATCTGTAAATTTTAACAGCAGTAGCTTAACATATCTTAGATCTTATATTTCTACTTTAGGGGACAAAATATTTTTATTATTGTAAATCTACTATTCGGTGGCCCAAGTTTATTCTTGGTTAAAACATTGAATGAAAGGCTTTTGCTAAAGAACAGTAAGAGGCTTCCAGTCTCTGGTTAAAACTGTCAAGAAGAACTTCGTAAATTTTGCCGCAAATGCTCACTTACCTTAAATTTCTTTGATATGATCAACAACAAATTGAAATTCTTTCAGTGCACAAAAGTTAATTCTAAATTAAAAACGATATGTATTGAAGTTTTTGCACTGTTGTTTATTGTTTAACTTAAAATGATGTTTTTGTTATAACATAAATAATTGTAAAAATACTAATTTAAAATTTAACAGATTTCCCAAAATAATTAATCTTTAAATGTCCTTGGCAATGTAGCGATCCAAGTCATTCCAATTGCACGAGTAGTCAATCTGCAGGAGACCTTTTTTGCTTAGACCGAACCGGTTGGAGTAATTGTAAATAGAAGATCCCCGGCCATATGTCGAAGATGACGAGTAGAGAGGAATATTGTGATCAGTCATACAGCAGTCGTAGCAATCTGACAAAGAACAATAATTATTTTCTGGCACTGGCAAACTGTAATCGTATGGTGGTGGTGCCGGAAATTCAAGTTGAGGTGCTGGTTTCGGTAGCACCATTCGTCTGCGACCGGAAGCTGGACCAAATCCGGGTGTGTGAAGCATTAATGCTGACACCGAACTGTCACTGTACGAACTGTTTCTTTCCGCGGATGATGAGCATTCAAAATCTGTAAATATGCATATAAAGTGGAATTGTCTTTTGTTGATCACTTGTTATGAGAAAACATGATTTCTCTTCACTTGTTCATAATCGTTAAAGCAAATCAAAAGCTAACACTAATTATTTTTTATAACGGAAGTTAGTGGATTTCGCGCAGATACATAATATTTACAATTACAAAAGGTTATTGCTCTCAAGGCCGCAAAGTTTCACTCAGGCAAAATAAAAGAAACGGAAGCGGTGGTTCAGTACGCCGCCATAAGGTTAAGTGAGACTTTTCATTACCTGCTGATATATTACCTGTGTATGAACCGTAGAGCTGGTCATCATCGACAATTGTTTCATACTTTGCATTGTAGAAGGTCTGCTCATCCATACCAGCGTAACATGCTGGGCACTCGTCCACGTTGTTCGGAAGGTAGAAGAAAGTCGAAGATATTGGCTCACCAGCTGGACTTGGAATAGAACTCCGAGTAGGCGTACCTAGTTGTCTGGAATTGAATAATTTGTGCTTATCGCATCCCTTTACAGCGGTCAATTTACCTTCGGACGTAGTCGTAGTTTTCAAGATCCCAAGGATCAATATAGCATCGTTCTGGAGAAAATCTGTGACCATAAAGGTCATGTTCAGCTTCGATTGCTGCGTAATACACTGAATCTGATGTATCGGGCAAAGGATGTCTAGGACCTCTGCGGCGTTGTTTTACTCTGTTTCTCATGTCAACTGAAACATAAAAGAAAATCTTATAGAGCGTTAAGTTTACAAATTTGAATTAAAACCAAAATCTCACATATCTAAGTCAAGCAAAGCAAATCGCAATAAATCTAACGTTATTGTGCTTAGTTTGATTTTGAGTACTAAACGAGCTTTATTTGCCCTCTTTTGAGCCACAAAAGCAATAGCACGAAAGCTGGTTAGGTTGATGTCATAAAAATATTTTTGTTGCTAGTCTGAACATTTAATACTTTCTGTACGCTTTGGAATTTCTCACTTAAAATTTCAAAGTGACTTATGAAAGCGATAGTGGTCAATTAAATTGGGAGAAAGTTAATAAATATAAAGTAGGATTCCTTCGCGCTTTACAATAGTTTATGTGGTATTCAGTTTTATACGAACTTAAATATGAGGCAAACCTTTAATAAAAGTTATTGGAGGCAATCGAGAAATGTACTTAGGGTTTGCAAAAATGAGATGTATAATAGTAAGGAAATCAATTTCAATTTAATTACTTCATTCGCTGAAATTTTACATTTTAAATTAAATTTTAAGCAGAGAGTAGCCCAGGAGAAAACGATTAAGCAAATAATATTTGCTCTTTGAGATGTCTCATCATCCTGCTCTTCGTATTGCCTTGTACTTTAATCCTGTGATCCTTTCATTTTAAAAAGGCTGATTATTCTATTCTTAAGGAGGTCTTCTCTTGTGGTCGCTTAAGTATGAAGATGTCAACTGATTATTATTATTTATTATTAGGGAGCGGATCAAGGACTGACAACATCCTTTAGTCACTTCGGCCAGGATGACCTTTTGTGACTTGATCCAGGTTCAGATCCAAGCCACCCAGTCAAGCTTTAATTCCTTAATTAGACATAAGATCTCTTTGGGGGCTGCCTTAGCTATGTCTGAGCCGAATACGGCCAAGGGCCTCACAGTGACAGAGGATGTGTTCCGCTGCCTCTTCCTCTTCCAAACAGAAGCGACAGGTGTCATCTTCAGCTAGCCCCAACTTTTTTAGGTGGTAGCCCAAGGGGTAATGTCCAGTTAGAAATCTTGTTATCAGCCTTAAATCTGGTCTGCTGAGTGAAAGCAGCACTTCCGTTTTCTGTTTTGAGTAGGTTATGAACCTCTTTGCCAGTCTTAACCCTGGAGTATTTGTCCAGTGTGAGTGCTTGCGTTCATCCTACCATGACCTGATACGCATTAAATTTGTTTTTTGTTTATTATACGATGTGGCCAAATCCTAGGGGACAACCCTTTGATGCGTATTTGATAGCATGGGTAAGGGAAGTGAGGAAACTTGAGTCTTGTTTGCATTGCTGCGAGCTAGACAACAGCCCAGAGACGGAGTGGATTATTTTAATTTCTTAATAAAAGCTCACGGTCATCTGCGCTCGAACCCGGGACCCACGGCATGTTGGTCTTGCCGCTCAACGCATTGATCCAACTCTGTCGGCTTTTCGAGTAGCCGCAGAATGGATCAGGTCCAATAAACTGAGAATCTGCAACTTGTTTTGCCAGGTGATCCACCTTCTCGTTGCCTTCAATGCCCTCGTGCCCTGGTACCCAGGCCAGCGTAATGATGTTGCCCTGAGCCGGTTCTTTGAGAGCAGACCCCGATGCCCGTTCAGTCTTCCATCTTGGATGTATCCATGTACCAAAGCAGAGATCCCTTCTCAAAGATATGTCTTTTGTTGAGCCAATAGTCTCTTCTCTCAAGGATCAGCTTGAATGGTATGTCAAAGTTGTGCCTTTTCGGCATGGAATCTGAGATTGAGTTGATCACCGGATCATCCATTAATTCGTCAAGAACTTTCCTGTGACCAGTCCAATTACCTGCTGAGAGAAGATTGGTGCCAAGCAGCCTTATCGCGCTTAAGGCGATCCTTCCTTCCTTAGGTGTCGGTGTAATGGGGGGAGGTCTAATAGGGCCTCCATAGCTGTCGTGGGGCATGTGCAAATGGCACCCGTAACTGACCTCTGCAGTTTTTGCAGTGTGGACTGCGCTGTTTTTTGCTCGGTTTTTGGCCACCACACGAGAGCTGCGTAGGTAACCACAGGTCTTATAATTGTTTCATATGCCCAAAGGGCCATTTTAGGCCTTAGACCCCATGTTTTGCCAAAGAGTCTTCCTATGAATGTCAAACGATGTTCAGAACAATAGTAGTTATTGCACGAAGCATCACCAACGCGGTATATATACATATATTTTTCATTTCGCGTTCGATCAGAGTTGAAAAAAAAAATAAAAATCGGAAAAAATGTCAAATTGGCTTAAAAAGTTTATTCATTGATATTTCCAAGAGTTTTTGCTTTGTGCGATAGCCAGTAATAGAAAGATTAAAATAAATTTTTTTTTGCTTTCCGATGATTTGGGTCCGAGTTATCCGAGCGGCCTACCATTTTACATGCTAGCACTGCGCCTTCCAGCAGCCGACCCCCTACCCATGGATCAAAAAAAATATTTTTAATTTAATGATTTTTAATGATTAATTATTAATATGTAACTGGTCTAATGTGTTTACGTCAGGGACATTGATATGGCAGTGCATGCTTTTTATTAAAATTCGTTTGTTTTTGTTTTTTTTTATACGCGACCAAATCCTAGCGGACAACCCTTCCATTGTCAGCATGTTTTTGGTCGGAATGGAATTAGGCTAAGAGAAGTGAGGAAACTTCAAAGTCTTGTTTTTGCATTGCTGCGAGCTAGACAACAGCCCAGAGACGGAGTGGATTATTTTAATTTCTTGATAAAAGCTGACGGGGAGGTCTCGTCTCGAACCCGGGACCCATGGCATGGTGGTCGGGCGGCTCAACGAATTGATCCAACTCCGTCTCCGCTTATTGTTTTGCTATGCATTCCTTATAGATAAAATATTTCTGGTCTCCCTTGCGTCGATAATTCATTGAATAATCTAAAAACGAGCGAGCCCTCGTGGGACGCCTGGCAGATGTGAAACATCGAAACTATTATTTGTAGAAAATATACATGAACGGATAGTTTATTAAAGGAAATAAATGTTTCATAATCAAGAAATATGGCATTACCAAAAATAATTTAGCTGTTTCATCAGTTACTTTTCTGATAGTAATATTCGATGCTGCCTCTGCTGATATTACTGTGATAATTGATCGATGATAACTAAAGTATATTACAAAAGTATTGGACATACCGTCTGCTAGCTGAGCGGGTAGGAACGCGTCGCCACGCCAATAGCCGGTCTCGCCCGCCGCATAATATTTAATAATTAACCTCAATCTAAAGTGGCCCGCCCTTAGAATATATAGTATAACTAGAGGAAGTGCACATCGCTCAGAAAAGTTAAGCATTTTTCTTCATGTGTTAGAAGTGTATCTTTTTGGTAGTTTTCTCTATAGCAGTAGTAAAAAAACGCTTGAAGGGGCAAACATAAGTTTTGAAATTAAACTCCATTTTGGCTGACCGCCACTGAAATCGAGTTGGGGGACAAACATTCCCATTGCTCAGATATAAACAAACTGAGAGCGGGGACAAAAATGTTTTTAATGGGAGTAAAATTTATTACATAGCTGACAGATTTTTCATTTTGTTTTCGCTGAAAAGGAAAGTTTTCGAGAAAAACGTGTTTAAGTTTTTCTCTGAAAAAAGTAACGACAAATTAAGCTTACGTTTCTTCAGTCTGCTATTCCTGTACCATCTTTTTCTAAAACGACTTTTAATCACCTAATCATCCTTTGAACTTTTTTGATGATAACGAGGTTTTCTTGGCGTCATTTTTATAAAAGAAATATTTTTACGATAGATGCATATTCGATGACATCGAAAAACTGACTAAATATTTATGTACAGATATATATATATATATATATATATATATATATATATATATTATTCGAAAAATATTTCGAATATTGATCTGAAACTTTAGGAGAATGCTATTCAAGTAATAAGGAATCGATTATTTGCAAAAAAAATCGATTTTTGAGTGAGAAATCCGCTTAAAACACTACTTTGGACTCGTGGTAAATTATTGAGTATTTATTGCTCACAATTCAGCCACTAAAATTTATCAAGGGGTAATTCAAAACCTGTTTCCCATTTTTGGTAACAAAGAAAAAAAAATTTATTTGAAGACATCATCTATTGATACTGCAGATTTTAAACAAGCATAGTATATTTGATAGTAATCTAATTCCTACTTGCCACCTTCATCGCAGTCTCTTCCATCTCCATGGCAGTGCCATAGTATAAATACAAATATTAGACCAGCTTCGAACAAAACTGTAAAAATTTCCCGGTGTTTAATTCCATTTTTCATTTAAATGGTAATGTCGCTGAGAGGAAATTACCCAAATGGGAAATCCCTCAGTCATCTTATATGTAGTTGTAAATGCCATTTCGTCCGAGTAAAAAGTTTGGTTATGCATCCAATTTGCAGGTGAATGTTTTTATTCAATTATTAAGACCAAGTGACATGGATCACAGTGAACCTGTCCCATTCAGATATAAACTAAGAGATTTCGTAGTCTCGCGGAAAAAAAACACTTAATGAAAGAATTTAAAAAGATCTCCGGACTAATTACATACGAAAGTAACGAATATTTAGAACTGTCAATTGATTAACCAACAGATTTGTCCGCTTATACGAATTAATCGAAAAAAAGGGAAATTTCTCTTCTGAGAGTTACAACTGCTTTTTGACAGATACTATTTACTGTTTGACAGTTAGCATTTATTTTTCCATGTTTGGATCATTTCTATAATCCTCGTTTGGTGCAGACCAAATTATGTTATGTTTAACGCATATAAAACTCGATGCTCTTTAATGTTCCTGAGAAAACATCCCTGACAAATCCTCAGCCTATTTTAGTCGACGGAGTCGATCTAACCAACTCGCCCTCTCCAAACATCTTGGGTATTGAGATATACAGTAATCTTAATTGGAACCTTAAAATATTTGCAATCGCTTAAAATGAAGAAATACTTGAGTTTCCTACAGAGATGTAAGAAGTACGTCACTCCATCTGACGTGGCGCTGATCTACAAGAGCAGGCATACACTCGAATGTAATTCAAGCTTCTTCTGCTCCGCCATTTTCGGTAATTAAACTAACGAGGTAACATAATTTTCAGCCACCGCCTGAACTGTTGTTGTTTTTAAGGCATTTAATTTCCGACCAGCCTTACTTACTGAATTCTACATTATGTTGTTCTGGTTCTACTGTCGATGGGCCAGCAAACAAATCCAGTCCAAGCAGTGTTGCCAAGTCGTCGATGAAGTATGTCACTAGATAGGGACCTTTTTTTAAAAAAAGTCACCAGATACAAAATAATACATTTTTTTCAAAATTGCTTCCAATATAATATAAGAAATTTCTAAGTAACAAAAATGTAGATACTACTACTCAATAAAAGACTGTATTTCCCTGAATCACAAGCATATTTACCTTTAATTGGTGCTCATTAAAAACTTAAGTGCACTTTGGTTTGATCCACAGCTGATTTCATGTACTGAAGCGTCGTGTAATTTCTTCCTTTCAATTTGTAAAAGAAAAGGGAATTTTGTGGGCGATCCTCTAACATAAAATGAGTATCGTCCAGCTGGAAAATCATGAAGTCTTACAGGAAATTGTTCGAGTTGTCTTACACATGCATTTAGCTTAGCAACAAAAGCATTAAATGGGCCCGGTTACTGTGTGGCGCAACCAGGCCCGTGCGCACGGGGGGGGGGACTTCTTTTTTAGGAACGATTTTACTGAAATACTAAAAAAAATTACCTAAAATGTATATGAAATTAGATAACCCCCCCCTCTGGGGGGGCCTGGGCGAAACACCGGTTGTAACTGAATTAAGTGGTAGCCCGGCAAATATACAAAAATAGTCAAAAACAATGAGATATGCTGCATATTTACGTTAAAACGTTAAAAAGTCGGAGAACATTTGGTGTCATCAGAAGAGGTTCAAAATCACAGTGTCGCAGAAAAAAATCAGTCACTAGGAAAGTCTTCGAAAACACCAGATTTGGTGACAAAGTCCCTGATTTGGCATCACTGCATTAAAAGTCACCAGAAGTCACCGCGGTGGAAGTTAAAAATTACCAACTTTTAGACGTGTCTGAGAAAAAAAATTCTGTCACTGGGGAGGTGTTCGAAAACACCAGATTTGATGACAAAATCACTGAATTGGCATCACTGAGTCCAAGTCTTTGAAACGGCCTTTTTTACGCGGTCTGGACTTCCATAGATACAGCCTCGACTAGGATGTCATATAGAACCATAAACAAAAGAAGCGACGAAAACAGACACTCCAAAAGTAGACAGTAGTCCAACTCCGGAAACCACTTTAAACCTGCAGGACAGTTTTCCACTGCAAAGAACTCTGTATATCAAATTATTATAGAGCGATTTCATTCACTTAATTATTTTCTTCGGCAGCTGCGTTGCGGCCATGTCACTTATATGTATAAAACTCCATTTAATATTCGAACGAATTTTCATTACGAAAACTAATTTCTATTTCAGTGCATGTGTTATTTAAATTCTTTTAATTATAAATAAGATGCACTTGCACTACTCTATTTCACAATGTAATGCAACGATAATGACCTCGAAAATTACAAAGTCAGTGCTGACAGAATTCGCTGTGGGTTCTCACAATTGAAGGAAGTAAAAGTGTGTTAAAGGGGTAATTCCCAACATAGAAACATAACCTGCAATCGTCTACTGAGCACACAATATGATATTTTTTTGTAAATTTGGGAACCGCCGGTCTGATTCCACGTTTTTATGATGGATTCACCCATGTAAATAATTAGAAAATTGCATTTAAGGAGTGTCATGATTGCACGCTTTGTAATTCTGCAAATTCACATTGTTTTCCAACAAAATATCACAAGGGCCTAATCAAGAGGTAACGTTTACATCTTTATACGCTCCACTCGGCAGAAGTTTTTCACCACTCTTGAGGCTTGCAGACTAGCCGTCATCCACTTACTTTCATCGTCGTCGTACATTTTCTTTGGATATTATGCTTAACTAAGCATGAATATTTCTCACGAATTAATTAATTCATTATTTGAAAAGTTCTTCTAGCCTGATCTTAAAATCGCTGCAGAATATTTAGCTACACTTATGCGGTCTTTCAACATCAGCGAATTTTGCCAAGTCACTTTTAATTCCAGTTTATTTACTATCTGCAGTTATAGACCCGAACCATAAAATAATATAGGTATTAATGGGTGCTCAATAGGCAGTTGAAGCAACTGAACGTAATTAAATTGTAAGTGAACGGTAGGCAATCTAGCCAGTTTTCCTTCAAAACTTCTATATTTTCTATTTGCATATAAGGTGTATAGGTAACTCCGTCATTTATCCATGCTACAAAGTGTCAAATAACTACATATATTATAAATTTAATATAGTTGATACTTTTTCTTTTGTGCGTACATTCAAACAAAGAAGCACTAACGAAAATCCAGTACGAGCTGTGGTCCAGTCAGACAATTATTAAGAGTTTTCACTTTCTTTGAACGTAACGCCACCGGAGCGGAGGATTTCAGTAACTGAAACTGAACTGAATCTGGTGGACATGACCGAGCCTTTACAGTGCAAATGTCTATTATATTATTCGACCAACCGAACGAAATAGTCGTATTAAGCCAATGTTATGGATAATTGGATGTGTTAGTTAAACTACTGCACTTCCTGCATGATCTATTCATTCAAACGAAATTACAATGTAAAATCATTAAATGAGCGATTGACTTCTGTTAAGCCAATTTTGGTTTCATGAAATCCAGTCAAGCATGCTAATTGTGCCTACCTATAAACGTCAATCTTTGGAATGTGGAAGTTGATATTTGCAGAGCCGCTGTCTATTCCGGGCACAACATTTTTACCGTGCAGAGTTCTGCTAGAAAAGTTCACTTGAAAAAATGTTTGTAACTACTAATAAATTTATGTATATATAAGTTTCTTTGGGGGCTTGGGCGTCTTGGTTCTTTCACGAATTTTCCCAAAATATCATTCAAGAATTTCCCAGCCTCCTTCAGTACTTCTACAAAATTCAGTTTATTTAAGGCTTCTTTTTCCACTTTTTCTGCCACACCAAACATTATAACAACGTCGCTGGTGGAGTAAGTTATAACGTGTAGGCCTACCAATCCGGAGGTCCTTGCTTCGAATCCCACCGTCGACGAACCATGGTTGTTTCTGCTGGCAACGAAATGATTAAAGGCCATGAGATTTTCAGAGAAAATGCCGGTGGTTCAGAATTCACTTTAATTTTAGGTCCACCTGCAATCTCTCGAATCGGGAGAAGTTCTTCTCCCGCCAGATGCCCACAGAGAGAGAAACGTTGTACCATATTTCATCTTCATCAATAAAATTTTCAATATTCTAATACTAATGTCAGTTTTAACAATGCACCAGGGTGCAACAAAAATAAAGAATAAGCCTGTAGATTGTCATCCGAGATATTAGTTGTTACAACAAATGTCGCTAAATTATGCATCTAGAAAATTAACATTCCTGGCAAAAGTACTATCCTGAATGTAAAGCGTAAATAAAGACAGATTAACTTTTTCAGAAGACATCAAAGGTGGTAGAATTTACTTTTCTAAACAGAGACGAGAAATTCCAACATATTACATTGTTTTTCCATATCTGTACATATCCATAGTAAAATCATAGGCCGCGTAAATGACCATGTACAGGGTGTACCATTTCTAGAAGTCAATACGAGTATAAATGATACCTCTCACCTATGCAAACAAAAAATTGTATTGCAGGAAGGGGGGGGGGGGGGGGGCAATCTCAGCCGTTTGGGAGTTACAGGGTGATTCATAAATTTCAGGTTTTCATGGTATGCACACTACTCTTTTATTTTTATCTTTTGATCTACCCAACACAGCCACATCAAACAAACAATGTTGATCAAACTCGTACCACTGCAGGTACAGTCACATCCAAAAGCGAAAAAAATGGTTTGTGATTACCTAAAATTCTGAGTTTTCTCTACGTTGTCATGTTTACCTTTTTGAAAAGGTACTAAGATGGACAATCAAATAAAAATTAAAAATAGGTATGCTAATTACATGAATTTCGGCGACAAATTGGGAAAATTCTGAATTTTAGGTAATCGCAAACCATTTTTTTCACTTTTGGAAGTGAATGTACCTGCAATGTTAGGAGCTACATCAACATTGTTGACAATTTTGGAAAGATCATTAGGATAGTGGTTTTTAAGCGTTTGCTTGATGTCGCTATGTTGGGTAGATCAAAAGATAAAAATAAAAGAGTAATGTGCATGCCATGAAAAACTGAAATTTAAGAATCACCCTGTAACTCAAAAACGGTTGAGATTTCCGCCCCCCCCTGCCATAAAATTTTGTGTTTGCCTAGGTGAGAGCTATCATTTATACTCGTATTGACCTCTAGAAATGGTACACCCTGTATTGTTGCGAACCTCAAGCACAAAGTAAAAGAAAAGACTGTTGGTTGATACCTTTGTTGTTTAAAGAAGCAATTCGAGGCAGTTGATTGTCTTTGTATATTTTATGAAATCTATTTATTAAAACAAATTGAACTTGAATTTTTATAACCTAGAAGCTGGGGGGGAGGGGGGCAGCTGCCCCATTGGCCCCTCTGGCTAAGACCGTGGCTTTAATACTAATATTACAGTCAATTACTCCAAAACTATGGATTTTTTACTTAATTTGGTCATTAAGAGCATATTAGATTACTATTTAGTAAGGCTATTAGAACTCCTATACTTAGTAAAAGTCAATACTTATGGAGATGCTAATACTTATGCAGATTTGTAAAATGGCGAGCGAGAAAGGGTGCGGATGCGCGCAATCTCATTGGTTTAACAATTTTTTCCCTCTCTCTGTTCCCGTAACTCCTTGTGGAGCATCGGGCGGGGGCAGATATTCACCCAATGGGAGACAACGATTCCAAGGGGACCTACAATTTTAGAGTGGATTCTGTATACCAACATTACACCGCAACCCCAAAGGCCTTTTTAACCGACTTCCTAAAACAAAGAGGTTCTAAGTTCGACGTGTACATTTTTTTTATCGTAATCTGCTGTCAGCAGAAAACTACCATGAACGAGTTCACATTAAAATAAATATATTAATTATTATAATTCTAATTATAATTTTTATTATCTTAAAGCTGATTTTAATTCAATTCAATTGTTTTTATCGTCTTCCATTAGTTCGTGAGATAAGAAGTGTTTGATGATCTAAATTTTCGCCTATATTTTTTAAAACTTTTTGAATTTGTTGCTTCAGGCAAGTAAGTCGCGATATCAACTCTGTACGTCGACTTAGGTCCTCCACGTGTAACCTGCTGCACCTTTGACCTTGTCCTTTGTGTCCTTTAACCCCTTGTGGGGCATTAGGTGTCAACTGCACCGACTTTCCACCTAGTCCGGTTCTGCATCAACGCCTTTGACAGTTGCCATGATTTATTATTCTCGGTGCCTATACGCCTATATATATATAATACAACTAACTCCTCACAGTATCACATATAAACTCTTTGCAGTAGAAATCACGACTAAAACTAACCAGGCTACCACTCAGCCCTATTTTTAGTACTCAGCTTAATTCTAGAAACTTTCGCAACTTAGTTCTAGATCTTTCCATTATACATTTTCACCACATTTTTGACATTTCCTTGCCTTGATTTCTGGCCACCTGGGGCATGCGCATTACATATTTCAATATTTCGCTTTTCGTGGCCTACCTCGTGCATACATATATATATATGTTTTGGGGCTGAGAGTGCGAGGACTTGTCTAACAAAGGGGTGTCATCATCGTCTTCTTTGACTTTAAAAAACCAAAGAGGATGCTCATCATTGAATTTCCCAAGAATCATTTTGAGATCAGTAGAACGATTTTTATTCCTCCACTCGCTATCAAATTCCCAAAAACAGGTGGATTTCGCGGTCACTACCGGTCAATCCAAATTTGACATTTAGGGTATAGCGCACATCGCTCAGAAAAGTTAATCATTTTTCTTCATGTGTTATAAGTGTATCTTTGTGTAGTTTTCTCCATAGCAGTAGTAAAAAAACGGACTTGGGCTTGACGGGGCAAACATAAATTTTGAAATTCAACTACATGTCTCAAAGTTCTTAAAAACAAATCACTCTACTAATATAGTCATGATTTTAATAAAACTTTTTACTAATCACTTTATATTTCAAATAATATCGCGACATCCCTGCACATCCCGTTCCTCACCGTGCCGATAAGAAAAATGCTTAAACACGTACGATTACACGTACAGGCAAGGGCACTTCCTCTAGTTCTATATTCTAAGAGCTCTTGTATCGCGCTTTGTGATGTGTCTACAAGGAATCAGACTATCAGTTTCCTTAAAATAGTGGCCGTGGAAATACCAATAGAAAAGTGACAGACAATGATGCTCTAGAGAGTCAATGCTCTCAGCGATTGTGATGTCATCAATAGGTTTTATAGCATTTTTTAAACTTTTTCTAGCGCGAAGTGTGCGGTATGTGCATATAGTATGAATCTTTTCTTGAAAAGTTACGATCATTTTAAGTTATGAAATATATCCTAAGAATGTCATGAGCATTCACATTAACATTGGGATATACATATTTCATAAGTTAAAATGGTCATAACTTTGCAAGAACAAATCATAGATGATAGTTTAGCAGCTTATTTTGAAAAGTAAGAGTAGTATTAAATGATGCAACTTGAAAAAAAGACCACCAATATTATCGGCATCCTCAAAAGTTTCCAAAATACCCATTTTTCAAGTACATAACCTCAAATATCACAAAATCCGGACGTGATGTGCCAATTCTGACCTCGGATTAGTACTCTACGCAGTAAATTACCCCTAGCTGCCCAACAACAAGATCTTGTAGACCTGTATAATTTATTAGGAATTGTACTATTTGGTAGGAAGTATAATAAGAATTTTTTCCAGCATAAAAGGTCAAACTTTCATAATAAAAATTGCAAAGACCACACATAATAGTTCAAAATGTTTGGGCAAAAACCATAACGATATTGAAACCATCTTCAATTACATTAATAGCCTGATTTTTCAGGAATTTTTACTAATTTTTTAGGTTAAAACAAGTCTACTTTTGCAGCAATGGCTTCCGAAACAAAGATTTACCCGAATTTCAAAAAAGTACAGGTCGGAAACTATTATATTTTTACTAATCTTAAATTTAGTACTCTGGTTGGTTATGACCTGGCATTTTAGACTGCGGAAACTGGTTTTTATACAACAGATCAAAAAAAAATCTTGAAATATGTTCATTAAACTACCATTTTCCTGGACTTATATGGAAAAAAAAATCACCATCGCTGTCATTACTTTGCATACATACATGTATATGTACATATTTGCGTCGGGTCAAGATCAATCCCATTACCGTGGTCTATCTGCAAAGGAAATGCAAAAACCTCAATTGTCTATTCACGACGCCTACTCTCAATATTAACGTAAGAGTTAAAAAAAATGCTTCCACATTAGAAGGAATGATATCTTAATAAACAATTAGGTAACTTTATTCGGAAATGCATTGACTTCTTTTTGGAATACAAAATAGCAAAAGCATTGGATCCAAAAAACTTTATTGCAGTAAGCAAACAATATCCAAAAAGTTTTTTGTGTCAATATCGCTGTCTAGTTTTGTCGTGTGGGCAAGGCCGAGGCCACAAAAGAAACAAATTTTTAAGAAAATGTGTACAACAAATTTGGGCACGCAATTTGTTTTACACCCGCGAAAACTCGGGATTTATGAAAGACGAAGCGGAACGTAGTCAATAGGTAACTATTATACGAAAATAACAACGCAAGTAACTTTCTTCTCCTATGTGGATTTTCACAGGTAAATAAAAAAGTTTGTGGGCAATGAAATAAATCAAAACACAACCTATTACGCAATGAAAATTTCTCTCTCACTTGGATGGAATTAGGATTCTTAAGACGCTCTGAAATTAAAAGTGCATTTGAAATGAACATTAAAGAAAGTTTTAAAACTAACTGGTGTTAAAGGCTACTATATTTGCATGCTCCAGACATTCTTTAAAGAAAAGTGCAATTACTCTTCATATGTTGATCTAACAGGTGACAGGGCAGATTTAATAGGTGATTGAGCTTGGCTATGTGTATAAACTATATGATAAATAAGTTTTAATAGGCACATCCAAAATAAAAATAATCTTCTTTTGTGAGCGATCCAAAATTTAAAGGTGAAAGACGCACTTATCTTAAATAAAATCTCCTCCATTAATCCAACCGATGTGAATAACCTATAAAAGTGTCGAAGCTAAGATACAAATAATACAAATGATGGTGTTAATTTGGTCATCACCATATTTATCATATTCTTAATTTTTTTTGTAGCTTTTTCCGTTAGAATTTGGCCTGTAAAATGTTAGTTCGTTTTGTATGGTACATTTTTTTACTTCGGAGACGAAAGAAAATTTAATTCGAATAAGGACTTAATGTAAAGATGTAAAATACATGTGTTTAGAAGTACATGCAAACTGCGAGTGTAGATCGCTCAGGTAAACAAAATGGAGTGGGGCCCATTCAAATTTGGAATATGAGAACACTCTTTTTAGTCGTTTTTATGCATAGGAATTTGTTTTCGCTGAACTTTAAAAAGAATTTGAAATAAGGGTGCACTTTCTAAATAATTATCGAAGATTAAAATGTTCCGCTTTAAGATATTTATGAACACTGCGTTTCATTTGTTGGTAGCCCTGTAGTAACATCATAATCAAGAGAGGTACACTAGATAAAATTATTATCATCATAAGAAAGTCTTACTAAGGAGATCACGTTCTTCACAAAAGAAACCTGTCGGAGTCCTTCTAAGTGTTGAATAAAGCAGGACCAGCATGCATACTGCCACCTATGCTTAATCAGATGGATATTTTTTAAAAACCTTACACACATGGACTATGTCGACGTTGTATGTCTTTCATCCAACAAAAAAAAATGTGTAGTCCAAATGTGCGAAGTACAGAAGTTCATTAACGCTGCTAAAACCAAATGTTATAAGCTTGGGCTTCAGGTGACGAGATGAATTTATCTCGAAGAGCAGCAAATAAAGAATAAATTTTATTATCTCGAAAGCATAATAACATCAGATCGCAGAGCTGAAGCTGAGGTACAGGCACAAAAAGGCCTGAGTTATGGGGCCATTATGCCCCATAATCAATCTTAGCACGGTTAGCACGGCTAACCCTGAGAAGAAGTAACTACCTAGTGTCCTGTCTCTTGTTGACGCCAGGACAGGAGAACAGATGCAGCTCCGACAGAAATCGTTTGCCACATGACGCAGTCTTCTGATAAGTTTGCCTATGGTTCAATGCCCCGTTAAAACCCCCTACTAGATTGCTGTCGTTGGTTCTACTACCACTAAGGAGTACTTTAATCCTCCTCTTGCTGTGCTTTCTTAGCACTGCAACATGTGTCCTAATTTCTCCACGGATAGGTTAGGTTTAAGTGGCTGCCTGAGAAAAGCACACTTAGGCCAAGGAGGCCCATTGTGATACCACGTTGAGGCTACAAAATTTTAGCAACCCTCATAAAAATAACCTAAGTAATAGGAGGGTGGACATGTACCCCCCTGTGCACCGAGCCAGCTCCCTGTTTCCAGTGGGGCCAGCTCTAGGGAAACTAAACTAGCTTTACCTAGGTTGGTAAGGGTGTACGGCCCTAACTCGTCCATGGATAACTAGCCTTTATGTAGGCATCCCTGTCAATGTCTAAATTGAGGGTGCTGATCAGAATTTTCACATAAGTGATCGCATCAGAGCTATCCATTTCAGCACCCTTGGCATATTCCTGTGTCCAGGCACCCAGCACAGGCCCACCCTGTGACATCTGTAAGTTATGTCCGGGCAGCTTTTGCCCAATTGCACTAACCTCGATTTCACGACACAGCTTCCAGCGACTTAATTGCCGAATGGTTCTCAGCACATACACGCCTCGATACCAACAGAATTACTGGGTTTTTTAAATTGAATGAACAAATGAATTGTTCTACTACATGCCTACTACTACTACGGAATTTCCGGCGCATCCTAAACATCCACTGGCTGCAGATACATAGGTTTACGGGACAAAATTGCTAGCTCAACTAGCAAGATAGGAAAAAATTTACCAGTCCAAAGTCAAATCTACCTAATTAGGTGGAAAATTACGTAATTCAAACATCATGTTTACCTTTAAAATAAATTTGACTTTAGTGGTATAGATTTGGATAATAATAGTCTAATACCCGTGACTCACGACAGCAAAGAATGAAGTTTCACTGAAAGATCACTGTACTGAATATTCATTCTTTTTCCAAGGTGACGCACGAAGGTGGCCATGGCAACCCTTAAATTTTTCATATAACAACATTTTCATAAATTCATGATTCTTTTCTTCTTCTTTTTTGAACAACTTATCAAGATACCTAGCTCTCGTACTAAAGTTTCAACCAACATGGTATAACAACTATAGGAGATGAAACCGCGTAAACGATATACGTGCATGAACGTAGTCAAAATCTTTTGTGTTTGTGTCTATTTTGATTTTCTTTGTCTCATTGTATTTCGCCATTTTTGTCCACGCTGTCAAATTGCTGTTTGTTTACTTTGTGAAGTGCAGTGAAGATTTAAAAAAAAATGAAAAATAAATCCACAATTTATAATATTATTAAAGTTGTAATGGAAAATTTTTTAATTTCATGTTGCTACACATTTTTTATTTTATGCTCATTTTCCGTCCAGATTTGTTTTTTTTCTTGGCACATTGACGTAGGAAAAAGCCTGGAAAAAAAATTCAAACTTTCCCAGATATGACAAATAATATTAAATGCAGAGCTCCCTAGGAATTTAAAACAAATTTGACCAACTAAACTGTCAAAACATTTCTACGTTTGTAGTGGTAATACTGGTTCCACTAAGATCAAACCTGAGGGCCAAGAAGGTGAAATCAGTGGTCCACTTTTCTAGCAGTAATGCTGACAAAAGTCCCATCGGATATGTTTTCAGGGTGATACCTCTTGAAGTCCCATTGAAAAAACTATATAAAATTGTAGTTCTAAAACTTTGTAAATGGGAGGCAGGTATGAGCGCAAATTTCCCCTCATTTTGTGTTCATGAAAGAGATAAGGAATGAAATGCTGTTGTTTCGTCCGTTTGCAGGATCTCAACTTTTGGTTAAGGAACAAACCATCTATATGATAATCTCTTGGCTTTCTACTTCCGCAGTGACATTTTAGATTGCAGTCATCACTTTTTCCGAGCATTTATTTGCCGCCATACATCTATAGTCGCCTTTTTTACTTGTTCCTCTATGCATTCCTTCCCGCTAAGGCATAATTACAGTGAAAGCATCACTTGCTCCGCATATATCGACTCCATGTTGTTGTTTTGATTTGTAATTGGAACCAATAACACAATATGGAAACGTTGCACGCGAAGCAAGCACTACACCTTTAAATTTGGAATACAGATTTACCCCAAGTACTCTTGTAGAGGAAAACAATAGAAGTTTGTCTACCTACCTTAGGTAGAAAAAACATCGCCACCTTGGTTGTTGTACTAAAGGGCATTTTTCTTAGATTGACATGGGGTCCATGATTTTTAGCCCATCTGCTTATGTTAAGAAACCAGAGCACCTTTCATTATGCCGCTAATTGCAAAAGTAAATATCCCCGGTACGAGTTACGAACGTGACAACCGTTAATTCGCCCTAATAGTTCTTTAGTATAAAGGAATAAAAAATAACTCCACAGACAGATTTACAGGTAAAATTCGTGCGGTAGGCACACAAACTTCACAGACCCAAATGAAACACCTGGGTTGGATTACCGAAAATTAGAAACTATTATATAACAATTAAAACTCCGAAAGAATAAAACTAAACAAAGATTCCTTGTAGTGTGCCTCTTAAAAAGTTAATGATAACAATGGAATAAAGTTCTAACATCATCATTGGCTCAGATTCATCGTAATAGATGTCTCTTAAAATAAAAATAGGAAATTAACAAAGGCGTAAGATGCACTGCAATGATGCTCTTGATTATTCATAGTTTTCCTACACATCGAATTAAATATTACCACTTCAACTTACATGCAAATTACTACAAAGAAAAATAATTGTTACTCCGATGGCAAAGTGGTTTCAATTCGCATTAGTTACGCAGTAATTACCAAATTAGGTGCTTAATCCACATGAATTTGTATTTGATCAATAAGAAGAAATACAAATTCCCACTCGAATTTTGAATTCGTTACGTGACTCAGTCGGTAGGAGCGCACGCGGCTACATACCTGGAGACAGGCATTTTAACTAATTTCATACCTGAACAAGATTCTTGCCCTGCAAATTGGAACACTTGCAATTTTGTTTGCAGTCAGCAGAAAAAACCATGTCTGCATCCATGGTGTTACGCAAGGGCATCCTAACATCAATTAACCATTTCAACATACCCTAATACGCCCATAAAAACTCATATACATTTAATTATCAAAGTTCCCAGTGAACAAAAAACTGCTTTTGCCCGGGCAATTTAACTTTAAATCAATTTGCTACCTCGCGCGAACGATATTAACTTTCTTTTTCGCGTATCATTAAAGATTTATGGATTCTCTAATATGTGCAACAAATTTTATGTGCATATTTTGCGGCTTTTTGGCTTTCATAGTCAAATTGGGGGATTAGTCGCGTTTAAAGTAAAAGATAGGAATTACTTTTACAACATCAATAAAAACGTCGTTAAAGGTGTCGTTTTTTGTAGGGAATAATTAAATCGTTAATAAGATGAAGTAAGGTATTCTCATAGCGCTTGCTAAATCTTGGGTAACATGAGAGATATTTGATATTAGATAATCGGAAAAGTTACATAAACTTACCTGTAATACGATTTTTTTATTAATCAGCAAGCAAACAATATTTGCTCACGCAATGCATAGAGTAGAACCGATCGGTCAGTAAACCGATAGAATGGAACACTTAACTGTACTTCCACCTGTGAACGAGTCTAAAACTGTTTCCTGTTTCACTTATCACAGAACCTGTGGACACTATTATTGCGGTACTCGCGCAAAAATGTACGTTTCGCACGGAGAATTTATGTGAAATCTACATAAAACGGTACGTGCAATAACGATATATCTAACGCGCGCTTCAATAATCCGACGGCCAGGATGCAACTGGTAAGACCAGCTATCGCAGATCAAAATAAAATTAACAAGCCTAAGCACTGAGGAAGAGCTGCTGCTGCACCGCAGAGCAGACACCACACGTCTTCACGTCTCGAAATGAACTGAATTTTGCGGTAAAGTAAATACTCTACCTCTGCCACCTGGAATGGAACTGGAGGAAATCGATAGTTGCACTGCCAGCAAAGACTGGTCGAAGCTCGATTGATACCTCAACAAAATTACACGAAAATGCCCACGTGCTAAACATTAAAAGTGTTTGTTTTGATAATGGCGGCACGGTTGAGTGGCCTCTGTGCTCCCGTTGTAGGCCGCCCTCAACCACCAAACAACGAGTTCGTCGCTTAAGTCTTTCGTTTTTTCACCATCGCTCACTGTTCGTTACCAACCACTGAATTTGGCAGAGCGGTGAAAGTTCGTTTAGATTGGACTGGACTGAACGAACTGTAACTCGATAAGCGTAACTTGTTCTGTTTGCTCTCGTAATATTGTTTCATTGCAAATTCTTCAATATCCACAGATTTTTCACTTTTACTTTCTTTTGACCTTACGGCAATTAAGACGAAAAGCATCTTTTTACTGCTCCAGTTTCGTAATTGCAACCAAAGAAAGTTTGACCGAAAATTATTCAGATTAATATAAACATGAAAGTTAAGGGTTTTACATACCTCTTATAAGCTTTCGACAAATTTAACAGTGTGTATTGTCTGTGTAGACATTCTATTCACATCATAAATTAATGTTAAAAGTAGAAAATTTTTGGTGTGCCATTCAAAGCGCTATCAACATTGAAAGATGTACTGAAACTCAACAATATACTATAAAAACTTTTCGAGGAGCAACATTTAGTGAGTTATGTATTTAAAAATTTCATCATTCTATTACTAAGATTGCAAGAAGTCCTGAATTTAAAGTGATTTCGAAACACCGACATAACTCTACAATCCCCAAGGGAGTTTTAATGTAATCTTCCGTGTGTAGTCGCCGGTGGCTATAGAATTTCTGACAGCCTGTATGTTAACCGTATGTTAATTCTATAACACGAGGATTTTACTAAATGTAAATATTACTACGAAATCTGACATTTTAAGCAATTTTTAGACTAATTTAAATCAATGCTATCAAAATGCATTTTGAAACAGTGAGACATTGACAACAATCAACACAGCCACACCGACCGCAATATCCACACATCAATCGCAGCTATCAAACCAACAGCCATAATAACGTTGAAATCATAGCTATGACAAGAATCACAATCAGTGCTTATTTAAGAACCACTAGGACCCCGGCACTTAAGGCACTTGACGAATCTAAACGGATAAAAATAAGATAACGCACACTTTCCTCATGAGTCTGACAACAGCCTACTCTAGACCCAAACCCGGAAATAATTATATTCGTGGCCACTTTATGGCCAAGCGTGTCATAAATATCTCATATTTGGTACATTTTTTGTACCACAGATTAACCATTCCTTACCCACAATCAAAAGTATTATCCTAATCCAAACCGAAGAAAAATACTGATGTCATTAACGCATTACAAGCTTAATACTTCAACAAACCAACACAAGTGAGAGTCTTCTCTTTAAAACATCGCGCCCTGAATGAAAATTGTAAAGGAGATACTTTTTATCGTGACCACATGTTCAGAACATTTCTAGGTTCACCTCAAATAAATTCCAAGTTGAACCTTTAAAAATATTGTGAGAAATACTACGAAAAAGTAAAAAAAAAAGCCATTCTACATCCAAAAGTTCAACTTGGTTGTCGGCGTGGTCCTCGGCTTGACAGCTCAATTCAACGCTCATATTTCTACATTGGAAAAGTCCAGCGTGATTTTTGACAGGATACATATGATTGAAACGTCATTTGAAGTCACTTTACTTTGTGTTCGAAATTTGTTTATTCGTGAAAGTATAGTAAAAATGTGGAAAATATAGACATAATTATTATGGTGTTCAAAGTTTGAATGGCTTTTTTAATCAAAAACAATTCTCAAGTGAGGGAATTGGTAACATTGATTTGGGCCATTAAGTTGGCTCGCCTGCTTTTTCAGCGTCCACTGAAATTTCTCAAAGCTGGAACTGACAACCACGCCGACGCCCACGACCAAGCCGGGATGTAGAAGAACGACGACCAAGTCGAACTTTTTGATGTAGAATGGCCTTTAAGGTTTAATATGGGAAGTGCGGCCTGTTTACACTTTCAATGAAATGCTGTTCGTATTTGCTTCTACATTTGTTTCTAAAGTAGGTTGTGGTACGACTCATATGGGTATTTTGGACAAGGAATCATAGGGAAGAGTAATTTGTTTTCCTCACATTTTCCAAAAATAATCTCGAAGGTTCAAAGCATCACTGCAACTACGGAGTGGATATTTCGTCTCATACCAGCAAATCATCGTTTTCTGAACTATCAAACCAATACTAACTGACTTCCTAATCCTACATAAAAATGAGTTATAAAAAAATATCATAAGTGTATTTGGGACTCACATTCTAAAAGAGGAAAGAAATTTGAGGTCAAGTTCACGTTGACACTTACTAGATGAATGCATATGAGGTTGAAATTGATTGCACTTACCAGTCCGAACGCAAAGTTTAGAATGAATTGATTTGTATTGGCTGGCACACATTAAATGCAGTACGACTTTGTGACGAAAATTCTTGTCGCACACCCATTTCTATAGGCTAAAACAGATTGCAAAGCCTGAACCGTGACAGGAAAAGGAGAAACAGACCCTGTAAAAAAGCGAAAAAAGTGGTCAAGTTTAAATTGGTCCTCGCGCAACGAGTATTCTGGACCAATACACTTTGATGCTGAGCATACTGAAAAATTTGCTAGTGATGTTGACGTTATGATACACTTACTAAATATATTTCTGATTTTCCCGATTAAAACTTTAGTTATAGGTATATAGGCTGAACAAGTAATTTTCGCAGTTTTTAATAGTCTTAAATAATTTTTTTAAAAATATGATTATTTTCTAAGTTCTTCAAGGGTCCTCTCTTAGTCCAGATCTCTTCCAATGCCTACATGTCTGATATCACTAAAAAAGTACAGCATATACCATACACAATATTCTCCGACATTAACCCAGCCTACATAATCAGCAATTTAGACTTAAAACTGAATTCCTTGACAACTTTTTTCCATAAGTGAACAATAATAAGTAATCCTGCCAACATCCAGGCGCAAGAGTTACTTTAACAGTGAAAGAATCCAGAAGCTTGTCCCCCACATATACCACTCAAGTTTAATAATTAAAACATTCCTTGGTCGAGCGATATAAAATTCTTTGATGTACATCTCTGACAGAAGTATAGGTAAAAAGAAATAAACAGATCAAAGTCTTGTAGTCTCCTTTAATACACAACAAGTTTCTAATCTACACTACCGTTCAAAAGTATTTGCCCACCTTGAAAATTGAGTATTTATGAGCTTAGGAATTAGATTAGAAACCTTTTGATGAGTAGTATTTATAGTATTTCTAAAGTAAATAAAACATTAGCAAAAAGTATTAAAAATAATCATATTTTTATTAAATTTTTGATTCATCGATGTGTCCACCCTTATTTTTAATAACCGCTTCACAAAGTGTCGGCATCCTATTAAGCACATTTAGTCACCTTTCTGGTGGAATTTTGTTTCATTCTTCCTGCAAAATATTCCACAAGTGTTCAGTGGAAGTGGAGCAAGCTTTTCTGACGTTTCTGTTAAGCTGCAGGAGCTCAATGGGGGCTGGGCTAAAACTTAGAGTATATAACTATAAGGAGATGCCCTAAAGCCAAAAAACCTCGGCACTTTTCTTGATGTAGTTGTATCGTTGAGTTGTGTTTGTTTTCGTCATGGCAGTAGTAAAACAGCGACATTTCTAGAGGAGGGCCAACTTAAATTGGAAATTAGAGCGTAATCGCATTTTACAATTGCCTCAAGGAATAGCGAATGAATTTCTTTTTTTAGACAAATCTATATCACAAAATTAAATAAAAACTTTTAAACATTTTATTCACGAATTTAAGTTTTTAGTGTCCCTTTATAAAAGTTAAATCACGAGCCTCTGGGTTAGCTAAGGAGAAGCAAAAAATTCGATCTTAGAAAATGTAAACAAACTAAGAACGCCAAGAAAACTTCACTTTTCTTTACGTTGCATTGCTGTTCTTAGCGTGTTAATGCAATTATATCAAGCTTAAAAACTAACAAAACATTATATTAATCAAAAACTTCCCTCAAAAACAATATTCCACGTGTAAAACGCCGATTGTTTGCACAACACAAAACCGCGCACTTCATTTCAACAATTTCACTATTAAAGTACACTGTCTACAGTTCAAAAAGTTGAAAGCTATTAGCTTTAAAGTTTTCTAATATATTGCACTAAAATAAAGAGTAAAAAACACTCGGAACTTTAGATGGAATTACAAAACAAAATTTATAAACCATCGGACAATTCACGGTAATAACTTTGACAGTTCGCAAACTAAGGAGAAGAGCTCTCCGTCCTCACCTCGCCTAAAAGGAAAGTGCCGATCACACGTACACGGTTTCAGAGATGAGGGCCTTTCCTGTTGTTATATATTCTAATGACTAAAATTAAGAAACTGTGGTGGCGAAGCCATAACATTAAGTGTTCCCGCAGCTGATAATTCGTCTAAGTATTGCCTATAGAGCTTTCGAAGAGTGCTTCGAGTCATGTTCGTGCTGATGTACATATAAATCCGTGCAGGAAAATACGCAGAGCAGTTGGCACGTTTCATTTTCATTCATCATTATTCCTTGGATTCTGCAAATATCGCCCGTACTATCTCAACCAAAACAGCCGCACACCATAGCAGTCAACATGTTTTATAGTAGGCACTAAACATCAGATCAGATGTCCGTTCCCCCGCTGACGTACGCACAAAGATTATTCGCCTCGAACCAAAAACTTCGAATTTAGACTCGTCACTCTACAAAACCTTTTTCCAGTCTTCAAGTGTCCAATTTTTGTCCCCATAGAAATCTCTTCTTCTTATTAACGGCGTGTAACAACGGTTTTCTTACCGCCACTCAGCGATGAAGGTCTGCTTCTTGAAGCCTGCGTTTGACGGTTGACATAATGAGGGGTTTAAACCTTTCCACATTCACTTTTCTATTTCTAGTGCAGTAAGGCGTCCGTTACGTTTGCTAGAAATCATCGTGGTTCTGGGTCGTCCACTTCGTGTTTTTTTTCTAACACTTTCTTCGGTCTTAAATTTGTTCACATTGTAGCCAACTGTCCTTCTTGGCACTTTCAGTTTACTCGAAACTTGGCGATTACTTTTGCCAATTTTATGACGACCAATTGTTATAGATTACATTTCAACTGAAAATTCTTTCGTTTTCGGCATTGTTAACGATTCACACAACAAAAGTTTCAAACAAGATCACGTCACAGACAATGTAAATTTTAAATAATATTCTCTCGTCAGAAGCTAAAGATAAACTAAAAATTCGGTCCATACGAAGTTAGGCTAAAATTCGGGTAAATAGAGTAGCTCGTCGTTCGCCCAACTCCACTTTAACCTCATTCCCACCTTAACGCCAAACTCACCCTATGTCCAAAATTTTTATTTTGCTACTACTCCAAATAACAAAAAAATCATCCAAATCGCTCCAGGCATTACAAAGTAATGTATCGCCCCTTTCCCCACCATAGATCAGTTTGGAAAATGATACCAAGGGGCAACGTGCTATAGAATTATCCAAATTGTTTTATGCGTTACGAAGTTAGGTTCCGCCCCTTCCCTTACCCCGACCCCATCGACAAGATTTTTGAAATAGTATCTTATTATGTACAACAAAAAAGGAACCATGGAACGTCACATTATATTTTTGGCTTCCTGGGCTATCGCTACAATGCGCCTTACCCTAACGCTAGTACTGACCACACAATAACAACCACAGCAAACACGATGTCTAGAGCAGCTACAACGCAGTCACAACAGCTGGATAGATGTGTAGTTGAAGTAATTTTTGTGGATTTTTAATTTATTTATTTATCTTGAAATATTAATGACTTTCAGAACTAATAACAAAATTGCGAAGGAATAGTAAAATTATAAAAAAGAACAGAGAACGTTAAAAGAAGCAATCAAGTAATCAAATTAAAACAAGTTTAGTAAAGATAAAACCAATGTTCGAGAATTTGATGTGATAATCTCATGCATTCCGTTATTAGATTTTAGAAAAAGTAAAATCAATGCTATGAAAATGAGTATTGAAACGCCCAAATATTCACCTGAGGGGTTCATAAAAACCATAATTAGTCCCCCGAGTAAAATTCAATAGTCTACAGCAAGCCTATTATAAGGCCGCAGGGCTGCACTGGATCGATAGCAAGCCCGTATGTTTGGTCGAGTTTTATTCCTCTGCAACAGACCTGCAGCAACCAGATTTGCATTAATTAATTAATTTTCCGTTCGCTCTATACTGGAAATTAATAAAAAAAACCGACAAGACGAAAATGAAAGACACTTGAATAGAAATAAAATAATTTCGAAAAGCATGCAATGCACAATAAGATTATTTCAGTGCCTTTCAGCGGTAAAGAAACTAGTTGGGCAATAAAATTTATAATTGAAGCGCTTAGTTAGAAATGATGTACGAGTACATAGGTATGCATGTAAAAAAATTTTTTTGGCTATCCAGTACTTGATTCAGTTAAAAATATAATTGCTAATCTTCAAGGTATGAAAAAAAAATGTTTACTGGAGTTACGTAGAAACTCCTGTTTTTGTAACGCATTTACTCTACAAATATTTAATTTTTTCAAAGAGAGAAGGGTTTTCCTAAAGAATCGCATTGACGGATTTTGCTCTCACCTGTAAAACAAGTTCTTTAAATGATTTTTGGTTTTTTGTGTAGTTATTTAATTAATTAACGAGAAAAAAATTCATATTTTGCTCAGAAAATAAATTTATCAGGAACGCTCTTCACGCTATTTTCACTGAGACCTAACTGTGCAGAGGGGCTGCAGGCTTAATTCAGACGTTAAAATTTCTTGCTAAAGGCCATCTATAGCTGTATATAGGCGTTCTACAGGTGTCACGCAGACTAGTTAAACTATTGCACTTTTTTATTATTTAAAAGGATGGACAATTTTGACTCGAGATGGTTTTGAGGTATTTAGTAGAAAGGAGGAAGTTGCTGACGGGACGAACTTTGCTGACAGAACGGACGCTCGGCGGTACACAGAATACAAGGTATGTCGAATAAGTTTTTGACACGCTTCAGCTGATGAATGAGTCCAAAATGGATAGGAAAAATGAATGTTGAAATAAGTAAAAAAAAAATTTTCAAATAAGTACGGACTAATGGAGAACAGGGTTTATATTGCACAAACCTTGTATGCTGTACATATATTTTGGGACGCTCCGCCGGCCTTGCTCTACTAATTTATGGTAAATCTAAACTCAGTCAAAGTGCAAGGTGTTATCTCTCCGAAGGAAAGTCTTTTTACGCTCCAATAAAAAGAACAGTCTGCCTGTTTGTCTGTGAGTCTGTTCCTTTTAATTTTCGATCCCGCATTTAAGGCAGTAAACCCGTGCTATCTTAATCGGGTCTTCTCTTGAGGCTTTTTATTTTTATGTTTTGTAAAGGTTGTTCTTGCGGAAACGGATAGAGATAAAGAGTTGATTTTTTATTCGTCATTTAAAATTGCTGGCCGCTCGGATAACTCGGGTCCCAATCATCGGAAACCATAAAAAGTGAATTTTAATCTTTCTGTTACTTGCTATGGCGCGATTCAAATTTTTTTGGATATATCAATAAATAAACTTTTTTCGATTTTAAGAATTTTTTCCAGCTTTGATCAGTCGCGAAATGAAGAATATTTGTGAAACCGGTTTGAAATGCATAGTGCGATAACTACTATCACTCTGAAATTCCACTCAATATTTCAACAAAATCGAATGTTTAGTTCCTGAGAAAATCCAGTAAGCACTGAAATCATCGTACAAAAAAAAAAAACACGTTTGAAAGTTGAAGTCTGCTTCAACGATCGCTTGACAACTCCGTTAACATGAGAAATAATTCAAAATTCAAGAAATCCTCTTGCGCTCAGGTTCTTCAATAATTATGGAAGCGATATATAAAACAATTTTAACAACCGTGAGGACGTGAAGACTTCGTTAAATGCATTTAGTGGATCTCCACCCAAGAGCTACTTTCGATTAAAGTTCAGCACATTGGTCATATCACTGCTGTTGGCTTTAATCTCATCGAATTAGCTTTGCCTAATTTGTGGACCCCGTTCATCAGTCCTAGTGTCGTAGTAGGTTTAAGTTTTTGTTTTGATTTACGAATTCATGAAAGTTTATTTGGATTTGTGCGATATATCCTTGAAAAGTAGATGCAAATTAAGCAAACAAATAAAACAACCTGAACATTTCAGCGCGCAAGATCATAAGGATTATTATGTTTGAATAAATTGAATATTGTATGCAGGTAGTTGTTTTGTTTGTTTAATTTGCACCGACTTCAAAATGTCATGTTATTATATACTTTTAAGTGTTTTTTGTGTTAATACAATTTTTTTACAGGGTAGGAATATTCAATCAAATGGTTGCCTCCTGACAACCAAGCCCTTTCAATAAAGAAAGCGCATGCCCAAAATATGTTGCGGCAACAGAAAAAAAAATTTATAGCAACGAATAAATGTGTCAAGTTTGTGCGCATGATCTGTAATTCTCCCATGCCGTTCCCCGGAATTTGCATCTAAGTCCTCAGCCGCCTATTTGGAAGCTGGCGTGTGATTTTGACACTTCATAGCGCTTGGACTGCCATGAGTAAAAATTTTGTAAAACGGTTGGCATTCCCCTTCAACCGGTTCAACACACACTTGTTTTTACATTTTTGTGTACTCACAAGGCAACCAGGTGGTCTGAAAACAACCAATTTCGTGAGAATTCCTACCCTGATAAGTATTCGGCTTCCGTCTGGACTGAAGCCAGACTCCTCCTATGACCCCCTTCCTCGTAAAAATCGTAAGCATTCTTTTTCTTAATGATTGTTTACAACAAACGTAATTGGTAAAAGTATTTTATTCAAAATATAAAAGTAGTATAAATTTTTCATCAACAACAACATTTGAGCTTCTTGCCAGAGAGACGCTTTGCCATACTTTTTTTTTAGGAAAGTAGTAGTACGCACTAAAAATATTTTCACTCTGCAAAGCGCGCACTTTTCAAAATCCGAAAAAGAGCTATACTCGTTACTATCATTTTTTCATAGGTTTCACCACAGTCGCTGATTTCATGATCAAGAGGGATGAAGCCTCGATCGAACTTTTCACTGTTTACGGGAACCGACGAGTCCGAAACTTGCAAAGGAAGCGTACATCGGCACCTCCTTCACTTAAATTAAAGCCTACATTTAGAATTTTTTTAAGATATTTTGCATCAAGAGTTTAAAAATCAGGTGGAAGGGTAGTCGCTTTGGTAACGACTTTAGAACCAAATATCTCGTGATTGAAGGATTAAAATTAAAAGATGCTAAGACATTTTTGCATTTTATTTTTAGTTACTACGAAATCCTAAAACCAGCTGAGACACACAATTCACAAATCTTTAACGAACAGTTGTCTGAATAATAAATTTCGATTTAAAAATTTCAAAGTCCCACCATAGTAAAATCCTAGATTCGCCATCGGAACAGGCACATAGTTGTGTAGAAATGCACAGAATACATACAAGTCTGTGATTCGTCGAGCAAAGTTTATTTAAACCAGAACGTAGTGTTTGCTAGTTCTCTAAGCCGCTAAGACCAGCTTTACCAGTTTGTCAATACCACGATTATTTATAGTGGGAATATTTATACTGATTCATTGGACAAATTTTGTTGCTGATTTTGTGTTTGCAACTTTCTTCGCAGCCTTCACGAACTCTATCGCAGTGCACTAGCAACAGAATTCACTAAATTTTAGAACGCAGGATATTTTAAAGATACCCTCCGAACCATACTAGTTTAAACTACTAGATTGGATGGTGTTTCGCCCTTGTGCCAAAAAGTTGTGCATTTTCTTTGGCCAACCCCCTGCACAAGCTTTTTCGTATGTTATACACAGCAGAAGTGTTCCCTCTTCCTACAAATTTGCTCACACAATACCTAAAAATTGAGGGGCAAGCGATCTTTCTAACTGAAGACCGATGGTCTTTACTTCCATCTAAAGATTTTTAATTGCTCATAAAACCTCAATTGACGATATAATCCTGACTTTTGATAGAAAGAGGCACTGCCCTTCTTGACAGACTTCAAGCATTTAGTTGTACCTTTACTTCGTAAAATGAATTGTACGCTTTTTGGCAGGCAGATCAATCCGTGTAATATTAGATGGAGTTATCTCAGATCCCTTCTTTTTTCACAGGAAGGCTATTCGATATTAAAGGCAGCGACTAGACCAATTTAATTTAGTCTAATTTCGTAATGCGTAGACCGATTTGGATTATTCGTTTTTTGTTGAGTATAGTAGAGTATGATCCCCGATTGGTACCACGTCAACAATCTTGTTGTAGGGTTGGGAATTTGTTTGGGTGTGAAGTCTAACTTCGTAATACGTGAACGGATTTAGATGTTTTTTTTGTGTGTGTAGAGTATGAGCCCCCATTGCTACTAATGGAAAAAAAACTTGCGCTATGGTGGGGAGTGGGGGAGGCGGGATAGTCTGACTTTGTAGCGCGTGGAACGATTTGGTTGACTCTTTTTCTGATGTATAGGGTATATTCCTACATTGCTACCACGACAAAAAGAAGGGCGGAGTAGGGTGGGGAAGGCATGGTGACATTTCATTTGTAGGATGACTTTTCATTTGTAGAATTTGTTCCTCCATTGGTATCACGACAAAAATGTATGGGGTGGGATCGGGTGGGAAGGGGGCGTTATCAAATTTCTTAACGCACAGACCTATTTGGATGTTTCTTTTTTATTGTGTACAGTATTATCCCTCATTGCTACTATGAGGAAAAATTGAGGAAAAATTTGGAGGTAACTTTGTAACGCGTGGACTGATCCAGATGATTCTGAATTATATATATATATATATATATATATATATATATATATATATATATATATATATATATATATATATATATATATATATATATATATATATATATATATATATATATATCTATTTGACATAAATTGTAGCTTATGGTGACAGTTGGAGGAGGAAATACGTTTCCTCATTGGTCTGCAACTGTTGAAATTGCCTTATTTGTACTAGCAGCATTTTTCGAGTAGTATATCTGTAGACAATAATAAGTTTAAAAGAAAATAGTTAACAAAAAAAGCTGAACCGATTTTACAAAAAGCGCTGAATAGCATAAAATTACTTCTAATTTCATATCTATTACGACATTTTGTAGTCGGTGGAAAATCAACAAACAAAACAACTAACCAACTACAATAGAAGATACTTTATAAAACTACCTAAACATTTAACCTCACGAGATCAAAGGAAGGAGGATTAATCACTTTTGTTGTAGTTGTTTTGTTTGTTTAATTTGCACCGACTTCAAATATCGTAATAGATATAAAATTTAAATTATTTCATGCTTTTCAGCGCCTTTTGTGAAGTGGGTTCAGCTTTTTTATAAAAACTCGTTTTAACACTGTTTCTTTGTATATACTCACACAGAATCATCGATTCCCGAGGCACTTTATCTCCGGTAGTTTTACTCCAATCGACCTCAGCTGGATACTCTTGATGAGTTGTACTATCTAATCAAAACATGGCTGGAGTTCCGAAAATAGGAACCCTCAGAATTACTGGAAATTTTGTGGGTACACTCAAATATATGTAAAATGAATGTATCTGAAAAGATTTTCGGCGACTCGAAAGGGAAGAGGGTGAAACAAATTTTTTTCATGATTTTTTTGGAGTGATTTGTTACTAAAATTTCAAGATCGAATATTTTAGTTGTTTTATTAACTAACTATTGAAATATATTCTCCTACAGGGTGGGGATGGCAGCTCCACCCCCGGCAAGTTAATAAAAGTTTTTTGAGGGCGCTTTTTCATCTGGCAACTTTGTGATGATGATTTTGGTAATATCCAAGACCGTCCCGCTGCCTCCATTGCTTTGCACATTATAAATCGTGATATTATCATGGATGGTATGAAGGAGCTTAAACTGGACTTTTCTTTTGGTGCTGATGGTGTTCCACCTGCGTTCTTGAAATCCTGTTCTGACGCCTTACTCACTCTGCTGGTACTCATCTTCAACAAATCTCTTCAGCGCGGTAGATTTCCTACGTTATGGAAGAGCTCCTTTATAATTCCTGTTTATAAAAAGGGGCATAAAAACTTAATAACAAATTATAGGCCAATCGAGAAGCTTTCCAACATACCCAAGTTGTTCGAATCTGTTATATATTCACAGCTTGTTGGGCAGTGTAAGGGGTTGATCTCATCTAATCAACATGGCTTTCTGCCTGGTAGATCGACGACAACTAACCTGCTTGAATTTACATCCCATATAATCTCTGCCTTCCAGCGAGGTCTACACTGACTGGGTATTTGAGAAGCTCCCTCACTCTGTGATTATGCTTAAACCGGAAAAGCTGGGTTTTCCGCCTCTATTGCTAGAATGAATCCGCTTTTATTTAAAAGATAGGTCATACCGTGTATCTTTCCGTAACACTTTATCTAGAGTTGTTAGGGCTTCATCTGGTGTACCACAGGGTAGCCATCTGGGGCCGCTGCTGTTCATTCTTGCCATTAACGACATTGTCCCTCTGATTAGGCACTCCAAAGACTTAATCTACGCAGACGATATGAAGATTTTCTCATGTGTTAGAAATAGTTATGATTCTTCCTGCATTCAGGATGATTTGAATAACTTCAAGGTTTGGTGTGCCTCAAAAAGCTTGCAACTTAACCTGGATAAATGTCAAGTTATGTCATTCTGTAGGCACCTCAATCAGCTCGTCTTTGATTCTACCTTTGCGGAAACTATACTATTCGTCGTGTGGAGTCCGTTACTGACCTTGGTGTGAAGCTAGACAAAAAAACTCGATTTCACTCTGCACATAAACTATATCGTGTCTCGGAGTAATTCAGTTCTGGGTTCTGTTAAAAGGTGGTCAAGGGTCTTTTCTGATCGACAGACCCTTATTCACTTATTTTTTTCTTTACATACTTATGTTTATATCAATATAATTATCAATTTTACATAAAAATTTGTTTTCACCCCCTTCCCTTTCGAGTTGTCAAAAGTTGTTTTAGGTACTGTCATCTAGTGTGTAGCAGAGTGTCTGGTAAAAATTTGAAGCCAATCAGAGGGTTTCCATTTTCGGAACTCCAGCCCAAAAAATAAAATTAAAAAAAAAGAGATTGTAATACCCTACCCCCCCTTAATAACGCTATTGTTAATGAAAACACATCAAATGACAAGTGTAAATTAAATTGAATTAAATATCAATTGCGTGTTATTAAATCCCACATATGTATATTTATATTTAATTTATTTAAAATGATGTTAAAGTATTAGGTATAAATGTTTATAATTTTTAAATACCAATTTTTATACATGTAATTTCCTAAATCAACAAAAGAAGTCATTCTTCGTTGCATAGACTCATCACATTTCCATCTGCATCTCAAGACGATTTCGTTTTACATTCCATCAGAAATTTTCCATTGTTATTTGATAAGAATGTAAGAAACAAAGAGTGAGTCTTCTGGTTCAAATATGGAGACAATGGAACTGTACATGTGAGCTATATTCAGTCAACGGTGGTGGAAAATTTCATTTCATACTGCAGAGAGTATGAGTACATACTAAACAAAAGAAAGCAAATGCCATTGGCCATAACATTCGATGAAATTAATAATTTAATAAGAAACCGATCTTAAGAACTGGACGAAAGTGTCAGAAGCATTGAAATACCTGTTATTAGGCTATCTGCCATGACTTGCACTTGAACAATGTAGAACAAACAGCTATAGAGGTGGGTATTACTGAAAGTGACTGGGCACTGTTCACGCGACTATTTTCTAATTACAACTGTAAGCCGCGGCAAATTTACAAATACACTGTTTTCGAGCGCCATTAAAAGCTAATTCCTCAATGGTCAAGACTGCTCACATTGTAATTCAAGGTCTTCCGATTTCACTTAGTGTATTATTGCTCTTCCCATCACAATGTTTTAGGCGCAATATAAAGACCTTGAGATCGTCACTAACTAACTTCTACTCAGTTACGCAAGAGTAGTCGCGAAAATTATTAATTAGTTTGCGTCGAAGACTGTCCCACATATTTTCAGGTAGCTGGCCGCAATAGTTAGTTATACAAACAGAAGATTCCATAACAAATTCTGCTGATCTACATTATTCATTCTATAACAAATATGGTAAGTTTTGCAGAAACAACTTTCGCTAGGCGCATTATAGTGCAACGAACTCAACTTACGCTAAATTCGAGTTCGGGAATTTGTTTGACTGCTGCATTTAAGCTCAGCTACACACTAAAAACACATACACGACTTTTTCGATTACCATATATCATAGGACTTTGCACAACCGTCCGCTTAAAATGCATGGTTATATTATATAATTAGACCTTAGTTTTTAACGATTATGAAATTAATGTTCGTATTCTGGCGATGCATGGACGTATTCAGATTTATTAACATTTCTAGGTGTTTTAGTTACATATTGAGACATATATAAATATGATTCATGAATACAAATTTTAGGGTGCATTAGGTACTAAAGTAGATAAATCATTGTAATCAGCGAATGGTGTGAACTCCTGATTTGACTCTTTCCACAAAAACTACGAAAGGCTTATTTCCTAATAAAATTGTTTTTAAGCCATTAAAAATTTAATATTCTTCTAGTACTAGAAATAAAACATCTTGAAGAACAAAAAAAGCAATCTTCTCTATTTTCTTTGTACTGTAAGGATGTATATGTCATGTATGATTGATTTGGCTTTCTTTTAATTAAATGACGGTCGGAAAAAACAAAAGATTTTGAGTAGGCAGAGATTTTTATAAGATCTGTTGTGTGGTCAGTGGTGAGTACAAAGCCTGGAACACAACAAGTAGCTGGTGCTGTAGCAAACTCGGAAATGTCAGATTTGGCACGCGCACAGCCTACTTTCACCAACAAGCAATTCGTCATTATTTCATTTTTGTTGTACCACAGATTAACTAATCCTTGCACACACAAATAAAACTGCACACTGTGTTAACCAAAACCAAAGAGAAACACTGATGTCATTGACGCATTTTAAGCTCAATGCTTTAACAAAACGAGAACAAGAGAGTTTTCCCTTTAACCAGTTAACTGCGGAATTCAGTTTTAAAATCAAGCGATGACGTAAGAGATTCAGTTAATTTAAGTGTGGTATTTTTCAAAACAAGATACCACACAAAGTGGCACTTCACAGGTCGAGCACCAATAATGTGACTCCTTACGGATTCCATTTTTTGAGCAGACGGAACATCTTCGAAATGGATTTGTTATTGATGGAATGTTTTCCGAGGAGACGTGTAGGTTTTGCAGCTGTAGTTGGCCGACCAGATTTCGAAGCTTGCGCTTGCTGAAATGCATATTCTTCAACAATTTGCTCAACACATTCGAGCAAAAAATTTAATCGTTTAAGTATTCCGTTATCCTTTTTATATAATATGTAGGAGTTTAAGCACATGACGTCTACGAGGTGGAGAAATATTTTCTTATAGTAGGTACCTCTTCATCCGTTTTCTTGCAAGTGTATATGATGAAATTATTCCATCGCTGCTGTCCACACCACCCATTTTCATACCATAATCAGGAACTACTTCCGGTTTCCTTACTATAACGTCGCGTTTCTCTCTTTCAATCATATTAGCACCATGGATTTTACTAAGAAACAGTACATTTGAATAGCATTATTTTATTGTTATATCTTGCAATACACTGGCCCTTTTTTAGTGAAGTTGTTTTTATATCTGAAGGAATACCAAGTCCCTGTTCTATGTTCTATGCTGGTGTACCAGTTATCCACATATAATTTATATCCCTGATGTAATAGGTCATCACAGAGTTCCAGAACGCTGCGATTTGCGGTTTTGTATTGCGGATAATTTTGACCATAATCTGTATCTTTTCCAGTATATATGCAGAAATTCCAAATGTATCTTGGTTCACTTTCGCATAATACGAAAAACTTCATACCAAAACGACTCCTTTTAGAAGGAATATACTGCTTCCAAGCCAAACGCCCTTTCCACATCACCAATACAAATAATTTCTTCAATACAAATAATTTCTGTTGGGATATATATAATTTTGCATTTGTATTGCTCATTTTTCACGAATTTTTCAATTTTAGCAACTTACTCCCAGAGGTCGCATTTCTGTTATCTTCAAAATGTAGAAATTTGCAAAGTAATAAAAATATTTCTCTAGGCAACACTTTGCTGAAAAAAGGAGTAGATATACTTTCTCTTTTCGAGAAATACATTTGAAGTGTTGGCTTTCTAACGATGCCTTGCAATACGTACATTCCGATAAAACACCTTATTTCTGTATTATTTGTCCGAAACCGTTCCAGTTCGTTTCCTCAAATTGTGGCTTTCAATATATTGTGCTGCATACAAATTCATTTGTTCCACAATTATGGATACTAATCTATTATCTAACATTTTACCAAAATAAAATAAACACTTTTGTCTTGCCGATCTATGCACATCAAATTTTCGACCAAGATTTCCACAAAAATTAAATGGAGCTCTGATATTTTCTTGCGTATCCCATTTTTAATTCGATCCTCTTCTTCTGATCCACTGTCACTGTGAAAGTCATTTTCAGCCTCACTTCCTTTCTGAGTCATTACTCCTGCTTTCGTCAGATGATATCTGAAGGCGAGACACAAAAAGTCGTTATCATCGCTATCACACATCTGGAGGGTAAAATTTAGGAATAACGAACTATTTTTTTTGGCTAATTATTACACCACTTACCTTTTACTTTATTTTGAAACAGAAGAAATAGGTAAAAATCCAAGAAAAGTATTTGCTTACTAGTATCACGTTGTTGCAACAAATCAGAAATTACTAAAAGCCTTCAGTGTGCCTAACGTATTTATATTACTGCTGTTGTTATTGTGGAATCTGATACACAGTAAACAAAACAATACAAGTCGATGCACTGCAAAATGAATTATTTTGTAAACAACAATATATTGTATGGGGAATGACCTCAAGAGCAAAAAAATTAACCTATTTTTTGTATAAATTTGTAGCAGGTTTACTATTAAAGAGGAAAGGTAATACTAAATGACATCTGTATTACATTTTACTGAAATTTGGAGTTTTTATTTTTTATTTTCCACGACGTGTATACACGACAACCGCACCGCAATAGAGATTTGGATTGACATGTATTCACGTAGAACGCAGTTAACTGGTTAATACACATGCAAATTGTATAAGAGAGACACTTTTTATCGTGATCACATATTCAGAAGATTTGTAGGTTAACCTCAAGTGAAATCGAATTTAAGACTTAAATATATTGCGAGAATGTACAATTCCTCAAACTTTTCCTTATGTCTACTCTGACAATGTTTGATTTGTTTACACCACCAATGCTCAGCTGTTTGTGTCAGCTTCCGGGCTTGTATTTAGAGTAGGCTAAGAATTACCCTATTTTTAACTTTTAAAAGGTCTGGCCAGCACGAGCGCCAGTGCCACATTATGTTCCACACTTTAAACTTAGTTTCCGGGGTCGGAACCCATTCCAATAACATTTTGAGAAAAGGATGCACACAGTTTTTAGCGATGTATCGATAAAAGTTTAACGAACGAACAGATAGAGCGCTTTTTTAGCGAATTAAATTATTTATTATTATTATCAGTAACATTTTCATGTATCCTGAGAAAAATTTCCTACATTATTTAAAACAAAAGTTATTAGATTTCTCGAACACGTTCTTTCACGCAGAATATCTTTTCAGTTTTGAAATAGTACATTATTATGAAATTCGTTTATATTTTATATTCGTTTCCTTTGGTGTTATAAGGAAATCCTTTTAAAAGAATTTTATGAATTCTTCTTACTTTAAACTTTATTTATAAATCAAATACAATTCATTCAACATTATAAATATTAATAAATAATGTCTAGTACAGACATCTGTCATGAGAGGTTGCACTGATTACTTTCTGAGTGTTGCAGGTCTAAATAATAGTATAAAAGTAAAAACGGTTACCGAAGATTAAACAAACGGTCGCTTCTAAACTCCTCCGATAGTGGAGATAATGAAAATTCTGCAAGCGTGCGGAGCAGATTAAAACGTCGTGCGGTAGAATGCGAGAAACAAAAAACCACGACAACAAGTCGACCAAATAACAGCAATCGTTTTGCAGCCTTGCAAAATGAAGACCTGGATAATGATGACAGCACGCCGTCAACAAGTAAGTCCCCAAATGGTGTTGGAAAACCTAAACCTACGCTGCCACCAATTGTAGTGCTGAACAAATCCGCTAACTACATACGGGACCTTATTAAAGGCGATCAAGGAAAGTTAACGTCGCTATTATTAAGGAAAAATGTGAGTTTTTTTGCCCATCTATCTAAACATTTTAGACCACTTAACATCGTTCTAAGCGGACTTCACCAAATGCCTGCAATTGAATTATATGACGAACTCAAGAAGTTAGGAATAGCGTGCGATGACCTTAAGCCCATGAAAGTTAATAAGAAAAGATATGATGAACAATCGAATTATCTTTTATATTTCAAAAAAGGCTCAAACTCAGAGAACTCCGAGAAGTTAAAATTCTATTTAACACAATAGTACAATGGGATTTTTACAGAAAAACTTCCGCTACATATACGCATTGCAGAAAATGCCAAATGTACGGCCACGGGCAAGTAACTGCAATGTCACACCAAACTGTGCCGTCTGCTCCGGTAAGCACTTTACAGCCGAATGCAATTCTCCAGAAGTCATCAAATGCAAAAATTGTGGTGGAAACCACAAGTCTTTTTCCCCAACTTGCCCAAAGAGATTAGAATATATCTCGATCAAAGAGAAGCTTAAAAACAATACATCCTCGTCTCGCAAATATAACTCGTCCCACCGCACATCAATGCATCGAGTGCCGGAGAACAACAACTTAAACTTTCCACCGCTCGGACCCAAACCAGCACAAAAACTTAACACTTCGCCATGGCCTTCGTTTACACAAGCAAATTCTATTACTGCCACTAAAGAACAGCTTTTTTCAGCAGATGAACTCATAAAAATTACAACTGAGTTAATTTTCAAACTTAAAAGTTCCAAAAGCAAAGAGGATCAGAGGATCATTCAAGTGATTGCAACTTTAGCTATTCAATATGTGTTCAAATAATAATTTAAGTGCATTAAAAATTGTGCTATGGAATGCACAAAGTTTAAAAAATAAACACTTAGAGTTTACGCATTACCTTCAAACTGAGAAGATTGATTTAGCCTTAATTTCGGAAACCTGGTTAAATCCAAATTTCTCCCTTTATTTCCCTGGCTATAAAATCTATAGATTAGATCGATTAAACGCTAGAGGCGGAGCAGTTGCTATAGTTATAAATACGAACATTAAACTAGAGATGGGTAACTCAGATCTGAACCAGCTCAAAGATCCGGCTCTCAAAAGTGAGTCAAGTGAACCAGATTTCAGTTTTGTCCCGTGACGGATCCCGAAGAGTCAACTGAAACGAGCGCAACACTGCGGTCTTCGCTCTAGAGAGAGACAAAATGCCTCAAGCTGAACATTTTTAGTGACTCTTTCGACAGGACTCTTAGAGCCGGATCTTTTAAAAGTAGCAGATCCGAAGTGCCGGTTCGCTCAAAAGATCAGTTTTACCCATCTCTACATTAAACATGACGAAATACACATAAAAAAATTTAGAGGTTCAAGATCTAAGGAAATTAACCCCAACTAATAATAAGTACTTGATTGGGGGTGACTTTAATGCTAGACACCAAGACTGGGGATGAAAGCAATCAAATTTCTGGGGCAAATCATTCCATGCTTTAACGTCAACTCATCCCATAACAATACAATTCCCAACGGATCCCACTTATCAACCGCACAATAACCTCATCAGTAACTGTCATGGAACATTGACACCAGTATATTCAGACTACCAATTCTCGTCCGATCATCTACCTGTGAGAACAACAGTTTCTTTAAATGGCGTTTCACGAAACGAAAATCGTCAATATAATTTCAATAAAGTCAACTGGGGCCTGTTCAGGAAAAGTCTGAAAACTAAAATCAAAATTAAGGACTTATCCCTTAGCAACATACACTCTCCACAAGACATAGATAACCTTATAGAAACATTCTATACAGAATATTATACGAGGCACCAGGAGTTCGTTCGGAAACACAACTATAGCTGACTATTGTCACATATAGCTAACTATTGCCGTTCGGAAATCCAAATAGCTGACTATTTTTAATAGCTATGACTGTTCGGAAACTCACAATAGTTGACTAAATAGTCAACTATTCTTGACTCTGCTAAAACGACGAGCTAATAGTAGCTATCACACATACATATAAAACACATGTAAATTCCCTTGAAAGTGACAGATAAAACAATTCTGACGGGTTTTTTACAAATTAAGAAAGTATGTAGTTTTAAATAAAATATTAATGGTATTAATGAAATATGGATGATGAATAAACAATTAATTTAATATTTAGCAGTACGTAAATTAACCACGGTATAGAGAATACAATAAAACTGAAGAGTAATTCTCTAAAGTGGATAAATGGTTCCCTACAAATTGTTGATGTTTGCTATCGTTATCTGACATTATATCGTAGGTGCAATTCAATACAATTGCAAGTGACAGCTCTGACTACTTGATAACTATATATCGTTCGGAAACGAGATCGTATATAGCTGACTTTGACACAACTATTACAATAGTTAGAGCTGACTACGGCTACGACTATAGTTGTGTTACCGAACGTGCTCTAGATCATTCGGTTCCAAAAATAAAGTCGCAACATTTCTCATCATATAAAATTGCTCAGCGTATTTGACAGTTAATAAAATTAAAAAATGTCAGAAAACAATGGCATGAACCGAACGAGATCTCAATAGGCTAACTCGAGAAATACGTACCCAAATCTCTGCTTTTCAAAATCAAATGCAGAAAGGAAGCAAATAATGAAGAAAAAGTCGTCATACCTTCCTACCCTATTGTATATTGGCAACATCCTAGTCTCCAATAAAGATAAAGCAAACGCATTAGCAGAAAAATTCGCAACAGCACATAATTTAACTTCAAACTATAGTGATCCTCATACGACAAAAATTTTAGAAGACGAAGTACAGGCACTTGCTGCTACAAGTACTATAAGCAACACTAGCAGTCAATTAAGTTTCAAACCTTCAGAAGTTAACTCTATCATAAAAACTCTAAATAATAATAACTCTGCTGGAAATGATAACATTAAATGTATAGTTAAAAGAATCTTCCTAAACAAGGCACAATATTTCTTACTTTTATTTTCAACGCATGTATGAAAACCTGCTACTTCACGAACTTCTTTTCGTGCTTAGTAATAGAAGAAATATTTTTATTAAGACTTTTTTACTATTTCAATTTCATTTATAATAATTGTGATATTCATAGCAGATTTTTGAAATCTATTATATTTCCTCTTCATAAGAAGGGTGACGTAAACAGAGTGGAAAACTATATAGGTCTGTCATTTATGAATACAATTTCAAAGATTTTTGTGGGCATGTTGCATAATAGAGCAGTGACTTAGGAGAGAAGATATGGTATTCTAAAGGAGAGTCAAGCTGGATTTCGCAAAGGATACTCCACGATAGACAACATTTTTAATTTAATTAATGCGATTAAGCTTTCTCATACATTGAATATGAAAAAAGTTTATGATTTCTTCGTGGACTTCAGGGCGGCGTTTGACACAGTTGATAGGAGTGCTTTATTTTACAAGTTATATAACATCGGAATGTCGAGTAAGTCTGTCAAAATGGCAAAGAGGCTTTATGAGAATACTACTGTAGAAGTCTGTAATGGCGAGCATCTATCGGACAGCTTTGAAACGAAATCTGTCATTTAAGTCTATTTATATATTTATTTATTTATTTAAGCTTAATATAAGTTATTACATAATAATACATGCTACAATTAAGTCCACTTGTGTTTGCATTTTTTATTAATGATATGGAGGAATCTATGGAAGTGGGTATAACGCTGGAGGAAATTAGTTTAAAAGTGTAAAAATATGCAAATGAAATTGTTATACTGGCCCGTAAATCAAAAATGATGATTTTTAAGTGTGGAGGTGGGCGCAAGCGAAATTATGAAAACTGGCAGTATGGCGACCAAAGTATAGATGTTGTTAAAGAATGCAATTATCTAGGTATAGCAATGATTCCAAGACTGTCGTTTACTTGCAACTTAAAGAATCGGTTACAATCTGCGAAAACAGCAATTAATGTTTCGTGGAGAGCGTTGTTAAATAATAGAGAGATTAAACATTCTGATAAGTTTAGTGTATTTAATTCGGTCTCAAGGGCAATTTTGTGTTATGGAGCAAAGGTATGGAGTTTCCTGCAGCATGACTGTTATGTCAGACAAACAGGTTCACTGAAATTAATCATATCAATTATGATTTTTTTTTATTTTATTTATTTTTCTTACGTCACAGAGAAAATAAATATAGATTGGTGGACCATCAAAGAAAAAGGGATTAATATTACACAGGGCGTTTCAGATTTGGTGTGCCAAAATAAGTGGGGTGATAGATGTCACCTAGGCACACAAAAAAAGGGTTCAACAGTCACTTCCAAAAGGCAAAAAAAATGTTTTGCGATTTCCTAAAATTCTGATTTTTCCCAAATTTCCTCTGAAATTCATATAATTAATAAATGTGTTTTTTATTTTTATTATATTGCCAATCTTATCTGCGTTCCAAAAAGGTACAACATGGCTAGGTAGAGAAAGGATTAGATAAACCGCATCCTTAGAAATCCCTGACTGCCTAATTATTTTATTGCGTTTTAGGTAGGAAATTCTTTAAATAAACAAAATATTTAAGATAAAATATGTGTGCTTAGGATACACAAGTAATTAATTTTAATTAATGCTGGAAAAAAGTTATAAAAATGTTAGTGTAAATTTGTTTTATTGCCGATATTAGCTTGTGTTGGCCGGAGCTCAAGCCATAGTATCCTGGCGTTCTGTTGCTAATATCTGATGGAAATTTTGCTTTAAAAGAGGATTAGTCAGCAAGATCTTAGTTGAAAAACAATTCGATAATTACTGGTGTACTTAAAATAAAATTATTCAACAATGACAGAATTTACTTTTGAGGAATACGCGGATACATTTAGGGTGCAGTAGACGGAAACGATAGAATGGCTATACTGGAATATCAAAGGACATTCCTTTATTGACGTGCACCCCAAAGAGGGTTATTTTCGCGGACTTTCCGAAGATTAAGAGAAACCGGAAATGTGGCTACAAACAGCATGGAATTGCGAGTTGAAACATCGATTCTGCCGAACCCGACATGAGTCGCAAAATGATTAAGAGTGCCTTCAATTAAAGTTTGGAGGGTTATTCACTGAGGAGGATACGTCAATATCATTATATCTCAGTGCAAGCACTACTGAAAGAAAATTCCGAGAGATAGTTAAAATTTTGCATTTGGCTTCTGGAATGTGACATGGAGAACAAGGCGTTTCTGGGTCGAATTCTGTGGACGGATAAATCGCAGTTCATCGCGGTTGGTATAAAAAACTTCCACAATCTCCACATCTGGTCGAATACTAATCGACATAGGACAAGGGGACCTCTTTCCAGTCCAAATTCTGAGCTAATATTTGGGCTGGTATCATCGACAACCATTTAATAGGACCATGGTATCATTGTAAAGGCAATACTGAATGAAAAATTTCCAGACCGTTGTATCCATGTTTCTTGATCTTACTCCATTGGCCTTTTTGTTATGTGAAACAATGAAAGATGAAGTTTGCTCATGGTCAGTTAACAATTGAGAGGAATTTGTTAGCAGAATTGGGACTGAAGCGAAGAAAATACGGGAGATTGGTGATAATACAAGTGGGTTATTGTCATGCATCCAATCCATGCAGAGTGGCGGAGTGTATTTCACACAGCTTTTGTAACACACTAAGATTAATTGTAAGAAGTTTCGAATTCAACAAAAAGCATTTTAGGGTCAATTTGGGTTTAATTTCTTTCAGAGATAGAAAAAAAACTTTACCATACAGTACGTTAATGTTCTGTACTGTATGTTCAGTAAAACCGTACATAACCTGTAAAACACAAACTCTACCTTTGCTTAGACTGTTTGTGTATTAATATACACAAAATATACAAAATTCCGTACGTTATCCGTTGAACGCAAAGATCTCAAACACTAAGTTAGGGTACTGCACTATATACACAAACATTATTTTCTCTTTCTGAGTTTGTGTACGCGAACAGATTCCTTATAAAATACAAAATTCACTAAACGTACGGTATATTTAGTGTACTATTGGCTTTTGATTCACTTAGCCCTGTGTGCTTTTATTTTTGCGTTATTTCTTTGGTTGAATTGTTTATCAAGGTAAAAAACTTTTAGCAGCGGTATCATCGTTTTTAATTTCTGGGTTTTTGTTTAATAGCCAATTCAATATTTCGTCTGTTCACTTCTTTAGTTAACTTTGTTTTCATTTCATTGTTTTTTGATTTTAAACCACATTTTTGCTTTATATAATTGGAATATAAAACTGAATGAAATACTTTTAAGTGTCTTTCCAAATTTCCAGTGTGTTTATTTAAAATTTAACCACAGCAATTTCCGTTATTACACACTATTTGATTCATATCATTTTCTTCGAACAAAGCTAATAGTACACTAAACATACCGTACATTTAGTGAATTTTGTATTTCGTATGGAATCTGTTCGCGTACACAAACTCTGAAAAAGAGAATAATGTTTGTGTATAGTGCAGAACACTAACTTAGTGTTTGTGCTCTCTGCGTTCAAAATATAACGTACGGAATTTTGTTTGTGTATTATTGCACAAACATTATAAGCGAAGATAGAGTTTGTGTTCTTTTGAGGTACCGTATGTATTACGTACCGTTTTTTTCAATCTCTGATTTCTTTAAATTGCAGATTTTTATATTATTTCCCAAAAGGTTTTCTACGTATAAATTTCTACATCCTTTCTCTACCTGAATATGTTGTACCTTTCTGTACATTACATACTTTTGTAATTAACCGGGCAATTTAACAAAAATAAAAACAGATGTATTAATTACATGAATTTCGAAAAAATTTGGCAAAATGCTGAATTTTTGGTGATCCAAAACTTTTTATTGCCTTTTGGAAGTGACTGTACCTGCAATGGTAGGAGTTGGATCAACATTGCTGACAATTTTGGAAAGGTCATTATTATAGTAGTAGTAGTGTGATGTTGTTGCGTTGAGTAGATCAAATCATCACCGAATCACCCTCTAACTCCCAAACGAATGAGATTGTTCCCACCCCCCTGCCATACAATTTTTTTGTTTGCCTAGGTGAGATCTATTACCCCACATATTTTGGCACACCAGATCTGAAACACCCTGTATAAAAAATGCTGCTTCACAGCACTTCCAATAATATAGGATTGAAAATGAGTCTGTAATTTCCTATAAGTACTGGCGGTAACTGACCGGAATTAGTTTTTGTAATAATATTATCAACATTATATACTGTTCCATGATAAACTATAGAATTAGTCTTAGATTATGGAGTATATTTAAAGCTGGGTAATATTAGAAACCATGGGTCGTCGCCGGTAGGTTCGAATCTCTACCGTCGACGACCCATGGTTATTCTCTGTTGACAACAGATCACGATAAAAAAATGCTATAGGGGTTGCAGAGAAAATGCCAATGGTTGGGAATCCACTTTAACTTGTAGGTCAACTTGAAATCGTTGTCTCGAATCGGTTGAATTTCTTCTCCCGCCCCTTGCCACAGAATGCTTTAAGACATTTGGAAAAAATATTGGAAATTAGTGGAAAGTATTCCATATCTTCAAATATTAATTTTCTACTGCAACTTTGAACATTAAATTTTTATTAAAGAAATCATTTCGCGAATTTCAAAGAAAAATTTATAGCAAGGGAATCTTAACATTTGAAGTGTTTGTATAGCCTGTGCAACGGAAACACCGAAAAAATCTTATTGGTCCTAATGTTTCTATAATAGTAGAATAATGTATGAGATTATGGGACTTAACACAAGTAGCAATTTTTGTAAGTGTTGAGTAAGTGATACCTTTTATGTAACAGTTTCGTTAAGTTGTATGTAGCTTTGCTGAAAACACATAAATTATTTGTAACAGATATAAAGTCTTGATGTCTTGTCGATTGCAAGAACTGTAACTTTTCAAATAGGTAAACTGGCTGCCTAAGCTAAATGAGGTTGTGGAGAAATTTCATGTTACGAAGTGTTAAATATGTATCCAAATTGCACCCGAGAAGAGAGTTAGAATGGGTACGTTCAAGAAGTCAGTCAAATGCGCATTTATTTTCAACCCGTATTCAAAAGCAGCCATTATAAAGATGCGAATGCATACAAAATGAATTTAAAACTGGCTACTGGGATGAAGGATTAAATGCAAAAAGAAGAAGATTGCCTGTTTTACGCCTGTAAAGTCTAAAAATGTTCCTAGAAATATCGAATTTGGTGTTGTTATCCTATAGTGATTCTCTTAACAGCAATTTGAGCTACACTTTGCATCAAGACGCCATTGTGTGCGAAAGTCTTTTTTACTCACAGAGTCAATATAAATTAAAAATTTCTACTAACTGCCTATTTTTTCATATTGTGTAAAAGTGTAGTGAAATATTCTGCTAAGAAGTAAATTCTGAATATATTGCAAACTTACAGTGTGATCCGCAGCACCAAACAGAAAACATTTTGAGAAAATACGAAACAGACTCAAAAACGGCGTGGTGACGCCATATTTGGATTGGGTGAGCACCCGATTACTGTAAATTGAGTTGATTCTTAAATTATACTTTAAATCTTTATACTTTATTAAATATTAAATAAAGAAAGCATTTTATGTTCAATCATTGTGTTACAAGTGAGTCTAAAATTAGTCAAGACTGAATTACAAGCCCATTCTCTGACCTTAAAACTTTAAACTTTATAAAAGAATCTGAACCATACAACATTCTACCCGTTAACTCCCTCTCATAACAAGACGAAGGCTCAGGGATGGACCCCCCCCCCTTGTGGGACCCTCCCCCTGAAGAATTAAATAAAATTCTGAGGAATAGCAGATCGAGATCAAGATCTAGATCCTCACAAAGAAAAAAGAAAGCCTTGGAATGCCATAGAGCACCAAAGAAATTGTAAGATTCCCTAACTACCAAACAATTCCAAAATATGCCTATCATAAATCAAATTAACGAAGTCGATAAAGACAACATAATAGAATTTGCGGGCTTCCCTGATACCGGCCAAGCTGAAATCCCTAAATCCATTAATGAAATTATTGTAACAACCAGCGGTGAATCCAAAAATCTAAACAAGATGAATAATACTGCTACTGAAATTTTAAAATATGACCAAAATGATAAGGGTCCATACTGGATAATGTTGCAAAGAACTGCAATTAACGACCATGCAAATGTTAGCCTATCAGACATAGGCATAGGCAAACTTTTAAACAAATTCAGATGCAAAAACATCTACTCCATTAAGAAACACAACGCGAATAGCGTGAAAGTATACTTCAAAGATTTTGCATCAGCAAATTCACTACTAGATCTAAATCTAGCAGATCACAACTTATCGGCCTTCATTCCTAAATCCTACATTAGGAAACAAGGAATTATCAAAGGAATACCGCTTGACATTACTAACGAAGAACTAACCGAATATATACAATCGCAAATTGAAATAACGGAAGCATTAAGATTTACCAAAAAGGGTGAAGGTGAGCTGAGGCACCAACATCCATTGTGAAACTATCTTTCAAGGGAAACAGAATCCCAACGGAAATATCAATATATGGAGCCAACAGAAATGTTGAATATTACACGCCCAGACCGAGGTTTTGTAACAAGTGTTTGAGATGGGGTCATCTACAAATACAATGCAAAACCACGAATGCTCTATGTCTAAATTGCTCACAGGAAAACTGTTCTACTAATGCTTGCAAAAGTGTTTCCTACTGTATTAATTGCAAATCCAATCATCGCCCTGACAGTCAGGATTGCAGTGCCAAGGAAAAAGAGAAAGACATCTTAAAAGTAATAGCAATCAAGAACATTAATAGAAGAGAGGCTAACAACGTTTTAAAAACAAACGACTATGTACCACAGAGAATTCTTTTAACTTACTGAAAGAAACTGACATAGACTCGGCTTTCCCCACACTTCCCAATTATAACACAACAAAAATTAGAAACCCTGACCTAGACGCAAACAAAATCATTTAAAAAAAACCAAATCCTTCTCAAAAGTGGTTAAGCTGCTCAGAGATAACCCGAACAACGCATACTATAACAGTCTGATGGATAAACAAGAGCATAAAACGGGCGTAGCTCTAAACAACAATACAAACATTGTAAGCGAATACGAAAAAATTATAAACTGGGTTAAGAACCAACTAAAATTAAATATAACAGGTGAACTAAATGTTAACAATAACTTCATGAATACACTAAGAAATAAAATAAAAATTCTCGACACAAACATCGACCTACAGCTAATACTGGAAAACAAACCTTCTGGAAAAAATGGTGATACTCAGAACAATAAAAGCATAGCTAACTCACTAACAAACTAAAACAAATAAAACCTACTGCATATATATTACTTGCTTATGAGCAAACAAAAAGAAATAAAGATCTTACATTACAATATTCAAAGTCTAAGATCAAACAAACATAGTTTGGAACTTTTTCTTAACAGTTATGAATCTGACATAATTATGATAAATGAAACATGGTTGAAAGAAAATCAACATTCTTCGCTACTTGGTTATAGTTTAGTTAGATGTGATCGTAAGGATGGCTACGGTGGAAGCCTAATTGCGATCAAAAATAACATCAAATATAATATGATTTCATTCGAATCCAAACTTGACTGCGTTATAATACAACTACCAAATAATAATATAATACCAACAGTAAAGACGGACAGATGAAGTGGAACGATCAAAATGCACATGACTTCCTAAAACATATATCCTGCAACAGACAGTCCAAATTCCCCCCAATCACGGACAAACCTTCTAAAAATGTCACTCCTACCTTCACTCCTAATGGAGCTAAAGGATGTCCTAAAGAAAAAATCAAACTTCTCGGCCCCACGGCATGACGGTATATCTTCTTTGTACTAAAGAACCTAAACTCTGATTGCCTTATTAACCTGTTGAACTCCTTGAATGACCTCTGAAGGAGAAATGTAATTACAGATAGCATGAGATGCATTAAAATAATTCCGATACTAAAGCCTAGGAAATCAACTGATAACTTAAAGAATTTCAGACCAATTGCGCTTATACCAACCACTCTAAAGTGTATTAACTTAATAATTAATATAAGACTAACTAACTTCATAACACTAAATAAATTATTACCCACAAACACTTATGCGTATATGAAGGGCAAGCCAGTCAGTAAATGCCTAAATGCTATACTGAACAATATTGCTCAAAACAAACAACTTGGCCACAAAACAATACTATTATCAGTTGATATTTCCAACGCTTTTAAATCAGTATCAATTCACAAATTAATTAATATACTAACAGTTCTCAATATACCAGCAGACCTAAGAAACTGGATACATAACTTTCTTAAAAATAGAACGCTAATGCTACTAAACTCCACACTCAACATCAATGATGGAATTCCACAGGGAAGCTCACTTAGCCCGACACTTTTCAACATTTACACATCATCCCTCCATTCAGTGACCATAACTGATGTAAATATATTCCAATTCGCTGATGATTTTATGTTAATAGCCAAAGGCAAAACATATGAAAAAGCTATACACTCACTGCAATTGACATTTGATCACTTCATTAACATTGCTGAATGTCTCTCATTAAATATTAATAAGGAAAAAGTCAAACTATTAGCCATAGCATGCAGAATCATGCCCTCAAAAAATATTTATCTTAAAAGAAGAAAGTTCACTAATGAACTAAAATTCTTAGGTAGGACTTTCAATTCCTCCCTTACTATGTCGAGCCTAACAAATCAACTCTACATAAATACCAAAAATGACTTCAACGCACTAAAAACACTAGCCAACAACATATCGCCGATAAAGCAAAGCCTGGCGCTTAATATCTATAAAGCCACAATAAGATCAAATGTGACTTTATCTCAACTACTATCACCAATAGACCCTTATATATTGAGAGGAGATTAAAAACGATTAACAACTCAGCACTAAGAGCATGTCTTGGCCTGACCAACACCACCCCTATACATATTATATACATGCTGGCAGAAGAACTGCCTCCACAATATAGAGCCTCTCTGCTTACAACAAGAGAGATAGCGAAGGAATTAACTCTTGATGTGATTAACATTGATGATCTAATACCCCTAAGCACTAGAATATCGAATTATGCTTATATAGCCAGTCAACATATGGATACACTTAAGATGATAGGAAAACTTTCGAGTTCATCTCCCTTTAATCTAATAGTTCAAACTGACATACTATCCAAAGCTAGTCACACGAAAGAGTCCATCACTTCTGAACAACTAAAACAATTATACCTGGAATTCCTAGATTCACAATCTAAGGAGTGGCAAATCCTGGTTACTGACGCAGCCTATAAGTACCCACTTACAGGTATCAGTGTAGTAACACACCCGGATCTAGTACATAAGAGTAAACTATTCGAATCTCTCAGATCCTCAACTTCTGGGGAACTAAAAGCTATCGAACTTGCCATTGATTTCACGGAATCCCTTCCTTCAAACAAGTTCATAATACTAACGGATAGTAAAGCGGCTTGTGCTGCATTGACCAACCCTAAACTAAACTTATATGCTCATCTGATTAGACAAAAGATCAATAATACACAAAAACTATACAAGATAGTATGGATACCAGGACATAAAGGACTTTCCTTAAATGAAACACACTCAACACTCAACCAACTACTGAGAGAACCAAATGAACATAACATCAGAATTATCCTTGACTTCATACTGGAAGTCAAACAAATTGACCTTTAAAATACTATTTTTTCAGCGGATCACACATAGCAAATTAATCTACATTAAACTAAAATACTTAATCTATATATTTCACCACATTTTCATAAGAACTAACATACCCCTCCCAATTAAATCCTCCTATTCCTACTTCCCAAAATTTGTAACAATCATCAAGTCATAAATTGTAATCTGACTCAATTAAAATTATAAACAAATCACTCAAGACATAATAAAACATTAAAAGTTTTTTTGGCGTTATATCCAATGGGTCGAGCCAAAATGTGCCTCAGTCTCACAGTCGTCTTGGTATGACCTAAGAGACGGACACATGAAACTAATAGAAGAAGAAGAAGATTTTGAGCTAACATCTTTTTTATATAACGAAGCTTACAAATTAGAAATATTTTCTGAATTTTCGCCCAATTATTTATTGCTTTCGAATAATTCATTATTTAAAGCAGAAAGTTTACTGTAGAGTACAGAATTAATCGCAACATAAACTAAAAGATATAAATTTAAAAGTTTTACTCGGATTCCGAATCCATTTTAGGCCGTTTTTAAAATAATACGACAAACAAATTTTTCAGAAGCTAAAAATTTCCAAATGCAAGAAATGCGCAACTAATTTGCATCCACTGTCAAATTGATTGAGCGAATGCAATGCATTTACATCGGCATTGAACTTGTTAAACGACTGTATGTTGCGAATGCGCATTTAACTGACTTCTTGAACGCACCCTATTTATTGATATATATCTATTACCAGGCAGTTTGTAGACAAAGAGCAAAGAACCAGAAATAAAATACTGGCATATGTAAAAGGGCGATTAAATACTGGGGGCCTATTATGGGAAACGAAACGAAATGTAAGACGAGACGAAAATCAGAGACGAAACGATTTTGTTTTCCTATTACAGAAAACGATCGTCTCATATATTTAGAACTGCCATACAAATCCTTTAAATTATACAGATTCACCAACTATTCAAATGCAAATTTGGATACATAGCCAACTTTGATCGAAAAGATTTAGACACTTCGCTTGTTCAAAATATTTGTTATTTTAAAAATGTTTAGTTTGGCATATTTTTTAAGTAGTTCCGATAGTGAAAGTGATGAGGAAAACTGCAGAATTATTAGGAAAAGAATACTTAAGTGCGAATAGGGATTTGGGTGAAAGAAGTTGGCTACTAGGTAATATTTCTTTCTCTACACTTTGCCTAATATTGTAATTGTTTTTATAGGGGATTCGGGGTATCCACTTGAACCCTGGCTAATAACGCCCTACCGGATGGCATCTGAAGGATCACGGGAAGCGATATTGTTTTAATTTTGTTATTTTTGCCCTACAATCATTATTTAATATTATATAAATTATAAATGTTTTTATATTAATAAAACAACTTAAATTTTGGTCACTTTTCGCCACGTAAACAAGGCAGACGAGTACGCAATTGCAACCGAAGTGACAGTCGATCATCACCGTCTGTTTTCATGACGAATTCGTGTTGCCAAATACAATTTTACAACTTTCGTTTCGTCTTTCATAATAAGGCCCCTGATTTAACAAGACAGTGGCCTGCTGATATATCTCTGAACGTCATCCGCATATAAATGTATAGAGGCATCAAGGAATACATTAGAAAGAACATTAATATACAAGCTGAACAGTAGAGGCCGTAAAATGGATCCCTGAGATACGCCACATCTGAGTAACTCGACCTCCGACTGCCTATCCTTGACCCGAATTGAATCCGTTCATATAAAAAGCTTTTAATTAACTTTATAACCGTCGAAGAGAACGAAAAGCGACTGGAAAGCTAATTCATTAAGATTAGTGTTGACAGCTAGAGCAGGTGCGAACGGGTATTATAGTTCATTCAGAGGGCATCTTCACCAAGAACGATAAAAATCGGTTCACATGTTCATCAAAATCCTCCCAAATATACCAATTTGCAGTGCGAGATCCGCTCTATATGAGCACTAACTCCGTGCGTCCGTCTAAGGATATGCCCGCCCACACCTTACTTGAGCCTTCTGTATAGGTGACCCTTTACCCGAAGCAGGTTTGACCGAATCTTTCACCATACATCGGCCCACTCCAATTGTTCCCTTGTGAATTGTAGCCGATCGCCATTTTGGTTTCTGAGAAGTTTGGGTACTTTTGCTGACCTGTGCGCAGTTAAGTCATGTTCAGCTAATCGTCCACTTACTTCCGTTGACCTCCGGCTGCACCGCTCTGGCTGTTTACATTAGCGCGATTATTCTTTCCACAAATTCTAGTCCTATACTCATTCTAACTAACCTGCATAAATTTGTAAGTTTAATGGGTATTAGCTCCAATGGCAAAACAATGCAGGTATAAGAAACACTAATGAATACAAAATTCCCGGAATCACATACATCACCTGCATACATTTTTCTGGTTAGCCTACTTTTAAACAGATTAAAATCTAAATAAATTTTCCACGCGAATATATACTATTTTTTAGTATACGGCGTACTTCCACAATGGAACGCTTGTTTTACCTGAGTAGGTTTAGCCGCTGTCAAGTTTGGCATTTTATAGATTGTACTTGCGGTTTTTTGATGTGCTGTGAAAAACATGTTATGTTATGCGATAATTAAAACAAATTTATGGAATGTTTTAACTTTTTTGATATTTACGGGAGGCAGATGTTTATTTTTAAACACCTTTAATATTTATCATAACATAGGACAGCAAGAAGCCATCTATTGAAAGCTTTTGAAGCAGAAAAATACTGGCGGAAAAACTCAGCGTAAGTACCCTTGCAAACTACACCTACCTATCATCTAGTGTAGGAGTATTCTGCATGGCCCAATGGAACGCAGCTAATGATTTAATAACTCCCCTCCGCACTACCTATTAGGTAGCCATAACTTATGAAGCTTCTAAGATTTCATTATGAGGCTGTACTTTGGAATCTGCCCTTATGATTTAATTAGAACAGAAAAACGAATAGGAAATAAAGGATTCTTCGTCTGTTGTTATTATTACGGTTGTTAGTGATATTGTTGTGTTTGAGGAACAAAAATTTTTTTTGGGGGTTTTGTTATACATCCGCTATCGGATTTTAAAAATTTAAGAAGTTGGCAAAGTTTATTCATATCTATGTATATAATATAAAACAGTTTGCGTCAAAAACACTCAAGGCTACTATTTCTACCCCTGAGTCTGGTTTGGGTACCCATCAGCGGCTGATGTGTAAGTTGTATATAATCAATATATTGTATATTCATTTCTCGTTTTTTATGATTTAGCCAAAGTCCAGAGGACAACCCTATTATGTTCGGAAGGGAGTTAGGGTACGGGGAATAAGGGAAATTGAATGTCTTCTTTTGGAATTTCTGCGAGGTAGACAGCAACTCAGAGACGTAGGTATATAGGCCGGGGCTTGAACATAAATCCATTTTAATAGTGAATCACTCGATAAATGGTCAACATAATCCCCGTTTTATATGAACTGGACTCTTATCTTCCACAAAAGATCAACGGATTATGCTTAAAAATACTTAACTCTTGTCGTAACAAATGCACCTTTTTCAACACTTTTTGCCTCTCAATGAAACTGTAAATCTTGGACCACATAAACTTTTTATGGTTGATGGTATTTATCTCCTTTACAAGCTTGTATCAGACCGCAATGCATCATTGAAAGAAATTTGTGATAAATACGTTAGAAATCATTTTGGTTAAGTTGTAACTATTACTTTTAATGCGTATTGTGGTGATGAAAAAGAATGTTTTATGCTGATTTTACAAATTCTATTAATAAGCGAAAAGATTCAAAGCAACATTTGTTTAAAACTTGTAGAATATAAAAGTTATTTACACGTCCGGCGTTTCTGATTAAGAAAAACCAAACTACTTTGGCTCCTCCTCAACAGCAGCACCAAAGGATTCTCTCTCTCTCTAGTTCCCGTTACCCCTTGTCAGGCATGGAGCGAAAAAAGAACTTCACCCGATTAGAGACAACGATTAGAAGTGGACCCACAATTTAAAGTAGCACTGACATTTCTTCTGCAACCCAGGTGGCCTTTTTATCGTAATCTTTTGCCAGCAGAAAACAGCCATGATTCGCCGTCGGTGGAATTTCAACGTGGGATCTCCGCATTAGTAGGCCGACACGTTATCACTTACTCCAGCAACGATAGACTGCTTAGCTTAGCCTGATCACTAATCCTGTCACAGCAACCTTTCAGTAAAACAATTTTTCGAAAGTACAAAATATGTGTAAAGAAATAATATTTCTTTCTATGCTCTAGTTTTGCTTAACTTAAGTTGCTGATTTAACAATTCATTTTAAAAAGGCGTCACTCTTTTTTGTCCAATTCTTATTAGTTTTTATAAAAAATAAAAAAAACATCTAAATTTTGATTCGATTTTCTAACTATAAATTATTAGCTAACCCGATATAGCATATGGTAGCCGAAAAGTAATTGTTTTTAAATACATTGATTCAAATTAATAATTCAATTTAATCACTTTTTTAGAAATAGGCTAAAACTTTTCGCTTTGGAGCCGTATTTCGCCTTGCCAAAAAAATGCTTCCGAACAAATTCGATCAACCGTCTTTATAATTATTTGGTTAAGGTACCTGTCGTCCATGGAGTAAATATCGACCTTCCAACCTGGAGGTCCCAGGTTCGAATCCCACCGGCGGCGACCCAAGATTGTTTTCTGCTGACAACCGATTACGATAAAAAGGCATAGTGTTGCATAGTGGTGGTGGTTTGTAATCCATTTTAAATTGCAGGTCCTCTCAAATCGGCGGAAGTTCTTCTCTCGCCGCATGCCCACAAGGGGTTATGGGAACAAATAGTAAGCATTCAATAGGCATGTCTCTTCGGCTAAGTAATTCTTGTGAGCTTTTACGCACAGCGCATGGTCTCCTGCTTCCAATGGGAAAATTTTAATTCTTATATGTTTGCACTGAAAACGCCCTAAAATGGAAATTTATAATAAATAAAATTCACGTTGCGAAGAGAAAACAATAATGTTTATAGAAAAATATAAGAAATTGGTTATATGTGTTATAAAACCCGAAATCAGCCTAGGCTGCGTTAATTTTGGATCAACTAGCTTAGGCAAAATTAAATCTGTACAGGATTTCCTTGCAAAAATTTGAACAGCCACTAGGTTTGTTTATTTCGCTGCATGGAAAGTGCAGAAATAGTGTAGAGTGTAATCGATGTGACGTCTAAAGTGTAGAAATTTGCTCTACACTAACATCAGCGAAACAAACATTTTAAGTGCAATTGCTGTCAGTTATATTTAACAGAACGTGTTTTGGTTTAATACAATTTTTTAATATCAGAAATAAAATGGAAAATAATATATTTCAAATGAAATGAAATTCAAAAAAACTAGTTTACAGACTTTCGCTGTTTTTTTTTGTCTTAATTTAAAATAATCAGAAATAAAGTGACATAAATAAAACTTTCCAATTTCAGGTGGCAGGGATTTTAAAAATAACTAAAATACTTTGGTTATGTGTGACAAATCAAACAATCCTTATCATTTAAACCAGACAACATTAACAATACCGAAAATTACACACACAAAAATCTCATTTTATGTTCATACATAAATTTACTGTTCACATTATATACAGCTATAGAGAGAATATAATTTATAACTACGATAAACATTTTAAGAACTAACGATTATGTAAATTAAATAAAAAAATATCTTATCCTCACTTGGATTTTAGTAAAAATGTGATGAGATAAAAGGAAAACTTCAAGTTTAGAGAGTAAGTAATAACCTCCTGGTTTCAATAAAAAAAATTATTTCTATGATCTTCATTCGTATCGCTAAATATATTTGTGATTCAGATGTGAAAAATTGTACTGAGAATTGTAAAGAGATGACTTAAAGTTTTAAGTTGTCGCTTCAAGTAAAACCGACGCAGCCAGCTCAATACTCCAGCCTGTTTTTAAAAGAGCCTGCTCACATTCAGGGCGAGAAGCTAATCCTAGTCTGCGTAAAAAAATTATTATAATTATAAAATTATCAATGAGTTTTATAAAATGCACCTCAAAAGTTGTTCTATTTTATAATGTCGAATGGCTAAGTTATGATCCCAGTTCGCTGCTTCCAAAGCACTGCGAGCATCACTTTCGCTTGCTCCTAGACCAAGATCCTTCAGAAGAGCATTGATTTTGGCATTCTCACTTTCATTGTTGGCATTCGAGATATTTCCGTAGAGAGCTTGTTGCTGTAAATGCTTTTCGAGTCGTCGTTGAATTTGTTGAGCAGAAAGTTGAGGCGGAGCAAGTGGGGCAGGACGATGAGGTCTCAGATAATCATCCGATGTGACTTCATCATATATCACAGTTTGAGTACTATTCGAGTATAAATTACCGCTAAGAGGCACTTGACCATAATAAGTAGATGGTGTGGGAGCTACAGTGTCGTAAAAATCTCCAGCAATGCTACCATATACTTCATTCCCTTGTGTGGAATTGTAAAAGGTTTTTTGATACGCCGGTACTGGTTTGTTTGAAATCGCCACAAAGTTATGATTTAATTTTGTAAGAGAATTCTTATTAATATTCTCACTGGTAGTTGGCGTAGAATTGTAGTTGTCTTTAGCAATTGTCTCATACCAAATTTTATTTACTACAGTTGTTGTATCATTTTGAGTTAAATTTACTTGTTTGTCTGGCAAGCTTGCATCGTACGTAGAATAATAGTTACTACGCTCCGCAGAGGTTCTTGATGTAGAGGGCAAATTAACCTTTAAGAAAATAATAAGCATGGATTAATAAAAATTTTTTTACATTTTTAAACTGTTTTAAATAAACCAAAAGATATTTCCATAAACTTGATCAATAAATATTATGTTTAGCGAACAAGAGTCTTGATTTTAATGCAAAATCATTCCAACTAAAAGTGATACAAGAAGACCAAAACAAAATTGGATATTTGCGTTTAAATTTCTCAGACAAAACCGTCTACTCTTAAGGAAGCTACTAATACACGTCGGTGATAATTAACGAATTGGCATTCCATCATGTGGGTCACAGGCTTGCAAACCACCCAAGGTTGCTTGCTGCTACCAAAGGATGTTTGCTGCTAACAATATATTATGTTAAAAAGCCATTGGGGGAATCCACCTTAAATGCAACCGCCGAATGGGCGCCATACATTACAAGCGTTTTCGGGACCTAGAGAATACTATAAAGTTATTAAAAGGGCCATATTGAGAAAATTATGGTAATCAAACGCAAATATTGACAATGAAACAGTAGGTACTTATTGTACATTATTTAGAATCGAATTTACATAAAATCTAATGTTTCAGCCTCAGTCAGCAGTACCTAGTAAGTCAATATGTATAGAGCTAAATGTCCAGCTCATTGAAGCAAATATGATTTGCTTTTCACATTTGTAAATGAGTGCCAGAAATTATTTTCACTAAACAATCACAGACAACGATGATGATAACAGAAATAGCAGTATAAAAAATATTGAATCGCTAGTTGGATTGCGTGATCTAATGAATGGGAAAATCAGTTTGCTACTTCTACCAAAATTCTGAAACAGAAAATAGTTTATAGATATCTATATTATATGTACATATATATGCGACCGAAAGCGGTTGGTTTTTTGTGATACGGACATAGGAGCTTTACATGCATTAGGTTTTGGGAAAATTCGATTCTAAGTAATGTACAATAAATCTTTGCGTTTGAATAACATATTTTTCTTATTAGTATTATTTCCTATTACGGTTTGCATGGTTTTAGTGGGTACATGTAGATCTTAGCGACTAAGTTCTGACGTTTTTAAATAACTTCTTTCTTTAAACGTTTCTATATTTAAATGCGCCCTCTAAAATGAGCGTTAGGAATGTTGATACATCGTCAAATAAAAAAATTGATACGTTAAACTAGTTCAGCCCAGACTTAATTATGTTTAGTTAACTATATTCCGCACTCGACATATTTGAAGTTCATCGAGAGCAAAGAGGAATAAAAATACTTCAAAATTCCTATCCGTGCTTACGTATTCATATAAAATATTTCCGTTGGAACTTTTGGAGGATCTAATCTAGATAAAATGCCGTTAATCTTTTGCTTATAATACCAGTATTAATTATTTTATAAATAAAACCAAATAAAACATACCTCATATTGCTGTTGCTGAAATCTTTGACAAATTCCTGTGTTATTAACCTTTTGTGAAGCTCCATTATATTTTGCAGTTTGTGAAGCATTCTGATGCTTTAACGGACTATATTCCTCCGTAATAGCTGATATTGCATTATTTTTACAAACATCTTCTTTCGAGTATGCTTCAATGGAATTTAAATTTAAGTTCGATGTATTTGTATCGCTTTTGTATATATCCTTTTCTAGATCCGCAATAAACGACTTATCTAACCTTTTTTCGGAATTAATACTGCCATCTAAACTTAAATTACCTAAATTAACTATCGTAGATTCATTTAATCTTGTTATTGAATCATCTGCGGGTATATTTACTACATTACTTAATGGTGGAGATTCTTCATTTTGTGCATGAAAGTCTCCTAAAGCAGGTAGAAATGAACCTGTGCTGATTATGTTCTCATTATCTTGGGAAAACGTTAATGTTTGTTTAGCTGATGGGCCATATATCGATTCATTCAATTCAGGATTTACTTTTTGCTTCGCGATAGCACCTTTAGAGATGGATGAAGTTTGTTCTTCCATTTGATGGAAGTTATTACATATTTCTATAAGTGATTGGGAGTTTGATGTGCCTTTAACATTACTGTACCAATTTTCGGAAGCACCAGTATTATCAGTTATGGAAGAAGTGTCAAAAGGATCATTAAGAGTTACCACTTTGTATGAATTTGGTACAACACTTTGGCTAAATTCTACTGTATTCGAATATGTCGGGGGCATTTGATATGGGGGAGGTTCAATCCGGTTGGCATATGTTGGAATAGTAGATTCTTCTGATTCTTGAGCTGTTGGCACATCGATTGGCGCATCCAAAATGCAGACGGAATTATTAATAAACAGAGACGGGCTGCCAGACAGATTTTGTGACGATAAACTTGAGCTTTCGTTACCTTCTGGTGATAAGTCTATTAAAATTCCTTCTTCTTGTTGATTTGTTTTTAAATTGTTTGATTTTGGCTGAGGAGGTCTGTTAGGCTTATTTCGAAGAAGCCCCTGGTCACCTTTTTCGTTAACTAATTTATTATAGGCGAACTGCTTTATTGCGTTACTTCGACGCTCCTTAACTTGATAAGATACGCACTTCTTGCGACGATCGATAAGTTTGCTATCTAAGAAATATTATATCATTAAATATAATAAAAACATAACAACGAGTTTAAAACCTCCTCTTAGTTGTACCCCTCCGTCCATGTGGGATGTATCAAGAAAAGTTGGACTTCCCCAAGAAGGGCCAAATGGAGACCCGTGTCCAGTATGGCGTAATGTATCATGAAGAGGTCGACTTATATCGGCAGACATTTTGGGTTTTTCTAGAATACCTCTGAAAATAAAATTAGAAAAAAAATTTAGCTAACACAACTAATGAATCAAGTCAACTAAAATTATGAATGTAGTTGTAGTAATAGCGGTAAATCGCTGACAAAACCAAAGGGCATTTCCAGTAAAATTCTGTATAATTCTAATAATTTGCATAATAATAGTAGTAGGTGCTTTTTCCTTAACCAGTTGAGTCAAACTCCATGGAAAGTATGCGTGTTATTCGAATAAAAGTCAACAGTCACCCACGATAAAATGATTAAAAAGATAGGTAAATACAAATTTTGAAGTTAAACGGTTTTATCTAAAATTCGATCAAAATGTAGGCCCATTTTGATGCTCCTATAAATCAGATTAATATTACCCTAATAATAGCCTATAGAAAAAATTGAAGAGAGAACGGCAAGCATGGAAATATTACTTGTGATCGCTAATAAGATATTTATTTTCGAGATATTTAAATGATTCAAAAACATGAGATAGGATGGAAGCAAGTGCAATTACTATGTAGTTGTAATAGTATAAGCAAGTTTCCACCTAGATGGAAACGCTTCTGTTAAGTACTGCCGGTAAAAGAGTTTGCGCAGAGGTTTGGCCCCAAAGAAAAGTCGCAGTGTTTTAAAATAACAGAGGGTTAGATACAAAATTCTTACCATGGCGCTAGTACACTAACGCACGCTATACAACATTTTTAATCATATATCAATTAGGAAACGTATTCTGTACAACAGAATCAAGGCTCCACTCTTCTACAAGCCCCACTCCGGCATAAAAATTTTTAAATGCTATTATTGCTGCCAAAATTCTATACAAAAAAAATTGACTCATCTAAATCAGTCCACACGCTAAAGACTTAGCCTGCCCTCCCCATCCTACCTAATTTTATCTTATAGTAGCAATGGCGGATCATACTCTATAAGACAAAAAAGAATCACCCAAATGCTTGCGCATGCCTAAATTTTGTTTGAGAATGCCTAACTTTTTGCCATAAAATTGACGTGACTATAGGAAATCATGAATTTGCCAAACGAACATGAGTCGAGGTCGTAAAAGCATTCTTTAAAAGTGTAAAATCCGGACATTTGAATGCAGCACACTTGCTTGCGAAAGTTCTTTTAGCGATGTTAACAGAGAACGTAGATTGAATCGAATTTCAAGGAGCGAAAAACGTCTGGCAGATTTCTCTGCAATATGATCGATGATAGCTTGTGGGAAACATTCTGCAAAATTCCAATGCAAAGAAAAATCGCAAGGTTAAACTCTATTAAATATATTATTCAATTAATATTATCTCTCCTCCCGCAAACCCTTGTGACGCGTGGAGTGGAATCAACCGATTCGATTTTCATCAAACTCAGTATTCAGGGTCTTTTGGAATTGACGATTTTTTTTATGATGCAGCCAAAACCCTATGATACGTTTAGCATGGCTATGGCCGGAAGGGAATTAGGGTAAGGAGAATGAAGAAAATCGAATGTCTTGTTTTTGTATTTTTGTGCGCTGGACAACAAGCCCAGAGACGGAATGGATTTTTTTTGTTCACGAAAAACTCGTAGGCAGGCCAAAATACAAGGGACCTACACTTCAAGGTGGATGTCGAATCGCCGGACGAATTTTTAAGAAATTGTCTGTTATCGGATTTTGAAAAGTCAAAATGACGGATCCAGTATGGCATTGGCGAAACTTCTTAAAGAAAGTGCAAAATTTGTTCTGGCTATACTTGTATGTTTGTTTATTATATGAGGGATTGCGAGCGGGGAGCACCTCGGGGCAGGTTATCCTTATAAAATCGCAATGTACAAGGTCTTAGTTTTATATTTTTATCCCATGGAGGGCTTGGACACGCGAGTATTTGATTTCAATGCATCGGAAGCGAAAATGGTTAGTAAATATGTGATTCAAATTCGTTTCTTAAGTTATAATTCTAATTTGACTTCAGTTACATTGGAAAATGATCACAAACTTATTAAAATAGAACAACAATGACCGAAGAAGCTTTAAATCCTAGTCATAACAATTTGGTTGTTAAGTTGAAATATGGAGTTTGTTTAACTTAAGAGGCATTTCAGTTGTAAATAACTCAATAAATGATCAATATAACACCGATTTTATTTGATAATCATCCCACAGAACATGAGCGGATAATGCTCAAAAATACTTTAGTTTTTGGGGTTTTTACTGTGCGCCGGTGCGGTTGGAAGGCCGACACATTTTCACTTACCTCACTTCAATTAAAAAGATACTCGATTTGCAATATTTTTTCTTATTATCTTATTTTTCTGAGGCATGCTCGGCATACCTAAATTTATTGGCTCGTTTCCCTATGTGTGTAACAGAAACAATATAACATAAAATATCTAAATATCCCGCATGTTGAATATAATGACTGACAAAAATAATAAAAAACAGAGTTATTACCTGGGAAATATTCCAATCTCAAATGACCGTTGATTTTGTCCTTTAATAAGTTTAAGTTCCAGCCTTCCATCAATAATAGCGATAAAATCATTCTCCTCAATTTTTAGTCTGTTAGGTTCGTTGTAAGATGTAATAGCCTTCAAGAGCTGGGGTGGAGATCCGGCAAGAAATTCTCTAAAAATTAATAATGTATATATGGTAAAGAAACAAGCTAATGCCCGATTACTTTATTGCAGCAAACGTAGGTCGTTCTGACGGAGTTTTATCCCAACACTGCAACATTAGTTGATACACATCTGGGGGGCAAGTGTCAGGATGATGTAACCTTTCTACTTCTCGGTGAATTTTTCTTAAAATTTGCTGTCCATTAAGACCTACCCATGGATCTTCACCAAAAGTATACATTTCCCATAACGTAACGGCAAACATCCACGTATCTGATGCGTGACTAAATTGCCTATATAGAAGAGATTCAGGTGCGCACCATGGAAATGGAACTTTTTTATGTTCTGTCATCACATAACAATCTTCTTGCTGCGGTAGTGCACGCATTAACCCAAAATCTCCGATCTTAATTTTATTTCCTGAAGCTAAAAGAACATTTCGGCATGCAAGATCCCTATGCAAAAAACGCTTGCTTTCCAAATACGACATGCCTGTCGCTATTTGTACCGACCAATTCCAAATAACAGGTAAAGGTGTATGCTTACATTGCTTTCTCAATGTGTCTAGCAGGGAACCTCTTTCTGCTAGTTCTGTAACCATCATCATTGGTTGCGATAGCACTACTCCATGCAAACGAATTAAGTTTGGATGGTCTAAGCTATGCATTGCTTGCACCTCGTGGAAAAAATCTTCAATAATGCCAGGTTGAGTAAGATTATCCGCTTTTAAAACTTTTACTGCAACTGGCACAATCCGATTTCCTGGAGCATTCCATTCTCCTTTTCTTACTACACCAAAAGAACCATCTCCTAACTTAATACCTAATGTAACATCTTTTTCGTGAATTAAACATGTTAAAGATTTGTATTGTGTAGATTCAATCGGGGGATTAGGTTGCTTTTTACTTGGCTGTTTTCCACCGCCTATTAACTTGGAAAGAATATTTTTTCTCCATTGGTGAGCTTTCTTTTTTCGAACTGATTCCATTAGTCGCCTTACAGCAGGTTTTCCAAGGCCACATTTTTCTAAATCGTCAGAATGAACATAGTCAAAATGTGGTAATCGAGTAATTTGCAGGTCATCTCTTATTCGAGTCAAAAATTGCTCTAGTTGAACTTCACGTAGAAGGTCCTCTAGCCATTCTGTATCATGGTCCGTCATTTTCTGAAAAAAAAGTAAGTATATATAATTCGGTATTTAAAGAGAAAAATATTTCCAGATTATCTAAATAACAACAAAAAGAAGTTTGAAGCAATTTATTTATACTTGAAAATATTAAAGTAATTTCATTTCAGTTAAATTTTGCTTCTTTTGTTTATTTCTTCTATGACCAAAAGTATTGCACAAAATTGGTAACATATCATTACCGAATAAAAAATATGTTCCCTCAAAAGGAAATTAATTAAAAGCGCGGAAATTCCCGAATCAATTGGGGATCGAACTATATCAAAATATATATATTTTGATATAGTTATTTATAGGACGACGTTTCGACTAAAAAAAAGTTTATATCATCGGCGGGAATCGCAAGATAGTTTTATTAAAAGAAATGCGCAAAGGCTTGTTTTTTCAATTATTTCTATGGGTTTCAATTAATAAACATGTATCAAATTGTTAGATACAGTTTGATGTGATTTGGTATATCGAGACCCATGCACACATGCACCGGACGCCAATGTTCATGACCCCGAGTCAGTTAGTTGGCTCACCGAACTAGATACTGCTGTTCTGGCAGCATGACTTATGTGTTGACGCCATTTATTTGGATTGGGTATGGGTACGCGGATTCAACGTGTGTGCCTAGAGCCTCAGCTATGAAATGAAACTGGGAAGGGAGAAGTTTGGAATACCACTAGTGGGCGTTAATAAGGTGCCGTGCAGGCTGAACTGGGATGGGAGGGGGGGGGGGGATCTTGCCCCTTGTCTGACTCACTCACTCTACCATTAATACCGAGCTCTCTTTGGGTGTCAGAAAATTAAAGGGAAAGGAAAGCAGAGGAAAACCTAAGAAAAGCAAATAACATAAAAACTAAATGTGACCTTGCAAAGAAAGCACCTCAGCCCTAAGATGTTATAATGCTGATTGGGCGATCTCACTCCTTAATTTATTAAAAACTCACGGGAAACCGAGGCTCGAACCGCGGAACCATGGAATCGTGCCACTCAATCAATTGATCCAACTCCGTCTTAATTATTATGTATTGTGTACTGATTCAAGTGAAGAGAATATAACCGAATATAATCATTCATTATTATAATCAAGAAAGGGAAAGGCGATTGTATTGGACTATTTGTATAATATACCTATATAATATAAAAAAATTCGCTGCAATTCTATTTATAGCCCGTCCGGTGCATACTTACCGCTGCTCCATTTGAGCTCCTGTTGCGCGTTCACATTTATTGTTATAAAATGTTTGAACGATTTGAAAAAAAAAACAAGTGTTTATTCTCAAAAGTATAAAGAATCGGAATTCGTTAAACGATTTTTTTTTAAATTTTGGCCATATATAACCGCTTAATGATAAATTCAAATTAAAACTTATAAGTTCAGAAAAAATTTGTCTTGTAAAAACGCAGGGAGAAAACTTTTTCACACTACAATTTTTTGTCTTAAAATCAAACACAGCTTTGTTAAGCTGAGAATCGGCTACAAAAAATAATAAAATAATGGATTATTTTCAATACCATTTTAATAAACTTTTATAAGGATAATGGTCTGAAACATTTCTTAAGACTTGTTGACTGTGAGTATAAGAATGGCATTCAAGTTGTGGAATAACAATCATAATTATTTAATCACAAATAATCACAATAATTTTGGGAACTTCCTAAAAAAAACTGGGACCGGAAAAGAATGTCGCTTCTCCAGATGTCAATATTTGTTTATCACTTATGTGATGTCATTGTGTACTTCATAGTCGTGCCAAAGACATTTTAAAGTTAAAGTGACTTGTTTACTTGTAAATAATAAGAATAATAATTTTTTTTTTTAATTTTAGGTGAAATTGCCAGCCAAATACCAGAAGAGGTACATATCCAGCATTGTATGCTTTTTGAATTTCACATTTAATGCCCTTGGATAAACATAGCAAATGTTTTTGGTAGCAACTGTTGCGTTACTACAGTTGCTACCAAAAACATTTGCTATGTTTATCCAAGGGCATTAAATGTTCGTGAACGCCAACGGTGGTTATCTAAGTTCAGATCCGGTAATTTTAATCTTTCCGACTCGTATTGATCAGGAAGACCAACAACCTTAGACAATGACGTGTTAAGGGTGGAAGTCAGACAATCGAGGAACTGTCAAACACTCTTAACCAACCTTGGTCAACCATCCAAGAACACTTACAACAGGTAAAGTATGGAGAGCAGGTTTTTGGGTACCGCATAATCTGTCCGAACAAAACAAAGCTAACCGCAACCACATGCAATTTATTGCTTCAACGCGGAATCGTTCAATTTGAAGTATTGAAAGCTGGGCAAACTGTGAATGCAGATCTTTACTGTGAACAATTGAATCGAGTAAATCAATCTTTAATTGAAAAGTGTCCAACGATTGTCAACAGAAAAGGCGTTATTCTGCAACACGATAATGCAAGATCGCACTGCGCAATTAATTAATTTATTAACTAATTAATTGGGGTGGGAGGTACTACCTCACAAACCATTCTCGCCCGGTAATGCACCATCGGATTTCCATATATTCTGATCGCTTCAACACTTTCTATGTGACACAAAATTAGAAGATTTGGATGATATCCAAAATGTCATCTCCAGAAATTTTGCTCAAAATTCAATTGATTTTTATCGATCCGGCATTGACAATTTGCACAATATATGACAAAAGGTTGTTGAAACGAGAGTGATTACATTATTGATTAAAAATAAAAACATATTAAAAAATTATTTGTTTGAATTTAATGTAAAAAACAGACATTCTTTTCCGGTCCCCCTAATATTATTGAAACTCGTAGATTTGTCGAATTAGAAGAAAATTAGGGTTATTAGACAAAATAATTAACTTGTTCATTTCATTGCTTCTGTTTCTTGCACAGACAAGAACTACTATAATTTAATATTCATATTAATAGTGACTATTCAAAATGTAGGAATAAAATTATTAAAATTAACCTAAAAAGTGAAAAAGGGATTTTTTAAGAAAATAGTTCTTAACAAAAGTTGAACTAACTTCACAAACAACTTTAAAATGCATAAAATAATACTTAATTTTAGATCTCTTATGGTATTTTTAAGTTTAAAAAAACGTTCAAATTAAACAAACAAAACATCAACAACAAAAGTAGTCAATCTATACAAACATATATTTATCCTTCTTCGCGAGCTAAAATGTTAAGGTAGTTTTATAGGATACCTTGAGTGTGGTAGTTGTTTTGTTTGCTATAATTGCACTGAATGCAAAATGTCTAATAGATATAATATTAAATATTATTTTTGCTTTTTAGCGCTCTTTGTAAAGTGGATTCAACATTTTTTTTAAACTATTTTATTTTGCAATACTCGAAATTTGATCGTCGTATGAACAAAGAGATTTCAACAATTGCAGATGTAGCGCAATCATCTATAAATCATCCAAATTCGGAAACACCTTACGAAATTAGCCATGGCTACCCTTTCATAACCTCATCCTAAATACAAAATTCTTGACATAACGCTAGACGCTGACGTGCTTTTATCCTCCTACCCTAACAAAAATATTGTTGTCATGATACAAATGGAGCAATATAAGGGAAGTTGTCCGGTTGTGGGCACAGTTAGCTATTTAAGCCATAACTTTGGACGAAGTTAATATTTATGCAGCCATATGTATATGGCTAGAAAGCTAGAGACCTTAGGTAACTCCTAGCAAGAGGATTAATTTAATTTCGTCAAAAAGAAACAAATTATCAACCTTTTCATAAAGTAATCAATTTTGAACACAAAATTTTTTTTATCCGGTTGTGGGCACCCCTGGAAAATCCCCTGAAAATGGGAAAATATGAAATAAAAGGCCACTGAATATAAGAAAAAGGAAATTTATTCATTTTTAAAGCCTTCAGTGGCACAAACAGCAACGGAAAATGGCACAAAAGCCTTTAGAGCAGTACGAATAAAACCCAACAAAACACCATCTTCGACGTTCGAAATGTCGCCCAGCTGCTCATCAACTTTTTTGATGTAGCGCTGCAAGCTACTCAGAGGAACGCCATAGGCTACGGCAGTCGGTTTTACGGGCTCATTGTTAATTTTGCACTGTTTAATGGCTTCGATGTACGCATCCAAATTAATTTTTGGAGTTGACATGGCTAAAAAACACAACAAAAACCGTAAAAATTCCGTTAAGAATTTATTTACAGTTTTTATTTTTGTCTTTGTCACAATTTAAAATGGTTGCTCCGTTAAAAGCGGAAAATTAGTAAACTTAATTTTTTATAATTTAGGTTATTTAAAAAATTAGCATTTCGCAAAATTTCACAGAAGAAACGCTTCTCACGCCTAAAATGAGGACTATGGGAGGACTGTTTTCAGTCTTACCGTTTTCGTCAAGGTTATGATAAGTCGGGGAGGTTATGTTCACATAAACAACCTTAGAATATAGAACTAGAGGTAGTGCCCTGGCCTGTACGTGTAATCGTAAGTGTTTAAGCATCTTTCTTACTGGCACAGTGAGGAACGGGATGTGCAGGGTTGTCGCCTGAGATTGACAGATGGCAAATTGAAATTGCAATCGTTAGTTCGGTCGAAATTATGCGCGATATTATTCGAAATATAAAGTAATTACTGAAAAGTATTATTAAAATCAAGACTATATTAGTAGAGTGATTTGTTTTTAAGAACTTTGAGACAGTTTATACACTTTAAAAGACAGATTTTTTAAATGAAGTGTGCAGTGCATTGTTGCAAAAATAATCGACGGTGGATTCGTGGAATATCTTTTTTCAGGCAAGCAACTAGCATAAATATGTTTAATTTCATATTAAATAATTAAAACTCTTAAGCCAAAACAGACTAACAAAGAAAATCAAAGTTTCTGTCCCCATTCTCAGTTTGTTTACATTCTGATGAGTTGGAATTTCTGTGTCGCCTGAGATGTCCAGTGGCGGTCAGCCCAAATGTAGTTAAATTTCAAAACTTATGTTGGCCCCGTCAATCGCAAGTCCGTTTTTTTACTACTGATATGGAGAAAACTACCACAAAGATACACTTCTAACACATGAAAGAAAAATGCTTGATTTTTCTGAGCGATGATGTGCACTTCCTCTAGTTATATATTCTAAGTAAACAACGATATTTGACAGTTTTTTAGCCGAACACACGCTTTGAGCGAAAAAAAATTAGGTGTCCACAACCGGTAAAATGTTGTTGCCCACAACCGGGAAATTCAGAGCAGTCAAAAAACGACCAGCAAATTTTTTCGGTGCGAAAATCCGATATAAAATCACAAAATTTATTGAATTTCCCTCAGAAATATACATTATACTGACCTTTTTGAAATCATTCACTTCAATTTATCGCACTTTGAACACAATCAACAATTAGATAACTGTTGATTGTCACACATGAAAAAATTTTATCGACTGTAGCTACTACGCAGTTCCCTTATGTTTCAGCACTAAAATATCGTGCTGACATTGCGCACAAACGACAATTGTCAGATCAGCTGCATCTGCTCACTGTCAAAAGTTATGCAGGATAACCGGATAATGCCCACAACCGGTTACATCACCCTACTCTATTTAGCAATAAACGAATCATTGAAATCGGTCCACGCGTTAAGAGCTTAGCCCTCACCACCCAAGGTCCAAATTTTTTTCTCAATGTCACTGTCAACAGCTCAACGTTTTGGATCGTCGTTCGAAGGTGGTCAAATTCGGACGAACTTTTCATTCTTTATTTCAACGAGAACAAATGATTGGTATATACCGCTCTATAGAGGGAAAGCCAATCAACTGTTGTCACCCTATCCCCCCTTAACCTTGATTACACTAATATTGTATTTATTTTATATATTTTTATTTTTATTATATCTTAACATGCGTTGCTACACGACACTGTACTTCGTTTGATAACACAGGCCTTCGAGGTTTTTTCCCTCTGGACAATGAGTACAGTAGACTCTCGATAATATGCTGCTCGATAATTGGCGGCCTCTCCTCGGTCATCGCGATCATTTATTTCTTCTCCGAAATAAAAATATGCTCTCCTGAAATTCTCGTTTTCATTGTGAACTTGCAAATACCAAGTCAATGGTGGTTGCTTTTGGTGTTAGTTGTTAATCTTTCGGTTGTGTTTACCTTTCTAATATTCTAAATTAACAATCTTGAACTTTTCTGTTTTACATCTCTGAATTTTCTGGCAATAAGTGAAAAGAGGAAACATATTTTTTTGAGTAAAAATGATTTTATTGTTCTTTCATTAATTTTTACCCCCCTCGGATAATTTGCCGATCTCGCTAAATGGCGGCATCTCCGGTCCCGAGGACCGTCAATTATCGAGTGTCTCCTGTAGTTGTTTCCGAGCTCTATCACTTCAGGTTTTTGAGATATTTTATCCTAAAAGTGAAAAAACACTGTTTTTGTCATATTTAAGGTTATGTAGCACCGCGATGTTTTTTTTTTTAAACTATATCTTCTTTTTCGGCGAGATATCGCATTTTGAAATTTTCATATCCATGAATCGGCTTGAAAATATTAATTGCCATAAAAAAACGCTTAAGGTTTTACATAATGATATTTATACAGTATACAGGGCACTTATTTTAATAGATGTAAAGGTACGGTTCCATGATGCATTTTTCTCATGCGTTTAGCGCACGACGCAAGGAATATAGTTGCATCCTGTTCATGCACAAAAGGCATGCGATTTTCTGTTTCAACGGTATGCTTTTTATTCCAGGAATCCACCATGCGGATATTTCTTTATGTTAAAATATTGCCCAACGAAGTAGTGTCTGCTGATGTTCGCGAAGCTACACATTTTATAAGGTATCATTTTGAAGGTGCAATTTTAATATAATTTTAAAGTAAAACATTCCAGGCGAAAGAAAAATTATTTCTTACAAGCAACCCGAAAACAAAAGTGTTTGAAATTCGTCACAACATACGCTACAGCTAAAAGGTGTTTTTTATACAATGGACAAACAATTTCATGTTACAGTTATAATATGATTTGTTGTTTAAGATTACTATGTATATATATATATATATATATATATAAATATTATTTTATTTTGAATCTTACTTCTTATTTATTGTTGCCTAATTTTTTAGATACTTTTCCACTGATTTGTTTACCCTAGATAACATAGGGTTCGAGAGCGAGTGTAAAAGCGGTAAAGAGACTAAGAAAAATCAAGTAAAATAGAAACAACTTGGCTATGTCATTAGGGTGCGCTGCTGTAGAAGATGTTGTCGTTAAAATAGGAGATCTGCAATGGTGCGCCCCTTCGGATTTCCAAATTATGGTTTAAATTAATCATGTAGAATGTCACTAAGCGAGACTTTTCTAAAAGATAATTTCCTACATATTATATAATAAATTAAATGTTCCTCTCTTTTGTAGCCACCAGTCAAAACTATGAGATGTAACTGTCGAACGGCTATACTAGGTGTATTACTAGTGTAAGTAAATTATACAGTTATGTCGCTAGGGAGTGCTGTATATTTATTTTTTAATTTTTAAATCGAGTCACTAATTTTTATCAAATTTTTGATTGGAAAGTAAAGATTAACAAAGAGAAACTTAAAGCACATAATTGTTTTTGCGCCATCGTACTAACAAGGTATCTGCAGCTCCTCGCATGAGTATATTTTAATAAGTGAAAAGTTACTATTCTATGATCTTACATTTCGACAAAATTGGCAATTTAGTCTGGCATATACGCAAGCGGAAGTACGGATTAAAGCTTATTAGCATATTTAATAAAAAAAACTATCTGGAGTTAAACCCTGTTTTATAACAATGACTATTCTGGAAGATGCGGCAATTTTGTTATATTATAAATATATTATTATTTATATGAAAAAAGATTTTAATTGAAATTTCTACACTATTTAAACAAAAAAGGAAATAAGTTTTAATTAGAAATTTCCTTTATTTCTTTCTCTTAAAAATGAAAGTGACCACTCAACATGACCTTTTAATTAACTGAATAAACTTATACTTACAAAATGAACGCTAAGTAGTTGCACGGTCATATCACTCCATTTAGATAAGAAATTAGTCGATAACTACCTGCTTAACTTTACGTCGTGAGCTCTCACTATTTGCGGCCCAATTCATTAAGTAAATTGAAAGCTCTCATTCAAATGTGTATACATTTTAACTATGTTAGTCAAGGTCAAGGTTTATTAGTTGCGGTTGTGATTGGTATTGTATTTGTAATAGCCAAATGAATGAACGTTTGTCAACTGCACTTAAATAATTTTAATCTCAATAAAATAACAAAAATTAAGCAAATTTTTTACGGACAATAAGATTTATGAGTTTAGTTTTATTTGAATGAGTCCGTAATAATGGAACTGCAGAATGGTTTTATACAACGATAGAGAAGTGAATTTTTATCTTTATTAATGAATTCAGAGGTGCAGCCAAGCCAATGGCTAATAACATCTAAAAGAAAATGTAGTTGAGGGAAGCAAATAAACTTGACATGTACCTAATGTAGGAATGCATACAGCTGCCAAAGCAAAGCATTTTCCTTCCTAGCCCTTCCGATTCTTTTGCGGCATTTACGCATACGAAGGAAAACCTCTAAGAACATATTAACTTTTTCTGCTTTTGTAAATTAAATCTATTTGCTGTAAATTTCCAACAACCTAAAACTCCACTCTATTATGATTTCGGATTATAAATTTATTTAATTCCTTTATCAATACACACTTTTTAAAAGATGAAAACAACATTCAAAATTTAATTGAAAGCGGATAAGGAATACAAAAAATATAAAGACAACGTTATTTTTGTAATTAACACACCTGTTTTTTATTTTTATTAATTTGCCATCTTATTACCTTTCCAATAAGGCACATCTCAAGGAGGAGAAAGGATTAATTAGAAAAACCGCTTCCTTAGAAGTCAAAATTCGTTAAATAAACCAAATTTCTAAAAGAAACGGGCGAAAATGTATGTTTAGGCTACACAGGTTATTTATTTTAATTATTGCTGCAAAAAGTTATCAAGTTATAAAGTTATCAGGCGTTCTGTTACTAATACATGATGGAAATTTGGCTATAAAAGAGGGTCATTCAGCAAGAATACCGATCATAGTTAAAAGACAAATTGATACTACCGGTGTTCTTTAGCTAAAATTATTAAAACTGAGCATTTACTTCTGAGGAATACGCGGATATAATTTACATTTATTGTGTAGTAGACGGACACGAAAAAGCGGCTGTACTGGAATATGAAAGGAGTTTCCTTAACCGACGTGCACACCAAAAAATGGACTTTCCGAAGGATAAGAGAAACCGGAAGTGTAACTTCAAACAGCACGGAATTGCGCGTTGAAACATCGGAAGATTTTGCCGACGTCGAGCAGTAAATAATAACGCTCGTCAGGCAAGACCCTGAAACGAGCCCGAGACGAGTCGCAACACGATTAGGAGGGTTTTCAGTTAAAGTTACTCATCGAGGAGGATCACGTCCATATCATCACATCCCAGTTCAAGGAATACTCGAGGTAGATTTCGAGAGATTAGAATTTTGCATTTGGTTTCTGGAAAGCGACATTCTGTAGACGGATGAATAGCAGTTCACTGCGGATGGTGTCAAGAACTTCCACAACCTCCATACCACCCACATAGGACAACGGTGGTCTAAATAATAACAATGGTAATAACACAATTCTATGTAAATTTTTTTAAGTGTGCAAAACAATAGCAATAATATATAATAAAATATAATTTATTTCGAGTGCTATTATTGGCTCAAACGCTTTTTTACTGATTTTTTTTAATTTATTTTCTTCTATTCTCATCGCAATTTTTGTCAGCTGCTCATATGCTTGACGCTAATGCTGTGGTATATCGCGTGGAGAATTCCGTCAGTGTTTTCCATTTTGATCAGCCGCTTTATCAGTTGGATCTCGAGCGAGATTGGGTTGCATCTAGTATTTTTCACCCCTCAACTTAGCCTGCCAAACTGTATTCACAAGCAGGCGCTGGCAGGCTGGGGCGATTGCGCAGCCAGTAATTGGACTTGAAATCGAAAATTATGGATCTTTAATTGCTACTATTTTTCCAATGTTGCATCACTACGAGCAAGCCGAATTACAATTAAATTAAAACACAATCAATAGTTAAAATGAGAATGCTTAAGGCAACAAATAAACTTAACAATCGCTGTACAAAAAAAATTAAAAGTGTACTACTAAATAATGTAACCATAAAGAACCCTAGAAAGTACAAAAGGAACGAAAAGAAATTATAAAGGAACCTACAAACTACTGAACAATTAGGAAAAAGAAATTTAAGGTGGTTGATATATGTAGATGAATGAAAAAAGGTCTCCTTTTCAAGGCATATTTAAACAGCGTAAAAGTGAACCGATGTTTCTAAATGTTTTTGCATATTTTATTGAAAAACCAAAATAACAGATTTTTCTGTGTGCAAAAAGTGCAATGTGACGACGCTGGGCGCCCAAAAAGCGGCTTACATTTCACTAAAAGCAAAATCAGACTGTTGCTATTGGTCAGAAAAAAAAATTAAAACGTTTTCCATAACATAAGTTTTGGCTTCCATACAAACCTAAGTTTTCGAAAAAATATTGCAAAATGAAAAAATGGCAGCTGAAAAACAAAAAACCGGCAGTATTTTCGATTTTATTCGCTTGAAAAAATACTTTCTTTTTGGAATTTGTCCATTTTTGAAGGTTTAGATAAAAGTGATATGACTTGAGCAATCTTACTTCAAGTGGTAAAAAACGCTATTTCGAGATAATTTCTTTAAGATTTCACCAACAGGAAAACTGACGGAAATCTACGAATTTTCTACTCACACCTCTTGTTTGTTTACATCTCGCCTTCTTCTTCCGGGTACTAAACTAAACGATGAAAAGAATTTAGAGTCATATACAAAAACAAAAAGAGATAGATCAAGAGACAGAGGCTGGCCGGATCTGTCCGGGTGCTGGAGTCCGACGCGGTTGCGCGAGTCTAGCTGATACTATATGTTAGTTTTCAGTGTGATGGAATTGGAATATCGTAAAATCGGTCTAGGTACATGTTCTTAAGACCCTAATGAACCAATTTATGAAGAGAAAGAATTTTAGGTCGATGAAAGAAAAATAGTTTTTTAAAAAAAAGTTGAACCGACTTCACAAAAAGCGCTAAAACCATAAAATAATTTTTAATTTTATATCTATTACGACATTTTGAAGTCAGTGCAAATCAAACAAAACAAACAACTAAAACAAAAATAATTAAACGTCATTTCTTATGATCCCGTGAATGTAGTATTAGTAATATTATGTATTATTTTCAATTGTGGTACTGTACTTGTTTTATTTGCACCGACTTCAAAATATCGTAATAGATATAATATTCAAAATTGTTTTATGCCACGGTCCACGCGTTACAAAGTTAGATCCCACCCCCACCCCAACCCCACCAACATTTTTTTCTCGTGGTATCAACCAGGGATTAAACTCTACCTAAAGAAAAAGAATTATCCAAATCGGTCCACGCGTTACGAAGTTAGACTACTCTTCCTCTTTTTGTCTCCTGTTAGTAATGGGGAATCATACTTTGTACAACAAAAAAAGAACCATCCAAATCGGTCCACGCGTTACAAAGTTAGGTTTCACCCCCACCCCAGCCCCACCAAAAAGATTTTTGACATGGTATCAATCGCTAACCTCTTTGCACACTTCTTCAGTAAATCTTTCAGCGACAATTCTCTACAACCCGACCTTAACTATTTTGCATTCATGGCCAAATGCACTCAAACGTCGTTTTCATCTTTTGACCCTGATCCTGAACTAATCGCCGCCAGTATTAATAGGTTTGAAGACGACTTTCACCCAGGTCCTGATGGCATTCCGGCCATCGTTCTGAAAAAGTGTACCATGCATCTAGTCCAACCCCTTACTTTGCTTTTTCGTCTCTCGGTTACTCAAGGGGTTTTCCCTCAATTATGGAAAAATTTGTATATTATTCCCATCTTCAAAAAAGGTTGCAAGAACGATGTGTCCAACTACAGACCCATTGCTAAATTATCATCCATACCTAAACTATTCGAAAAATTGGTCTATGATTCCATGTTCTTCCACTGTAAGTCTATCTTCTCACTCTCCCAGCATGGCTTCCTCAAAGGTAGATCTACAACCACCAACCTTACTGACTTCGTCTCTAAAACCCTATGTGCCCTGGAAAACGGTAAAGATGTTGATGTTATCGCCACCGATTTTAGTAAAGCCTTCGACAAGATCTCCCATAACGTTATCTTGTTCAAACTTGATCGCCTAGGCTTTCCCCCCAGATTCATCTCCTGGATTCGATCCTACCTCAACAACCGTCAGTACAATATTCTTTTCAGTTCATCCATTTCTAACCCTCGCTCGTTCCGGCGTCCCTCAGGGCAGCCACCTAGGTCCATTGATTTTTATCCTCACAATAAATGATGTTGAATGTGTCATCAAACACTCAGAGTTGTCCATTTATGCCGATGACATGAAAATAATCAAACATATCTCCTCCACTACCGACTCTCTTCTCCCAAGAAGACCTCGATTCATTCATCACATGGTGCATGAAAAACTTTCTAGAGCTCAATGTCTCCAAATGCCAGTCCATCTCTTATTCCCGCAAGCGTCTTACCACCACCCCGAAAGTCTATATGTTAACCGACGTACCAGTCCCTATCGTTACCTCTTTGTGTGACTTATTAATAATCTGTGATAGTGAACTCAATTTCCGTTCCCACATTGACAGCATAATTAACAGGGCTAACTCCGCACTAGGGTTTGTGAAGCGCTGGTCTAAAGAATTCTCCAATCCTTATGTTTCCAAATCTCTCTACGTCTCCTTCGTTAGACCTCTCCTTGAATATGCCAGCCAGGTATGGTCCCCTACACAAACAACTCACATTAATAGGATTGAATCTGTCCAGCGTAGGTTTATTCGCTTCGCTCTACGTGATCTTCCGTGGGTTGACAGATTCAACCTTCCTCCCTATGAAAACCGTCTGAAACTGATCGACTTACAACCTCTAAGCAAACGTCGTGATGTTTCCGACATTCTCTTCATTTATCAATTATTAACTGGTGCCATAGACTGCCCCTCAATCCTGCAATCTTTACCCATCTATACCAATCCCCGTAACCTTAGGTCCACTCCCCTTTTCCGACTCGACCGCCATCGCACAAACTACGGTCAAAGCGAGCCAATTACCAGGATGTTACGAAAAGTCAACGACCTTTCCTCTTTTGACTTCCATCTGAGTAAATCATCACTCCACAAAGCCTTATATCTTGACCCCGCCCATCTTGATCCTGATCGCCTACTTTAATTCTTCTTCTTTACGCCTTCTGCCAGTAATAAATATATATAGCTCAAATAAAATAAATAAATATTGTAGCTTATACTTTTTATTTATTTATTCTTAATTATTCATTTATTATAGTCTGTAGAATTAGTATTAAGTTATAGCTTGTGTTTTTATTTTATTTTTTTGTATTTTTTATGCAATAGCTTGTATTAATCTTAAATAAATAAAATAAAAAATCGGTGAACATACTCTACCTAACCTTTACTTCAATAAAAATAAAAACATCCTATTCAGAAAAAATAAAAATAAAGAAAAACTACTGGTTAAAATATTAAGACAGCTTTATCCTTTAAAATAATAGTCTTTGGCTCGGATGCAATTAAGTAACCTACTGTATTTATTGTTCAAATTGTATGCAACCAGACAGAAAATCCCGTTATTAGAACTATAATTGGTTAGCTTACAATCAGCAATCAGTTTTTTTTAAATCTATGGATAGCAACAGAACAGGAGTGTTGGCTTAATATTTAGTAAATTTAAAAACTGCGGAAATATCTGTTGACGAGATAACTTTGTGGCAGGTAAATTAAGTAAAAATAAATCATAAGAACGCTTTTCAAATCCTTGTTTTATTTGTATAGGTCGTTGCCCTTCATAATAATGGATTAAGCGATTTAGTAATAGCAGAACAACTACACATAAGCAAAACGTGTGCGCATCAAGCTATTCAAAGGCATAACGAATATGGAACCATTAGTAATAGGAAGAATTCAGGTCGTCCAAAGGTATTTACCCCTCGCATTAAAAGATTTTGATTAAGTTGGTAAAAAAAAATCGAACTGAAAGCAGTATGGACATAGCTATTCAACTTCTTGAAAAACTGGAACTCAATTATCGTCTGCACTCATAAGAAAAGTGCTTTGCCAGGAGAATTTTCTTTCTTTACAAAAAGTCATGCTAAGTCTAGATTGTTATGGTGCAGAGCTCATAAAAATTGGGCATTGCAAGATCATCTGTCGATAATATGGTATGTTGTAACACTTTCGACAGGCGATATTTTCGTTAAAACTTCACTTCGGTTTGTAGATAGTGATACAAGAAGCGATATACATAGGTTAAATGTAAGTTTTTTTTTAATATTATTTGCTGTAATCTATAAAATTATATATTAAGATCAATAAAATTGAAATAATAAAAGTATTTTAGATTATATAAGTTTTGTAATGAAAATTCAAATTAAATTTAAAGCCCTCTTGAATTGTCTCTTATTTTCTGTTTTTTCGTCACCAATCGGAAATTTTATCCATTTAGGAAACAAATTCTTCTCCAAGGCGCTACTTATTTCATCTATAAATTTAGAAACCATAGACCATTGAGTTAAGCATCACATCTAAAATAGTTCTTTGATAAGAACCGGTAGCATAACAGTTTTGAAGAGAGAGGAATTCTTGAATTTTTTTTCTGACCTTTCCTCCAATATTTCCAAAAAAGCTTCATTGGATACACGGAATGATTCTTGAAACGAAGAAATTTAAAACTGTGTCATAAAAATGCACTTTTTTGTGCACAAAATATATAAAAACTACTTTTGTTTGGCATATCCATAACATTATGTCGCTGCCGTATGAATCGCTTTTTCGTCTTCATTTTCGCTGTCCTCCACAAATAAACCAATCCCACTTGAAAAATTCATCATATTAATTCATAATTAGTATTGTATAAAAATTTAAAAGAGCAAAATTTGTAATGCTGAATGTATGCGGAATGTCAAAAAGTTCGAAAAATATTTCGAAAATGATAGAATCGCTTGTCGAGCGAAAATATATATATAATATATGTAACATAACACCAAAGCGATATTTTCGCTTCGATTATCGCTTTCGATGTGATGTTATAACATCTTGCAGCCTGCAGCCCGGATTTAAATATCATAGGAAATATATGGAAAATGTTAGTGATAGGGTTTAAAAAGGAGATCAAAAAATATTAACGACCTAAAAACGATTTTACAAGAGAAGTGGAAAAATATTCCAATAGAAGCAGTTTAAAATTTACCATATCTATGAGCCGTAGGATCCCCGACTGCATCCGAGCCAAAGGCTACTATTTTAAAGTATAAAGCGGTCTTAATATTTTAAGCAGTAGTTTTTTTGCCTTTTTTTATGAATGTGATATTTTTATTTTCATTATATAAGGTTATTGAATTAACAAAACATTATTTAAATAAAGTTATAGATTTTAAAATCTGAGGATTCATAAAACTTACCGAGTGGTCTTAATTTTTTGCACACGAACGTATAGTTCAACTATACGAATTAAGACACAACGATAGATTGAATAAGTTTAAATATGCTAAAATCCAAAATATTGATTGAATATGTACAATCAATTGCAAAAAGATGTAATAAATTTAAAAAGTAAGTTGATTGTAAGTTTATAAAAAGCAAGTACAGTTGCTAATACATAAATGAGTAAGACAGTCTGATAAAAATTTTAAAAAAAATTCTTAATATCATAGCTTTTCTACAGAGCACTTACCTTCCTATATACAGGGTGTTTCAGATCTGACGTGCCAAAATGAGTGGGGTGATATATCTCAACTAGACAAACAAAAAATTGAATAGGGGAGGGGGGGGGGCAATCTCAACCGTTTGGGAGTTACATGAAACTTTCAGTTTTTCATGGTATGCACATTACTCTTTTATCTTTTGATCTACCCAACATAGCGACATCAGACAAACGCTAAAACACTACCATCACTTCCAAAAGTGAAAAAAATGGTTTGCGATTACCTAAAGTTCAGCATTTTCCCAAATTTTCTCCGAACTTGTTTCAATTAGATTGCCCATCTTATAACCTTTCCAAAAAGGTGCAACATGGCAAAGTAGACACAGGATTAGAAAACCCGCATCCTTAGAACTCCCTGAGTACCTAATTATTTTATTGCACTTTAGGTAGGAAATTCTTTAAAGAAACAAAATTTGTAAGATAAAAGGTCGAAAATATTTGTTTTGGGTTAACAGGTAATTAATTTTAATTATTGCTGCAAAAAAGTTATAAAAATGTTAGTGTAATTTTGTTTTATTGCCGATATTAGCTTGTGGTAGCCAGAATTCACACCCTTGTATCCTAACGTTCTGTTACTCGTACCTTTTTTATATATATGTTTTTTTTTTTATATATGATGTTTCCAAAGCTCAGGGGATGCCCTATGATGCTAAAGCACAGCCTTGGCAGGAAAGGAATTAAGGTTGGGGGAAATGGGTTAGAAGGTTGAGTGAAGGAGGTGTCGATGTACGCCCCGTTTGAAAGTTTTAGGCTCATAAGACGAGGGAAAAACAGAAGATGGTAAACTGTTCCACATTCGTGTTGTTCTGCTAAGAAAAGATTCCCGAAATTTGACGGTACGTCCAAATTTGACCCGGAGAGTATAGGGGTGGGAGCGACTTGTAGATCTTGTATCGCGCGTTGTAATGAGTCTATCAGGCTAGCAATTTCGTTAGAACAATGGCCATGGAAATAGCGATAAAAAAGTGAGAGACAACCGACATTCCGTCGATGCTCCAGAGAGTCAAGGCCCTCAGAGATTGAGGAATCGCCAATAAGTTTAACAGCCTTACGCTGAACTTTGTCTAACGCGGCCAATGCGGTGTGTCCTGCCCCTGCCCAAATATGGGAATTATATTCAAGTCTAGGCCTAATGTGGGACTTGTAGATCAACGCTAAGTCGGGTGGGGTGAAATATTTCTTACATCTCTGTAGAAAACCCAAACATTTCATCGCACTTTTACCGATTGCAAATATATGATCCGTCCAGCTAAGATTGCTGGATATCTCAATACCCAAGATCTTTAGGGAGGGTGAATTGGGTATATTCACTCCGTCGACTGAAATGGGTTGGGGGTGAACTGGGCGTTTTTTAAGGGACATTAAACAGCATTGAGTTTTAGATGCATTAAACGTAACACGATTTGCTCTGCCCCAAGCGAGGACCATAGAAATGTCTTTGTTTAATGATCTAAATATGCGTTCCCGATTGACTTCTGTAGCATTTCCACGTGAATTCATTACAGAATCAAATGAGTACGCGAAATCAAGGGTGCTGTCGTCGGCGAAACTATGAATAGGATTGAGAGTAAGGGATAAGAGATCATTAATAAAAAGAAGAAATAAGGTTGGTGAAAGAACTGAACCCTGAGGTACACCGGCATTTATTTCGTAGGAATCAGATGTAACTCCGTCAATTACTACACGGATTGAACGGCCTGACAAAAAGCTCTCTATCCATTTAACGAGGGTAGGGTGCAGACCAAATGTTTGAAGTTTGACTAAAAGGGCAGCATGCCAGACTCTATCAAAAGCCTTTGAAATATCAAGAGCGACGATTTCGGACTCACCGAAATTATGGAGACAATGATTCCAACGCTCCGTTAGAGCCGTTAGTAAGTCTTCGGTTGAGCGGCCAGCGCGGAAACCGTACTGACAATCGTTGATAAGATGGTTATTTTCTAGATATTTCAACAACTGAGAGTTGATGAGTGATTCAAAAACTTTGGATATGATCGAGGTTAGTGCAATTGTCTGTAGTTAGAGGGGTCGGATGCCTCTCCTTTTTTAAGTATCGGCTGGACATGAGCAAGTTTCCATACACTTGGAAATATTCCTGTTGAATATGACAGGTGAAAAAGTTTGCGCAGAGGTTAAGCCAAAGCAGAGGCGCAGCATTTTAAAACAAGGGGCGAGAAACCATCAGGCCCAGTAGCTTTGGACACGTCGAGTTTCGAAAGTACTCTAAAAACATCCCGAGTGCGAAAGTGTAGCGGCTTTTGCCTACTAGTGCACTGTGATGGAGATGGAAGTGGCTGCGATGAAGGTGGCAAGTACGAGTTAGCAGCAAAATTAGCAGCAAACAGGTTGGCCTTGTCCAATGAGTCAGTAAAAACATTCCCATTATAAATGAGTGGTGGTGTTGACGAACAGGTGAAATTGTTCTTTACGGTAGCCCGGCTATTTGCTGAATTGCAAATATTCCGCGCATCTCTATAGATACGTCTCAATTCCTCTGAAGGGCACAATTTATATGCCTGGAAGGCTGCTTCCTTCTTTTTAATGGCTGCGAAACAGTCATTATTGAACCAATTGGTGTTAGTTGGTTTGATGTTCTTGAAGCTATGAGGAATAAAGCGATGCATTCCAAATCATAGGATGTTCAAGATATAATCGGTGCTTCTGTTAACGTCCTTCATAGAAAAGCAATCAGACCAATCCAGCTCTCTGAGATATTTATTAAGTCCCGCCCAATCAGCATTTTAATAATGCCATACTAATCTTTTGGTGGAGTTTAGGTTAGTGGTTGACAGAGAAGAGATGGAGAATTGGGCGGAGATTAGAAATGGTCCGAATTACCCAAGGGAGACGTCACCGAAACTGAGTATTTTTCTGGATGCGATGTTAGAAATAGATCGAAAAGATGCGCGTTGTGCCCCAAAGTATCAGGAATACGAGTCGGACACTCAACCAGTTGCTGTAAATTAAAAGACTCACTAAATAACTCGACGTGTCTTCCAGACGGGCTTGTGGTGGAAGAATGCCTGAGCCACTGTGTGTTGTGGACGTTGAAATCTCCAGCAAGAACGATTTCAGAAGAGGGGGATAATTCCAAAATATTATCGATATCGGATGACAACTTATCAAAGGAACACACAGTGTCAGTGTCAGACATATTCGGGCTGCGGTATAAAAAACAAAAATGAATGATGTGCCGATAGAGTTTAAATCTAATCCAGACATAATTAAATTCTGGATTAGTAGAAGAGGGAGAAGGGAGAATGGCACATCTTTTCTAACATAAGCCGCGACTCCCCTCTGAGGAGAGAAGAGTGGCACTAAGTGATAACCAGGGATGTGGTACTGATTAATATCAGAATCGGAAACAACCTTGGTTTCGCTTAGTGCAAAAACAGCCGGATTTTCCGCGATCAAGTGGCAGTAAACCGAAAAATGGTTACTTTTCAAGCCACGAATGTTGCAAAAATTAAATAAAAATTTTTGCATACACCCGGTCTTAATTTGCCCAAAACAAAACAAAACAAAAACGTACACAAACACAAGGACTGACGAACGGGATCCACAAATGCGAAGCAAAGCCGCCTCTGTGAGAACAATGCCAGCAGCAGTGTTATGCCTGCTGTGCTGAACTTTGATTTCGACAAAGGCAGCCAAACGCTCAGCAGTGGAGACCCGTTAAACGCATTCAATGCAGCACGATTGTACTACATTGAATGTTGGATGTAAATAATAGATATTTAAAAGGAACGGACTCACCAGACTGTGCTTTCAAATAGAGCATAAAAGCCCTTCGTTTAGGCAAGATGGCACTAGCACTTTGAAATTTTTTAATTTTGTTTGCTTTCGCAACCGCTTTAAAAATTTTTGGGGAGCAAGACACGGCGGCACGTCCGTCCCCGTCAGTAGTTCAACTCAAACTATATAAAAAGGGTTAGTCAGCAAGAATACCTATCATAGTTGAAAAACAAATCAATAAATACTTGTGTTTTTAAGCAAAAATTATTAAAAAATCGTAGAGTTTACATTTAGGGAAGAGGTGTAGTAGACGGAAAAGGGAGAGCGGCTGTACTGGAATATCAAAGGAGATTCCTAACCGGCGAGCACCCCAAAGAGGGGTATTTGCACGGACTTCCCAAAAGTTAAGAGAAACAGGAAGTGTAAATTCACACGACATGGAGACACGACCCGAAACTTCTGGAAATTCTGCCGACGTCTAGAAGCAAATAATCACCATCGTGAGGCAGGACCCTAAAACGAGCACGAAACGAGTCGCAAGGCGATTAGAAGTGTCTTCATCTAAGGTTTGGACGGTTATTCATCGAGTGCGATTACGTCCATATCATCATCACCTGGCCCAAGGACTACTGGAAAGAGATTCTGAGAGAAAATTGAAATTTAGCACTTGGCTTCTGGAACGCAGCATTGACGACAGAGCGTTTTTGGACCGAATTCTGTGTACAGATGAATTTAAGTTCACCAGGAATTATATCACGAACTTCCATAACCTCCATACCTGGTCGAAAACTAACCCACATAGGGCAAAGATGATCTCATTCCAGCAGAGATTCAGTGCCAATATGTGGGCTGGAATCATCGGCAACCATTTGGTAGGACCAATCTTTGCCAGGAGAATTTTCTTTCTTTACAAAAAGTCATGCTAAGTCTAGATTGTTATGGTGCAGAGCTCATAAAAATTGGGCATTGCAAGATCATCTGTCGATAATATGGTATGTTGTAACACTTTCGACAGGCGATATTTTCGTTAAAACTTCACTTCGGTTTGTAGATAGTGATACAAGAAGCGATATACATAGGTTAAATGTAAGTTTTTTTTTAATATTATTTGCTGTAATCTATAAAATTATATATTAAGATCAATAAAATTGAAATAATAAAAGTATTTTAGATTATATAAGTTTTGTAATGAAAATTCAAATTAAATTTAAAGCCCTCTTGAATTGTCTCTTATTTTCTGTTTTTTCGTCACCAATCGGAAATTTTATCCATTTAGGAAACAAATTCTTCTCCAAGGCGCTACTTATTTCATCTATAAATTTAGAAACCATAGACCATTGAGTTAAGCATCACATCTAAAATAGTTCTTTGATAAGAACCGGTAGCATAACAGTTTTGAAGAGAGAGGAATTCTTGAATTTTTTTTCTGACCTTTCCTCCAATATTTCCAAAAAAGCTTCATTGGATACACGGAATGATTCTTGAAACGAAGAAATTTAAAACTGTGTCATAAAAATGCACTTTTTTGTACACAAAATATATAAAAACTACTTTTGTTTGGCATATCCATAACATTATGTCGCTGCCGTATGAATCGCTTTTTCGTCTTCATTTTCGCTGTCCTCCACAAATAAACCAATCCCACTTGAAAAATTCATCATATTAATTCATAATTAGTATTGTATAAAAATTTAAAAGAGCAAAATTTGTAATGCTGAATGTATGCGGAATGTCAAAAAGTTCGAAAAATATTTCGAAAATGATAGAATCGCTTGTCGAGCGAAAATATATATATAATATATGTAACATAACACCAAAGCGATATTTTCGCTTCGATTATCGCTTTCGATGTGATGTTATAACATCTTGCAGCCTGCAGCCCGGATTTAAATATCATAGGAAATATATGGAAAATGTTAGTGATAGGGTTTAAAAAGGAGATCAAAAAATATTAACGACCTAAAAACGATTTTACAAGAGAAGTGGAAAAATATTCCAATAGAAGCAGTTTAAAATTTACCATATCTATGAGCCGTAGGATCCCCGACTGCATCCGAGCCAAAGGCTACTATTTTAAAGTATAAAGCGGTCTTAATATTTTAAGCAGTAGTTTTTTTGCCTTTTTTTATGAATGTGATATTTTTATTTTCATTATATAAGGTTATTGAATTAACAAAACATTATTTAAATAAAGTTATAGATTTTAAAATCTGAGGATTCATAAAACTTACCGAGTGGTCTTAATTTTTTGCACACGAACGTATAGTTCAACTATACGAATTAAGACACAACGATAGATTGAATAAGTTTAAATATGCTAAAATCCAAAATATTGATTGAATATGTACAATCAATTGCAAAAAGATGTAATAAATTTAAAAAGTAAGTTGATTGTAAGTTTATAAAAAGCAAGTACAGTTGCTAATACATAAATGAGTAAGACAGTCTGATAAAAATTTTAAAAAAAATTCTTAATATCATAGCTTTTCTACAGAGCACTTACCTTCCTATATACAGGGTGTTTCAGATCTGACGTGCCAAAATGAGTGGGGTGATATATCTCAACTAGACAAACAAAAAATTGAATAGGGGAGGGGGGGGGGCAATCTCAACCGTTTGGGAGTTACATGAAACTTTCAGTTTTTCATGGTATGCACATTACTCTTTTATCTTTTGATCTACCCAACATAGCGACATCAGACAAACGCTAAAACACTACTATCACTTCCAAAAGTGAAAAAAATGGTTTGCGATTACCTAAAGTTCAGCATTTTCCCAAATTTTCTCCGAACTTGTTTCAATTAGATTGCCCATCTTATAACCTTTCCAAAAAGGTGCAACATGGCAAAGTAGACACAGGATTAGAAAACCCGCATCCTTAGAACTCCCTGAGTACCTAATTATTTTATTGCACTTTAGGTAGGAAATTCTTTAAAGAAACAAAATTTGTAAGATAAAAGGTCGAAAATGTTTGTTTTGGGTTAACAGGTAATTAATTTTAATTATTGCTGCAAAAAAGTTATAAAAATGTTAGTGTAATTTTGTTTTATTGCCGATATTAGCTTGTGGTAGCCAGAATTCACACCCTTGTATCCTAACGTTCTGTTACTCGTACCTTTTTTATATATATGTTTTTTTTTTTATATATGATGTTTCCAAAGCTCAGGGGATGCCCTATGATGCTAAAGCACAGCCTTGGCAGGAAAGGAATTAAGGTTGGGGGAAATGGGTTAGAAGGTTGAGTGAAGGAGGTGTCGATGTACGCCCCGTTTGAAAGTTTCAGGCTCATAAGACGAGGGAAAAACAGAAGATGGTAAACTGTTCCACATTCGTGTTGTTCTGCTAAGAAAAGATTCCCGAAATTTGACGGTACGTCCAAATTTGACCCGGAGAGTATAGGGGTGGGAGCGACTTGTAGATCTTGTATCGCGCGTTGTAATGAGTCTATCAGGCTAGCAATTTCGTTAGAACAATGGCCATGGAAATAGCGATAAAAAAGTGAGAGACAACCGACATTCCGTCGATGCTCCAGAGAGTCAAGGCCCTCAGAGATTGAGGAATCGCCAATAAGTTTAACAGCCTTACGCTGAACTTTGTCTAACGCGGCCAATGCGGTGTGTCCTGCCCCTGCCCAAATATGGGAATTATATTCAAGTCTAGGCCTAATGTGGGACTTGTAGATCAACGCTAAGTCGGGTGGGGTGAAATATTTCTTACATCTCTGTAGAAAACCCAAACATTTCATCGCACTTTTACCGATTGCAAATATATGATCCATCCAGCTAAGATTGCTGGATATCTCAATACCCAAGATCTTTAGGGAGGGTGAATTGGGTATATTCACTCCGTCGACTGAAATGGGTTGGGGGTGAACTGGGCGTTTTTTAAGGGACATTAAACAGCATTGAGTTTTAGATGCATTAAACGTAACACGATTTGCTCTGCCCCAAGCGAGGACCATAGAAATGTCTTTGTTTAATGATCTAAATATGCGTTCCCGATTGACTTCTGTAGCATTTCCACGTGAATTCATTACAGAATCAAATGAGTACGCGAAATCAAGGGTGCTGTCGTCGGCGAAACTATGAATAGGATTGAGAGTAAGGGATAAGAGATCATTAATAAAAAGAAGAAATAAGGTTGGTGAAAGAACTGAACCCTGAGGTACACCGGCATTTATTTCGTAGGAATCAGATGTAACTCCGTCAATTACTACACGGATTGAACGGCCTGACAAAAAGCTCTCTATCCATTTAACGAGGGTAGGGTGCAGACCAAATGTTTGAAGTTTGACTAAAAGGGCAGCATGCCAGACTCTATCAAAAGCCTTTGAAATATCAAGAGCGACGATTTCGGACTCACCGAAATTATGGAGACAATGATTCCAACGCTCCGTTAGAGCCGTTAGTAATTCTTCGGTTGAGCGGCCAGCGCGGACACCGTACTGACAATCGTTGATAAGATGGTTATTTTCTAGATATTTCAACAACTGAGAGTTGATGAGTGATTCAAAAACTTTGGATATGATCGAGGTTAGTGCAATTGTCTGTAGTTAGAGGGGTCCGATGCCTCTCCTTTTTTAAGTATCGGCTGGACATGAGCAAGTTTCCATACACTTGGAAATATTCCTGTTGAATATGACAGGTGAAAAAGTTTGCGCAGAGGTTAAGCCAAAGCAGAGGCGCAGCATTTTAAAACAAGGGGCGAGAAACCATCAGGCCCAGTAGCTTTGGACACGTCGAGTTTCGAAAGTACTCTAAAAACATCCCGAGTGCGAAAGTGTAGCGGCTTTTGCCTACTAGTGCACTGTGATGGAGATGGAAGTGGCTGCGATGAAGGTGGCAAGTACGAGTTAGCAGCAAAATTAGCAGCAAACAGGTTGGCCTTGTCCAATGAGTCAGTAAAAACATTCCCATTATAAATGAGTGGTGGTGTTGACGAACAGGTGAAATTGTTCTTTACGGTAGCCCGGCTAATTGCTGAATTGCAAATATTCCGCGCATCTCTATAGATACGTCTCAATTCCTCTGAAGGGCACAATTTATATGCCTGGAAGGCTGCTTCCTTCTTTTTAATGGCTGCGAAACAGTCATTATTGAACCAATTGGTGTTAGTTGGTTTGATGTTCTTGAAGCTATGAGGAATAAAGCGATGCATTCCAAATCATAGGATGTTCAAGATATAATCGGTGCTTCTGTTAACGTCCTTCATAGAAAAGCAATCAGACCAATCCAGCTCTCTGAGATATTTATTAAGTCCCGCCCAATCAGCATTTTAATAATGCCATACTAATCTTTTGGTGGAGTTTAGGTTAGTGGTTGACAGAGAAGAGATGGAGAATTGGGCGGAGATTAGAAATGGTCCGAATTACCCAAGGGAGACGTCACCGAAACTGAGTATTTTTCTGGATGCGATGTTAGAAATAGATCGAAAAGATGCGCGTTGTGCCCCAAAGTATCAGGAATACGAGTCGGACACTCAACCAGTTGCTGTAAATTAAAAGACTCACTAAATAACTCGACGTGTCTTCCAGACGGGCTTGTGGTGGAAGAATGCCTGAGCCACTGTGTGTTGTGGACGTTGAAATCTCCAGCAAGAACGATTTCAGAAGAGGGGGATAATTCCAAAATATTATCGATATCGGATGACAACTTATCAAAGGAACACACAGTGTCAGTGTCAGACATATTCGGGCTGCGGTATAAAAAACAAAAATGAATGATGTGCCGATAGAGTTTAAATCTAATCCAGACATAATTAAATTCTGGATTAGTAGAAGAGGGAGAAGGGAGAATGGCACATCTTTTCTAACATAAGCCGCGACTCCCCTCTGAGGAGAGAAGAGTGGCACTAAGTGATAACCAGGGATGTGGTACTGATTAATATCAGAATCGGAAACAACCTTGGTTTCGCTTAGTGCAAAAACAGCCGGATTTTCCGCGATCAAGTGGCAGTAAACCGAAAAATGGTTACTTTTCAAGCCACGAATGTTGCAAAAATTAAATAAAAATTTTTGCATACACCCGGTCTTAATTTGCCCAAAACAAAACAAAACAAAAACGTACACAAACACAAGGACTGACGAACGGGATCCACAAATGCGAAGCAAAGCCGCCTCTGTGAGAACAATGCCAGCAGCAGTGTTATGCCTGCTGTGCTGAACTTTGATTTCGACAAAGGCAGCCAAACGCTCAGCAGTGGAGACCCGTTAAACGCATTCAATGCAGCACGATTGTACTACATTGAATGTTGGATGTAAATAATAGATATTTAAAAGGAACGGACTCACCAGACTGTGCTTTCAAATAGAGCATAAAAGCCCTTCGTTTAGGCAAGATGGCACTAGCACTTTGAAATTTTTTAATTTTGTTTGCTTTCGCAACCGCTTTAAAAATTTTTGGGGAGCAAGACACGGCGGCACGTCCGTCCCCGTCAGTAGTTCAACTCAAACTATATAAAAAGGGTTAGTCAGCAAGAATACCTATCATAGTTGAAAAACAAATCAATAAATACTTGTGTTTTTAAGCAAAAATTATTAAAAAATCGTAGAGTTTACATTTAGGGAAGAGGTGTAGTAGACGGAAAAGGGAGAGCGGCTGTACTGGAATATCAAAGGAGATTCCTAACCGGCGAGCACCCCAAAGAGGGGTATTTGCACGGACTTCCCAAAAGTTAAGAGAAACAGGAAGTGTAAATTCACACGACATGGAGACACGACCCGAAACTTCTGGAAATTCTGCCGACGTCTAGAAGCAAATAATCACCATCGTGAGGCAGGACCCTAAAACGAGCACGAAACGAGTCGCAAGGCGATTAGAAGTGTCTTCATCTAAGGTTTGGACGGTTATTCATCGAGTGCGATTACGTCCATATCATCATCACCTGGCCCAAGGACTACTGGAAAGAGATTCTGAGAGAAAATTGAAATTTAGCACTTGGCTTCTGGAACGCAGCATTGACGACAGAGCGTTTTTGGACCGAATTCTGTGTACAGATGAATTTAAGTTCACCAGGAATTATATCACGAACTTCCATAACCTCCATACCTGGTCGAAAACTAACCCACATAGGGCAAAGATGATCTCATTCCAGCAGAGATTCAGTGCCAATATGTGGGCTGGAATCATCGGCAACCATTTGGTAGGACCAATCATTTTGCCGCAAGTGCTGAATAGTGAAATGTATGCGGACTTTTTGGACAATACACTGCCAGATCTAATAGAGGAGAACTCTATGGATAATCTTAGCGGAATATTTCATCAACACGATGGAGTACCAGGGCATATGGCTAACATTGTGAAGGTCATACTAAGTGAAAAATTTCCTAACCGCTGGATTGGACGAGGTGCACAATGAAGAATGAAGTTTATTCAAGCCCAGTTAACAATAGGGAGGAATATGGGAATGCAAGAGGCTGGCTGCAAAACGCCTTAAACAGGGGCTTAAGAGATTGTTGGCATGCATCTAAAGTGGCGGTGGACATTTTGAACGGCTTTTGTTACTTATCAAGATTAATTGTAATTATTTTTATATTCAATGAAAGGCATTTTAGAATTAATTTGAGTTTAGTTTCTTTAATTTTCTGATTTTTATAATATTCTCCGATAGGATTTCTACATATTTTCTCTACGTGGACATGTTGCACCTTTCTGAAAAGGTAATAAGAAGGGCACTCTAATAAAAATAAAAAAGGGGTGTACTTATTCAATGAATTTGGGAGACGATTTTGGAAAATGCTGAACTTTAGGTAACGCAAACAAATTTGTTCACTTTTGGAAGTGAATGTACCTGTAATGGTAGGAGTTAGATCAACATTGTTGACAATTTTGGAAAGGCCATTGGGATAGTAGTTTTTTAGCGTTTGTTTGATGTCGCTGTGTTGGGTACATCAAAAGATAAAAGTTAAAGAGTAATGTGCATACCATGAAAAACTGAAATTTATGAATCACCCTGTAGCTCCCAAACGCTTTAGATTGCCCCCCCCCCCTGCCATACAGTTTTGTTTTGTCTAGTTGAGATATATCACCCTACTCATTTTGGCACGTCAGATCTGAAACACCTTGTATAATTCAAAAACAATTTTGGTTTCTATTTGGTCAAATAACCCATTTTACGTGCAATCAGAATTAAAAATTCTTAAATTAAATAAATATTAAAGTTGTTTACAGTGAGGTCAGTTAGATAACGTTAGATTATGACAATTATGAAAAAACCTCGGTAGGCATAGCAATTGGAAATTCAATTTAATAATATTATCAGGCTAGAAGGAAGCTAAATGTTAATTTTTTTTACTCAATTGCGTGATATGGTTATCTAAATGTTGGATTGTACCGTAACGACTACTTTACACTCCCGTAGAATTTTACACACAATGTGCTCTTTGACATTGTTCAGCATCTAATAAAATTTAGATATTCTTAATAAAAATATAATTTTATTCAAAATATTCCTATCTAATAGGATGCTGTGCTCAAAAGGTAAACTTCGTTCTAGTTTTGAGATACGACAAAAATTTTATAAAATTGCTTATTCGGTAACTACAAGGATACTACATATACAGATATAAATATTTATACAGATTATACAGATATAAATATTTATGAGACGTACAATGCATTCACCTTCATGTTATTTATCAACAACTTATCTAAATGCGAAATGATCGCAGTGCGTTTTATTAAAGGGTAAATTCAAATATTTCAATCAACTTTAACGACTTTTCATATGTTACTGGAAGAAAAATTAGATTCTTACGAACTGCGTTTTCACATTAATTCTGCCTACCTAATGCCCTATTCATAAAAAGAAAAGAAGAGTTGTTCGCGTTTCCCAGGAATACATTAAATCGTTGCGGAAGATTAAAACACTTTCTCTAGGCTTCAGAGTTCCCACTAAAGCAATCAAAATCTACCTAATTGATATTCAATCGTTGTATACTCTGGGCCAAAATATTAAATGCTCTTAACTGCAATAGGAAACTTCTGAAAAAACCGCAGGTGCAACATGTTTAACTTGCTTATTTCGGGGAGCTGATGACACAAAGTAAACAAGTATCTTTTATGATTTAATACTTACAGCTACTTGGTGGGCTGTATTATGTGAAATACTAATGTGTAGGCACTCCTTTCATGTCATTTCAATATTAACACACTCTAACATAATTGACAACATATTTTCCTAAATCACAAGCACTCCATAATTATCATAAACTTTGAAAAATTGCGAACATATCCCACAAAAGCAAAACAAATCACGACGGCTGATCAGATAAAACACTGAACTTTATTTTCGGTCATGTCGGATTTTGACAGCCCCAACATCACTGTTTTTTTTAATATGGGTAAAATCTGAAACAGAAATAGAACACGCTTAAGCTACCTTCCGGCAGGTGTCAGATTATAAATTTAAACATTTATAAAATAATTTAATATTCGGATAAAGGAAATTATCTTGAAATAAGTATTATAACATTAAAGTAAAAGATATTGATAAATATTGAAATTTTTGTAATTATTTTATCTTTGTCATATCACTTTTTTCCAAAGTATGGCAATTCTTTTATGTGTTCCTATTCCAAACGTCCGCCGCCTCCTTCAGTGCACTTTCAGTTGAATCTTTTAAAAGTCGTTCGAAATTATTAAAAAGAAGCATCCATTATCCATTTGTAAAAGTAGTGTTTTGTGTACCTAAAAAGAAAGATATTTAATGTTAAGATAATAAGTGCTAGAAAATAAATCGGAAAATGGAGGATATCGGTAAAATTCAAGAGAAGATAGAAAATATTATACAAAGATATGACGCGGGGGTTAAGGTTTGTTTGTTTTTGAATTCTTCTGTCTTTCAGTAAATTTACTTTCATGAATATACCAAATGGAGTGTATATTTATTATACAATATTCAATTTGGGTGTTTAGCATTCTGGAAATATATCATATGAAATGTCAAAAACTTGTGTTACTCGTTAATTTGGCGGATTTTTAAACGCCATCGGTGTGGTATATATTAAAATATTTTTTAATGTGTGTTGATGTATTTTGATACGAAGGGTCTTCATTTAATGTTAATTATGTATTCCTTATTCCGAGGGATTGTTTTTTGTCATGCTGCATATAATTTGTAAAATTTCTTTGCTTCATTGAAGGCTTTCAGAAGGTGTAAGGTTGTTTACAAGGCGGCGAGGTGGACATGTTTGAAGTAAGCTAATTCTCATCAAGCTATATCCTTCAAAATTTTTGGTTAAACTTATTCAATCGTAAAATTCATACTTGAACTATCTATGATTAAACTATTGCTGTGAACCAAACATCTTGAATGTTAGGCTATTGCTTTTGTCGCTATTCAGAAAATTTTGTGAATCTTCGATAAATTTGCTAGCTATATTTGAGCAACTTGCTAAAACAAAACCCTTAGATACATTTATTAAGTTGCCCCAATTACGTTGCAGATCCTTGAGTTTCTTTGTGATATGTTTGATACAAAAACAATATGAGTTCTTTCGAATAGGTCTCTTAAGTAGAAGGGATCGACTGATAAACCCATCTCTATATCTTAGATTTGTTAAGAGACTAGTGAAATAATTTTAAACATAAATTTTAACAATAAAATAAACTTGTTACCGCGTTTTTTGCCAATATTTCTATTTTATTTCTTCTTTATTGTTTAAAAATAATTGTTTTTAATCTGTGTTTACATATACTTTTATATTTCTTTGTAATCCACATCCTTTGTTCCTTGGTAGAAACATGAAACCTATTCCTTTCTTTCGGTTTGTGCTTAAATCAGCTTTTATGTAATGTAACTTTCTCAATAAACCTCATAGATGGTGTGCTCGATATTATCAACGATTTTATAATAATAAAAATGTTTATAAGGATTTCATGAATCATAATGAGTTCATAATAAAATATTATTTTTAATTAAATGTTCGAGCTATTTTTTATACTGCAGTACGCACATTTTTCCAGTCAAATAATTGGGATATTTTCTACATTTTTTACATTTCAACTTTAAATTTAATTTATCCCCAAGGTTTTTAAAATGTATACACTTTTTATTCTTTTTCAACTCCGCTTTCTCTAATGTAGTGAATTTGACGACATTGCAGGTAATTTCTATTACCATTCTTCGGGCGGGAGAAAAACTTCACCCGATTCATTGACAATTGGACCTAAAATTCAAGGCTTGTGCGGCCATAAAGGAAGTCTAGCATGCTAGCACTTACTCCAACTACGATGGATATATTATTCTACACAGATATTTAGTTACTTTTAATTCAATTTTTGCAAAAAAGTATAATATTTTCATGGAAACCAACAACAATTCCCGATTATCATTAACACAAAATGAGCTGCGGGGGAAAATTTAAGGCAGATTTTGCACCAAGCCTGGGAACGTCATGTGCTTATTGTATGCCCGTTTTGTCCCCTTTTTTTATGCATGTGCAAATATTTCTCCAAAAATAAATTTAAGATTTTGAAAACAACGACATTACTATACATCCCTTAATAACATTTTATTAAACTTTACAGCTAAATATCCCGGTGAAATGTGAACGCGTTATTTGCACATTTTCTCTCGTTGTACGTCCCCTGCTCGGCAGCGTACCTTAAAGTCCACTGTCGAGCCAACTTATCCCCGTATTGAATTGAATAATTTGATTATACCCTGATTTCTTAACTTCTGCTAAATCTTCGCAGTAGTATGTTCCTAATATTTCAGATCTTTTTTGCGTTAGGGCTGGACATTGCCGAGAACGTGTAATACGGTCTTGTCTTCTTCCTCACCACCTCTGCATAGACTAGTGTTTGCCCTTTCCATTTTTATGGCATGAGCCCTTAGTCTTGTATCTCCTGTCACAAGGCCAACAAGTAGTTTCAGTTTGGCTTTGTTAAGCTTAATGATCTTTTCAGATTCATGTGCATTGAGAGTTCCCCAAAACGCCTTTGTATGTCTGGCGAAGTCGGATCCCTCCCAGTTTTCTTTGTGCCTCCTCGCTACGCATTCCAAGATTTCTTTCCTGATATCATGGATTGATATGCTCAGCTTGAGCATTATAGGAGTGTCCTCATTTTCGCCCCTCCGCACCAGCTCATTTGCTTTTTCATTTCACACAGTGCGCCGGCACGTATATTCGGGTGACATCGTTATGTCTCATTAGTTCCGTGAGAATCTATCGTTTTTGATTTTACCTCGGCGTTAGTTATAGATTTGATGGACGCCTGTCTATCCGTGCATATTGCAATTCTGGAGGATGTTATTTCCCATTCTGTTAGCTGTTTAGCTCCTATCTCTATCGCTGCGACTTCACATTGAAGAACCGAAAAGGAGTCGTTAACCCCTCCTTTAAATTTATTCCAAAGCCACGGTCGCATTTTGGCCCGCTGTGTAAATCGCTAAAGTGTTTTCTTTAATCACCCCATTGTTGATCCATTCACTTTTTGTCGGGAACTGAGTTTTGAGATTAACTCCAAATTTGGATTACCAGTTTTGAAGTCCCAGCAATCTTCTTACTCAAAGAGTCTCTTGATCGTATTTCCATTACATACTCAAACGATCTACGCATGTTGGGTTTGCAGTCCCCTTACCTTCCACAGTTTATTCATTCGTAAACGTATAGCCGAGTATAGTGCTACTTGTTCAACATCGAGTTCCAGTGGAGTTATATTTAGAATGAACTCCAAGGCCTAAACAGCACATACGTTGGGCCTGGTCCAAAATGTTTTTCATCTTGCCTACTCAAGTATAAACTAGTTGCAAAAGGTAGTTAGCGTTTTCAGAATGTTTGTAAAACTTTTACGTTATTTTTTCATAATTGGTTAAATACGAAAATTAAGTTAATTTTATCTCTTTATCGAATTATAAAATTAACTACAGATGTAATAATGTGCATTTTATAAACTACCTAAAGTACTTTTAAAACAAAGAAAGTAAATTAATAATCTGAATAAATTAGAGCTGCACAGTTGTGTTGAGAAATAAAATGGACCTACTCCAACAGGTAAAATTGTGCCTTCTGTGATTTAAACCATTTTTCACTCTCTGAGCTATCTGAACACAGAATCTCTAAATTTATATTTACTTCGAAATGGGTAATTAATAAATAAATGAAAAAATTTTCAGTTAATCCACAGATCAGTTAAACAATTGAAATTGTCTATAAGTCAGGTTTTGGATTGGATGCTAAATTCGCCGAAAAGTAAAATGATGCATCAAGTTTTTTAAAGAATGGAAGAAGACATTTCTGAAAACACTCCTTAATGTATACATCCGTGTTGATTGTACCTGTTGTCACGATAGGTTATGATTTCTAGCCACACATATGTACATATTGCTTGCCAAATTAGGTAAGTATTTAACGGGAAATTTGGTGCACCGACCAATATTACTCTTGGGAATCTGCGTCAGCCCCCATTTTTTACCACATAAAATTCCTGTACTATAAGCTGGTTCGCTTCCACGTAAGTTTCATTATCAATAATGCAGCACTCGAATTTCGTTAGGAAATTTTCATACAAAACTCGGCTCCTGGATTTTGCAATTTGGTTCTTTTCTGTTGTTCAGTCCGATGTTTTCTGAACATGGAAATTTCATAGGCCTTCTCTTCTTTTAATTCGATGGACGGAAACAGATGATGTTTCAGCTTTATCAGCCATTTCTCTCAGCGACAGAATTCGACATTACTATACATCCCTTAATGATATTTTAATAAATTTTACAACTAAATATCCCAGCGAAAATGTGGACTCGACATTGGCAAATTTTCTCGACGAGTTTTGCATCTTATCTACTCAAGTATAAACTAATATACGGAAGATAGTTTGAATTAAAATATCAGCTGGAAACTTGTCGGTCCTTTCCTATTTTGCTACGTTAACGTCTGCAGAGATCGGTTACTCCCGCTTTTATTTGTTACATAAAATTTATTGTAGATTTAGATTTCGTTTAAAAGAGTCTACGTTGGTAAATTCTTTTGTCTGCTGAACCTGATTATCTTCCTGACCCTGACCCTAAAATTTTGAATGGCCATCTTCGGGATTTTCAACTGTTTAGCTACTCTTTTATAAATGGAAGCTTACCAGCGTTACCTAAGTTTGTTTACATGGTGGTGTTGGCCAAAGCCTCGGATGTAAATGTTCCCTAATAATTTTCGCTGTTCAGAGCTAGGCTCTACCAGTAGGTCTCGCCAGTGGCTATTTAAACTATTTGAAACTTCTAAAATAAACTTTTTCGTCACTGAAAATAACCTATAAAGCCATAGCATACTTTATTAATATTTATAAATAAACCTGAATTAGTCAGTTTTAATCTAATTGTATTATAAAGTTTAAGTTTGTAAACGTGGAGTTGTCTTTATTTTTGCTTTTACAATACTGAGGTTGTCCTTTTCGGTCTTTAAAACTTAAAAAACTGACAACTTTAACACAAGATCTTTCTTTACCTTTGGAATTCCATCAACATTTTTTTGTGGAATTCGAATCTAAATTAATTTTTTTCTGTTAATCCTATTCTGAAAATTGTTGTTGGAGAAAAAGCTAAGACTCAATATTTTATATGAAAATGTGAGATCAGTGTCGAGATCGGTCTAAACTTAAATTTTTGAAAAGAAAATTATTCTCTTACGTTGAATTGAAAGCGAGGTCTTATCAGATATCGGACGAAAAATAATAAAAATTCAAAGTTATTTATTTATTTATTAACCAAAAAACGTAAAACTACGGGCGCTTTTTAGAACCAATTTGCAAGCCCTAAGTTCAAAATAATGCACTCTTAAGACTTATTCGCTAATTTTGCTGTAGATAATTCAAAAGATGCAGTAATGAAAAATTCATATTAGTATTACCGATGAAAAAACCCTGCCCGTAATAGTACTAGTTTAATTTTATAAAGAAAGATTTATAATATTCCTCCTACTACCTACGATAATACTTAATATCGGTAAGGTGAATATTCAAAAGTAGGAGGCATACATATTGCAAATCTTTCTTTATAAAATAAAACTAGTACTATTACGGGCAGTGTAGCGCAGTAACTACAAAGTCCAGCGTTTCAACAAATAAAAACTTCTGAAGTTTATTACACCATTTACAGAGCTGAATCTTTTAAAGTAGCAGTAAAAAAGTCTACTACATACTTGTAAAAAAGATAAATTTAAGTTTAATACCGCATTTCTGTCCATTTTGTGTACTTTTACTCTTTTTTTATAAACGAAATCAGTGGAATCTAGTCGGATGGCTTGCTTTTAAATTTAAAACGGTTATTGCGATTCAATGGGAAGCTATGAAATCAAAGATGGCGCGTCTCCAATCTTGTACTTTAGCTAATTGAAATCTATTACAAATTAACACATTTATTTTTCATTCAATATTGGTAGTCCTGATTGTCAAAGTGTTTTACATAACCAACGTTCGCCAGAGTGTTCTGTGGTTGACCTTTTCTTAGATTTTTAAGTAAAAAGTGTGTAAAAATGTCAGCCAAGCGCATTGCACAGTCTTCAATTAATTGGACAGCACTTGCAGAACGTGTCCATCCTAATCAAAAACCTAACTTTGCTGCTTTTAAAACCAAAAGTGATACATATTTGAGGAGCGTGCTAGCAAACCCAGAAAATCCTCCAAAATTGGACTGGGCTTATTATAAAAACTTAATTCCCATTTCTGGTTTGGTGGAAAAGTTTCAGCAGCAGTATGAAGCTTTGAAAGTACCTTATCCAGCCGATAAGTACACTGCGAATATTGAGGCTCAAGCTAAGGAGACTAAATCCGAAATTGCTAGTTTCGTTAGTGCTTCTAATGAACGCATTTCTTCCCATCAGAAGAGTATTGAACATCTTAATTCGCTTTTGCCTTATGACCAAATGACTATGGAGGACTACCGTGAAGCTTTCCCGGAAGAAGCTTTGGATCCAATCAACCGCCCTACATTCTGGCCACACACTCCAGAAGAGCAAGTTGGTTACAAATCTCAGGATGCTCAAGCTGGAGGTCATTAAATTCAAATATTTGTATTGGATCAATTGCAGTGTACCATTGAAAATAGGAATAACTTTGAACTTGTAGGATGAATTCCGTCAAATGTTCTGTGTATTGAATTAATTGAATAAATAAAGTAATAAATCATTACGAGAATTGTTTTTATTGTATTGGACGACCATACTGCGAAAAATTAGCTGTGTCTCAACTTTAAAAAATTAAGTTTTTTTTCGGCATGGGTTATGTAATATCTGGTCGTACAGCTGTTTTCATTGAAAGAATGCCGAAACGGAAGTGTACGCCCATTGATATACATAGATATAATCTTCCCCTTAAAAAAGTAACAAAACTAAAGGAATCATTATTTTGTTGCTCCATTTTAATTGCCCCAGGACAAATCTTGAGAACTAATTAATATGTTGAAAACATTTCAGACGCAAGGATTCGATGGGGACAAAAAAGAGATGGTAAAATATTTATGTTTTATACCTTGGAAAAATACGTTATTTTCAAAGGAAACACTGGTAAATATACACGTTACTGCCCACACCCCAATTAATTTGTAATTAATAATTATTTAAAATGGTACGCTGACTACGAATCTGGAAGAAATTTGCGCTGCCCACTAACGTTTCGCGAGATATTCTCGTTTGAAGTTTGCGAAAAAATTACTGTCTGAGACGGGTGTAAAGTTTTAAAAATTCTGATTGAAACTTTCATATTTTTACACTACAAAAAGTATTGGTACTCTGCTTGTGCTTTAATGATTGCTTAGATAATCTTTGCTCATCTCAATTTGCCGAGTTTCGAAAATATCTGGGGTCTTGTTATAAAATACGAAAACGATAGAAATTTCTAGTCGGGACAAATTTTTACATGCCACTTTCTCATTTAAAAAAGTATCGAGACTAGAAATTCGTTTCACCCTCTGTAATTACAGCTTCTAAATAGTATACGCCCCACATGCATTTTTTATAACTTTATTCCAACTGAGTTCACCCGTACTACCCAAATAGAAGCAAAATTTTTTTTTTCAATGGTTTAATAAACAAAGAAAATAAAAGAAACTGACTGAAACCCAAGCAGAGCACAGATCTCCGTACTATTCATAAAATTTTTTGTTTATCATATTCAACTAGACCAGGAAAAGAAGAAATTTATGTTATTTAGTCTTGCCGTCTAGTCTTTTGACACCATTGAAGAAAATTGTACCTACTACCGGAAGAATGTGCAAAATAACAAAGCTTCTTGAGTTTTTTAATAAGTTGTTCACAAGCGAAAAAGTGATAGAACAAATTTTAGTAATTAAAAACAAATTCCTATTTTCCTATTTCTAGCAGCTATTCCGGCCTCTTCTGTTGCAGTTAGAGTCATTCTTTTCATATTTGCGTAAAAACATTTCAAACTTGAAAACAAAAGCGGTTTGCCGACCAAACAGACGATGCGCCGCCATTTTTAAAAGGCCAAATTCGAGCATTTAAATACCCTCTCACATATAACATATGTTATATATTAAAAATCGGGAAAGCACGGGGATTCAAATGATCTCATTATTAAAAATTAGATTTTTTACCGAATTTGTGCAGATGTTACCTTAAGCTATTCTTTAGCTGCTGTCTCCCTCGCACTATAGCGAATACTAGATATTCATCCAACAATTCTTCACAAAACACCGATACAGATAGCTTAATCACTTTATGAAACACTGCTAAGTAACAAAAAAGTTAACCCTTTCATGCTGCTGATAAATTTAAACACGTTTATATCGAAATTGTGTTTTTACCTGCTAGGTTTATTTTTTATAGCAAGGAGTTGTACGTTCTTCTAGTTCTACGCAGCTCCAATCAAAAAGTCACTTCATTTCCTTCTTAATTGTAAGCTTGCATGTCTTCCTAGCTTCTGTCCAAAGAGTTTCGAAAGAATCTCTCTCTTGGTATGTTTATAATGATATAAATTGCAGTTGTTAGTGAGAGTTTTCGTCGGATACGTTATTGAAGTCAACCTTTTTACAATTTTTATATATTATATGTATAATATAATGATAATTGAATCGATTGTTTTGTAAAAGGGCGCCGGTCACTAATTGTTGCTGAACTTGATTAAATATGAGAAGCTGTGGTTGCCACATGTTTTTACCAGTACAAGTCCGCTCAGCATACAAGATGCAGCCCCTAACTCCTGATATTATTTTTTTTGAAAAAGACATAAGTCTGGCTCATAGCTTACGAGATACAGCACCCCCTTGAAAAGGGCACAACTCCAATTGAACCGGACGATTGAACAATTCATTTAATTAAATTAAATTTTATAAAAAAAATTTAACCGAAAACGACACCATGCTCATTAGGTCTGTTCCCTAACAAGCACTGGTGATAAATCGTGCTCGCTAAAAGACACTAAAAGCTCTATTTGAATTGTCAAACCAGCTTCCCCTCAAGCACTTTTTATCACTGAAAATTTTCTCAGTGCTACTGAGTGCTCCCTGTTATGACAATTGCATTGAATTGTCAGTTGACATTTCACATTCTTGGCACTGAAAAGCACTCTGCGTTCCTCAACTCAGTGAAGTGTTATCCCCACCAACATCACTGGCTGGGAGCTGGCGTGTGATTTTGACACTCATAGCGCTTGGACTGCCATGAGTAAAAATTTTGTAAAACGGTTGGCATTCCCCTTCAACCGATTGAACACACACTTGTTAAATTCAAGCTCTACACATTTTTACAATTTTGCGTACTTACAAGGCAACCAGGTTGTCTGAAACAACAAATTTCGTGAGAATTCCTACCCAGAAGTAATTTGCTAAAATTCGTTAATTTCTTCCAGTTACTGCGAACTTTTTGTTTCGAAAGCATTTAGAAATGTTGCCGACACAAATAGAGTGGAACAAATAATTATAGCTAGTCCCAGGAAGACTACGAGATATATCGACAAAAAAATAGTCAAACTGAGCAAGGAATAATCTTTTAGGACTTTTGCGTAAATTACGAACACGTCGCAAGCCATGACAACGTAGCTTTATACTCAGTGATAGTACGGCGTCTACTGAATGAAGCGGGACTTCGAGCGGCTCCTCTAAAAGCCGTAAGAAGGGATTACAGTTTGCTAAAAGCCATGTAAACAACTATTTTTGAAAACCGATATTATGGAGCGACGAAAAGGAGTACAATGTATTCGACGGAAAACCATGTCAGCAGACCTGTCAACTTAAATAATAATCTTAATAGATGCGCGAATGGACTCTCATTATTACAAGGCAATTTTAGCTGAGTATATGGCCATTCGCAGAAAAACTCCTGCCAGTATCTGGTATTTTATGCACGACAAATATCCTAAGATAGTTTACCGTTAGTGAAGAATTGGCTTAAGGAATCCAGTGTGGATGTTTTGTATTGGTCTGTTCAAAGTGCAGGTCTTAACCTTAATCTATGGGGTGGGATGTCGTAGCGTTGATTACAAAGAATAAAAATTCGAGGACTTCTGCTTTAGTCGAGTGTCAAAGAGATGTGCCGAAGTTATACAAAATAACGGGTTTCCTGCAAGATATTATTAGCTGAATTATAAAAAACTCTTAAAGTCATATTGCCTTAAAATGAAATTGATAAAAAATAGAACTTTTTTTAAATGTGATATTTAGGTGTCTATGAATTTTGGAAAGGTTTTCAATTTTGTTTACTGGTCTTTTCAAAAAATAATGAACTGTTTTAATATTAATACCTCTATGAATAGTTACAATTAGCAAAAGTCAATAACAAATTAATTTTGTCTCTTGCATGGAAAATGGATAGCGAGATATTCCTTTTCGATCTGACCATATTTCTTCTCCGTTTCTGTCAGAGTTAGTGGTGCGCAAGCCACGGAACTCTGTACAATGGTGCTTGCGTCATATTCGATGCTTATTTTTTTCTTACCGGGCCAAAATATTTCACGGTTATTTAGCTATGCCATCCTTTAATTAGTTGAAGCCTGATTCTTGCTTTTCTTTCAATGCCATATAGTGTCTCGTCTGTAAGCGCGGTTCAATCTAAAAGGTCGTTAACAAATCTTGATAGATAAGTGCAAAGACCAATAAACATCAATGTTTCGTTGGCGTCCTTAAGAGCATCCATATATTGTACAGTTTCCACGTTCTTATCGTACATCTTTAATCCTTTGTTTGCAAAACCAAATCCATAAAAGAAAACTTCTTCCAAAAAGATATTTTGCATTTTTGAGCACTGAGTTTAAGATTCGCTTATGATGATCTCAAATGGTCATCGCTAAAATATTTCTGGAGCTGAGGTAATTCTAAAGGGCATTCCATTCCAAGAAAATCTATCAAATGGTGTCCAAAAGGTTGTGAGCTCGCTGCTATTTTTATCCAGTGCAAATTGTCAAAATCTGCATTTGCATTGAATCTTGAGAATTTTTTTTGTGTTGCTGAGGTTTTGAAGTATGAAAACGAGAGTAGGCATCTTGTAGTATTTACGTTTAAATAGGTCTGCACAAATTCGAAGCTTTTTATTTCGCTTAATTAAAATTAGGCAACGGCTATTCGCATCATCCGTATCCGTGTAAAGGAGCTTTACACGGAGTACAGTGGAACATAGTACTTTTTTGTGACGAATACAAGTTTAACGTTCGCGTGGGTGATGAACGAGGAACACAAAAAATCTGCGGCATTTGGATCCGATTGTCTGAGACGGACTATTAAGTTTCGTAGTGGAGTAATGATTTGGTGATGCATGTGCTCCAAAGGAGTGGGCGACTTATATTTTATTGATGGTATTGTTAATTCCGAAAAATATCAACGTATTTTACGAAACCAACTCCTATCATCAATGGGACGACTGCATCTAAATGACAGTGTTATATTCCAGCAAGATGGAGCTAGTGTCATACTTCAAGGAGTACTAAAAAAGGTTTGTGAACAACTCAATAACAGTCCAATGGAGAATTTGTGAGGAATAATCAAAAAAGAACTCCATAAAGGCCGTCCCACAACAAAAGCGTTATTAAAAGAAAAAATACAAAGTATTTGGGACATTACGTCTCAAACTCAGTGTTAAGAACTGGTTAGTACAATGTGCAAGCGTTTACAAGCAGTTATTAAAGTTAAAGGGGTGTTACCCCATTTTAGCGCGTCCGTACGAATTTCATTGTCACCTATACAACTCGTACGAAATTGGTTGTTACTAAAGTGTGCCCTACAATCTTTAAATTTGTTACTTAAATGAATATGTTTTGGTTTTCTTTTTTATGCATTAAGTTATAGATGAAATACACTAACAATAAAAAATATATCTTAAACAATTGGTTTCCATAGCATCCTTACATTAACTTTCAAATGGAGACATCACTCTTTTATCTTTGTCGTACGAATTTCATTGTTCACGGGTAGTATTATTAGTAATATGAATATTTAGGTTCCGTGTAAATGTTGCATACACGGATCCGTGTTCTCCGTGTAAAAGCGGTTTCCCTTCCGCTGACTGTACACTTTGCTGGATCATATGCTGGTCATTTTCCGTTTGCCTGCGAGGCCCCACAGTATTTGCAGAGATCGAAGGGATCAGACACAAAAGCAATGAAAACGATTCTGTGCTACACCCTCCCTGCTTATATGTGGACATCGCTTGTATTCGTTGTGCCGCTTGCTCGGCTAAACAGTATATTTTCAAATCGGATTCCAGAGTAAGCTTTTCTTTCATAACCATTCCTTTCCGCATGACGTTGCGTTGAATACCAGGCGTAAGTCGATCGCAAATTTATTTGTCCTCATACTCTGTTCTTTTGATAAGGTCACAGAGTCTCATAATTTTCCCATTGCTTCCTGAAAAGTTCGACAGCTGGGAACTGCTGCTGCATTATGGCGAAAAACTAAAAACTGTTGGTGACGGTATGTTAATCTTGACTGCTGTTGCTAGCTGCTGTTCTACTGGATTTCGCGCTTTAAAATGATTTCTGACAACATATTTTGCTACCGGGATGGGAGACTGAGTGAAACACACGATATCTGGATGTAGACTGGCTTTTATTTAAAAATCTAACACAATGCCTTGTAGAGTACATTCTAATCCAATGCAGTGTTCAATGTCACACATGTCATATCTAATAATTATTTTGCTTTTTTGCTTTTAGACTCTATTTGAACAATTGGATAAAATCGTAAATAGTGGCAATATTTCTCATGATACACCACAGGCAAATAAAAAGAAAACTAAGCGCCTTAGTATTATTGCAGACACAGAATGTTAGTATTATGTATTCGATTCGCCACTTTATACTTAATTTATTTTAATATTATATAACAGCCGAAGACAGTGTAATATCAGAGAAAGATTTACCTATCAGTAAGGTGACAGATAAGATATCTGAAAATGAAGTTGAATATATAAAGCCGCAAGAAAGAAAGACATCGTCAAGGCCCGTAAGAGCTGCCAAGCTTAAGATCGAAAACTGTTTGGTATGTTTCACAATTCAGGAACTTACTTGATTATAAAGGCTTAATTTGTATTTTATTATTTTTCCTTATAGAAAGAAAAGCCATTAAACCATAAAATGAGAAGACCATCTGAAAGTGATATTTCTTCGAATAAAACAAGTACAAAAATAAAGCAGGAAAAAAGATCTAATTCATCAGAGGCCACACAACTGAATGCAACTAAACCGACTACAGAAGGGATTAAAAGAAAATCAAACGAAACAAATATCACTACTGGGAGTAATGATGTTGAAGAAGAACCGTCAAAAAAAGTAAAGGTTCAATGTATTTTGTGTTTGTTTTATAGCTTAGATTTAAAATGCCTTATTTAATTTAACCCTAGATAACTAAACTTAAATTAGTATTACTCTTTAACTAATCATTCTACTCATAGACTACGAATTAAAAACACATATTTTTACATTTTCTTTATTTATTTCAAACAAATTATCGTATCTTAAGAGAAGTAATATAATATATTAATTAAAATTCCTTGTATGGTCGTTGATGTTGCGGGATCTGATTCCCTTGAATTCATTTGCGTGGTTCTCAAGCTTCCACACAAGAATGTTTACATTGCCACGGTTTATATTCCGCCTGGATCGCCCTCTGATTGCTATGAGTCGATGTCTACTTGTGTTGAAGGACTGGCCGATCTGCTGCTTCCGTCGGATGACCTTTTACTCCTTGGAGATTTCAATATGCCTTGGGTCAGCTGGGAGCGCTTCTTGGATAAGGATTGCTTACTACCATCTTTTTCCGCTGCCCCACAGTATATTCCGGCGTTCCTGGACTCCATTGCCTCTTGCGGCTTATCACAGGCCTGTGACGTGATGAATGACTCGGGCAGGTTCTTGGATTTGGTGTTCTCATCTGACTGCTCGAGTACTGTCGTGAAGCACTGTCTATCTCCTCTGGTTCCTGAATCTCGTCACCATCCTGCACTGCACATCATCTTCGGTTTTGATCCTGTACTGACGGCGTCTTCTGACTCAAGTAATTTTTGTTATAACTTTAGCAAAGCTGATTATTCTAAACTTAATGATTGGCTCTTTGCCTGCGATTGGAGGAATGTTCTGAATGAATGCGATATTGATAATGCTGTAATGTCATTTTATGATTCTCTTTCTGTTTGTTTTGCTAATTGTGTTCCTGTTTCAAGGTCTCGTGGTTCGCGTTCATATCAGCCCTGGCTTAATAGTTCTGTGAAGCACTTAAAGAATCTGAAGAATAAAGCTTGGAAGCGGTTTTGTTCCTCAAGGAGTGATGCTGACTATTTCACTTACTCCATGTTACGCAACCAATTTTGCTCTGCAATTGATATTTCTTATTCTGACTATTTGGAGAAAGTTAAATCGTCTTTGCGTGCTGAGCCTAAACAGTTCTGGAGGTTAGTAAATTCTAAGCGCAATTGTGATGGCTACCCTTCCGTGTTAAGTTTTGGTGATGTCGAGAGTGACGACCCCCTGACGACTGCCAACCTTTTTGGCGAATTCTTTGGCACTGCATTTTTGACTTCAGACTGTGATATTAGCGATAAGGATTTTATTCATATGACGAGGTTTGCTCCGACTACTCTTGAAACCAAAGACCTTGTGTTTGACGAGGATGCTGTGCTGAAACATATTTCTGGTTTGGCTGATGGTTTCTCGTGCGGTCCTGATGGTATCCCTGCTTGCTTTGTAAAAAATTGTCGCTTGTCCCTGGTTTCTATTCTTTGTCACTTATTTAACTTGTCTATTCGTTGCGGTGTTTTTCCGAAATCTTGGAAAGCATCTGTCATCATTCCCCTTCATAAGAAAGGTAGTAAAAAGGACATATCAAACTACCGTCCCATTGCCAAGTTATGTTGTATTGGTAAAATGTTTGAGGCTCTGGTGTGCAATGCTCTTAACTTCCACTGCAAGCCTTTTCTTGGTTCCTTTCAACATGGCTTCATGAAGGGTAGATCTACTGTGACTAACCTGCTGGAATTCTCTAATTGCTGTATTTCTGCCATTGAAGCAGGTAAGCAGGTGGACTGCGTTTTTACTGATTTTAGCAAAGGCTTTTGACAGAATTAGCCATAGTATTCTTGTTCGTAAGTTGTCTTTTCTGGGGTTTCCATCAATTTTTGTTAATTGGATTCGTTCCTATCTGTCTGATCGTACGCAACGTGTGCTATTTCGAGGTTCACTTTCGAACGATATTTATGTTACCTCTGGTGTTCCTCAAGGAAGTCATCTAGGACCATTGCTTTTTATCATTTACATCAATGATGTATCCGTAATTCTCCCGAATTCCAGAATTCTATGTTACGCCGATGACGCCAAAATATTCCGCGTTATTTCAAGTGCGAATGACTGTGCACTATTAAACTCAGACTTAGACGCCTTTCATAATTGGTGTTCTATAAACTTCCTTCCCCTAAATATTAGCAAGTGCACTACTATGTCATTCTCTCGATCAAGGAATCCAGTGCCCTTTAACTACACCTTAGACGGTGGCTCTCTGAACAAACTTGACAAGACCAAAGATTTAGGAGTAGTGCTAAATACGACCTTTTCATTTGATGACCATATCAACACTATCGTAAACAAAGCTAATTCTGCTCTGGGCTTCGTCAAGCGATGGTCTAAGGAGTTTGATGACCCATATGTAACTAAACTCCTTTATTTTACGTTCGTGAGACCTGTTTTGGAGTATGCTAGTCCTGTGTGGTCTCCTTTTTATGCGATTCATATTAATCGCATTGAGGCTGTGCAGCGTAGATTCGTTAAATTTGCCCTTCGCGGCCTTCCTTGGACCGATCCTCTTCGGCTGCCTCCCTATGCTGACCGTTTAAAGCTTATTTCATTGGAGTCCCTTGAAAGCAGACGTGACAACTCCACGGTTGATTCTCCGGAACTGCTGGGAGCTCTAGGTTTATCGATTCCTGCTCGTCCCTTGAGAAACCATTGCTTTTTCCATACTCCCCACCACCGCACTAATTATGGTATGCATGAGCCTATTACATCTATGTGCCGTCTTTTCAATAATAATTTTGAGCTTATTGATTTTCATTTATCAGCTTTGTTAGGGTTACTTTTTCTCTTTCTTTGTGATTATATTGTTATTTTTTGTTTTTTATAGCTGTCAGTATTTGAGTATTTGATGAATCGTAATTAGTTGGTCGCTTTGTAGTTTGCTTTATACTTCATTGTATGTTAGATTTGCTTTTTTTTTTGATTTCATTGATTTGTAGTAGTCAGTACTTGGCGAATTTGTAAATAAATAAATAAATAAAAAATATAGAAGGGGTAAAAATCAGCGTTTGAAATCTTGGCAGATGTTTAAAGTGTGGTCTCCATAAATAGCCTTATTACATTAGCCGCATATATATTAGGTCATCCTGCGTTTTTTATATCGACAGAAAGAAGACAATTACAGCAAATCTTGAAAAGTAAGAAGTTTACAACCGCCCTTATCACCGTCAGGTGACTTATTATACTAGTTATTAGCTTACTGTGAGTAAGGTGGTATGAGCGCTACGGGAACATCCCGAATTCGCAATACTGGCAGCGGTCGGTAGTCTATTACACGAATGTTTAGTTATCTAGGGTTAAATTAGTTGCTTGTATATACTTTTTAAACTTACATAATTATTGTTAATTGCAATTAATCATCATAACTATGCTAAAATTCTTTTCTACTGGACTAACGTGATGACAACTTAAAATTTTAGGTCGACGAATCTTTAGTTCTATTAAATAATAATGAACTTGCAACCGTTGAATTGTCGGATGATGAAGTGGAAAAAATGCCTCCACCTGTAGTTATTCCCAAGAAAAGTAGATTATTTCTTTTAAGAGCTTATTCAGATTATAATCTTTAAATTTGTAGGAAATGCACGACGAAAAGCGGAATCTGTTGGTAAAAAATCGGATATTGTAAAACCTAATGAAATAAAAGTAGAAAAGCAAAGTATAGATAACAAAAGCAACAAAACGCAAGAACAAACTATCGACAGTAATGCATCTCAGGTGCGTGCTAACTTTAGTAATTTTTGGAAAAAATTTGTTATTATTGATTTTCAGGCTAACTTAGGTAACATCAAGAAAGAAAAGGTATCTGATGTAGAAATATCTGGTAGGCAAGAAGTAATAAAGGAAGCACAAACGAAGGGAAAGAAAGCTCGTAAACAGAAACATAGACCTATTAAAGAAGAAAAGTCCGAAGAAGGTAATGACCTTAGCGAAGCACAAAGCAACTGTGTAAAAGTAAATAAAGTAAATTCAATTGAAAAAGAGGACGCTCGTCACAGTACTAGAAAGAAACAAGCCAGTTTAGATTCTGTTTACGAAGACGCCATTTCCGAGAATCAGTGTAAAGAAAAGGAGAAAACTTTAAATGACAAAGGAAAGATCAATAAAAAAATATCTAACACGAAGTCTACTTTAAGTCATGAGGTTGAAAATAACCCAGAAAGAGCTGCAGATGCGACATTCTTGTCAGCAGTGGATGCGCCGTTTGCGAATCCATCGCCAAATAATGGCTCGTTACAATGTCCTCAGAGCACTTTTGTAATGGATAAAGAAAGCAATACTCCGAATAGTTCGAACGCAGAGAAAAAAGAAGATATAGGAATTTCGCCGCAAATTAATCAAACATTTGGGACAAATATTGTTCAGACCACTTTTGTTATGAACAAAGGCGATAACCAAGCATCTCCACAAATATTAGATACAAATAATGTGCAATCGGTACCATCAGCTTGTAACGATGCAACGTTCAGGGTTAATACTTCTTCAGATCAGAAACAGGAACAAAATCAGAAGCACGAAGATCGGCACAACAGTATTCTAACTGAAGATGATTCCGAGGAGGAATATGTTCCACTGCCAAAACCTTCTGTAAAAGTAAAGACTAAAAACGAATTGTTCAAGTAAGTTGTAACTGTTACTATAGTAATTAATTATTATTTTATCTTTTTTAGTCCATTTATTGAAAGTCCTGTTAAGAAAAAAGTTGAAGCTTTCGAAAAACATGCCTACGCAATGAACGGATCTCCACAGCAGAGACAGACGCGTACCAAAACAAGAGCTAAAACAACTAAGGAAAATAAAGAACCACAGGTAATTTTAGTCAGTTAAATATCTACACGAACTTATATATCTGTTTCATTACTTTCTTGGAATGACGAAATTAAAAGAATTTTTATTATTCATGACCTCCCTAATGCAATAATTTACTCGAACAATCTAGATTGCGAATAGTTTACGAAGATAAAGTTAGTTTTCATCTTGGCTTACAAAAAGTGCAAAAATTAAAGTGATTGCATTTATAACGGTTAAATAATAAAATTTCAAAATGTATATAATGAAAATATTTATCAAAAATTGCATAAATCATACTAATTTAATGACAAAATTCAGTAACACGTACTTTTTTCTACCGAATTGCTACGAATTTACTTTACTTTTTCATTTCTTGCTAAAATTTCTCCCACCACCACATGAGTAAGAATTTACACGAAACTTTTTTGCATGAAAAGTAGAGAAATTGATCTATTATCTTAAAAAAAATTCAAAATTAACTTTTTATACTCGAGCGAAGTAACAAATATAACAAAATTTCTTAACACGATCAGAGTTTCTGATATAGAAAAACTAAACTCCTTTGGTTCTTCCTCAACAGCAGCACCAAAGGGTTAGTTTTTCTTTAGCAGCTGGACGCTTTTACACGAAACGGAAAACTAAATGTTTAAACACCGATCTGAACAGCTGTATTATCTTCATTAAACGTTTATTGCATAAAAAATGTATACTCAGGGAAATAATCTTTAACATATACAAAGAAAGCTAAGATAAAATGTTATTTTTAAGTCGCCCGAAGAAAACTATAATGAAAAATAAAGTTTTAAAACAACTTATAGAGCGCGTTATATCGAAACTGCGAACGCGTTGGACAAGAGCTACCAAAATTTGTAGGCGGTGCTCCATAACCGTCTGAAGTAGTTCCTTAGAATACTGCTATGGCCATGGTCAGAGTTTTTCTAACATTTAGACTATTGCAGTTATACATTTACAGTGAACGTCAAGTCATGGAAGGTGTTGTATGGTGTAAAGTTGGCGTTGTGCTAATTGCTTCGGAGATGCCATTACAGGCAGCTCTTTGAGATTCGGTTAACTTGTCTTAATTTACATTCTGTATACAATGTGAGGGCTTAAGCCCCATTTCTTCCCAAACATTTTCTTGCAGGCATAGAACGCTACCGACGCCGCCTTTTCACGTGCTCCTCTATGTTCTTGTCCGAGATTAGTTTGGAGTCGAGTGTGACACCTAAGTATCTGTCCTGGTTGGTTAGTGTCATGGTAGTGCCGCCCAATTTGGATAGTTGGAAGGATTCAATCACTTTCATCGCTGTAAAGACAACTGATTCCGTCACAATTGAATGCCAATCTGGATTTTAATGAGCTCTTTCCATTAGTTTGCTGAAGGTGTTAAGGAACTTACCTAAGATTAATTCGGCCAGGTTGTATGCATAATTAATCATCTTTAATCCATCATCTTCCAGTGAGACCAGGATCTCATTAAATACTAAGAGCCAGAGTAATGTTGAAAAGATATCTCCTCGTAGAGTTCCTCGAAATACAGCTCTTGCAGTATCCTAATTACCTAATTTTATGTGGCTCTGACGACTCATGAGCATTGCGTCAATTCAGTGGCAAACGAGGTTATCTGTGCCATGAGTTTGAGAGCGTTGTGTATTGCTACAGTCTTGTCATTGTTGAAAGCCCCTTCAAAGTCGAGGAATATATATAAGGTAAATTCTTTGAATCTGAGCGATTTGTCAATAGTGTAAGAATAGAGTTAGAGCACTGCAAATTTGGGAGACATGTCTTCCTGCCGCACCCGCTGCTGAGTTACCGGGGAAGTGCGTGAAACAGCTCAACGTTTTCCCTACTGATTCTGTATAGGAACGATCGCTACACCTAAGAAAGAGGGCACAACGGGGCTACTTACGAGAATCTTCGTTAGTCTAACCAACTCACTTGCACATGCAAAGGACTCGCAATATTTGTACTAAGACATGTGTTTAGCTTTAATTATGAAGTTTTTATACTCTTTGAGGCATTTTCAACGGCTGCACAGCTGTTTAGTACACTAACCCTATTGAAGGGCCTCACCGCTCTCCATCTCCGCTCCCCTAGGTCTGTTTTCCACCAAACGATATAAGACTTCTTGGAGGGCCTACTTAGCGGACAGCTCTTCGCAAAGAGCTTTGGACAATAGCTCTACTGAATCGTCAGTGGACGAGGTATTATCGAATCAGTTTGGTTTTTGCAGCATTGATCTTAAACCCTGTTCTGCGACCTTCTCTACTTAGGGCTTCGGACATAAGGAATACATGACTCTTATTGTTAGATAGGAGACATATACCATCGGCAGAGCTCAGGTGCGCAAGGTTGTGGTCCATCTAATCCCTCACGATGGGTGGTCATCTAGGGCGCTGCACAATACGTTATTAACGACGATAAAGCACTTGGATGTGCTCGACAGTTTTCCCTTGTGTGGGACGTGACGTTGGGCTCCTGAGCAGGATTCCTTTATAATTGCGAACATTTTTTCTGGGAAGCTTTTTGAAATCGACGAATATGAGATGTAAAGGGGACCTCAATTTTGCGGTTTACTAGTTTGGTCGCTGCAGGAGAAACTCACGAAAGCCTACCTATCGCTGACACTGCGCTCGACTGTTTGCTTGATTCGCATTAAGATGATTTTTGCCATCGATCTGGATAGTGCAGTTAAGCAACAGATGTCACGCCAATTTGTACAACTCCTCCGCCTTTCTTGGGAATCTTAACAATTTCGTCTGTTTTTTCATTCAGTGGGATAGGTATCAGTTTCATTAATGGATTACGCCACCTTCAATCTTGTAGACTGATGTCAATATTGGTTACATCCAGTGGTTCTTCAGGCTTGGATGAAGATATATTCTACAGTCCAAATGTGTTGTTTAGGACTTCAACAAAATATTCTCCCCACCTCCATAGTTCATGCTCCTCCGTCACAAGCAGTTGTTTGACTGCAACTTCGGTAGCAGAATTAATGCGGTCTTTCATATACTTCTGTTCTTGTTCTTTTCCTTGGTTATTATATCCGCTTGCGCATAGCAACAAGCCTACATTTACCATGCGGACTGTTTCTGCTTCTTCCTGGCCAGACTATAGTAGTACGGTTTCAGATATGGGTGATGTAAACTATCCATTTCCTCTTATTATAAATATTCTTTCCTATAATATTTATTTTATATTGGACTATTTCCCGCTTCACCTTCATGATCTTCGAGTATGCCCACTCGTCCCACAGAGCTTGCACGTTCCATAGCCTGGTCCATAGTTTTAAAAACATCGATATTTAGTTTGGATGTGTGGCATTCTAAGCTATCTTATTGTACGTGTTTTCAGTCCAAAATATCGTTAATTTCCAAGAAATATAACTTCGAGGGTGGTGAATCAAATATAAACAAGACTTTTGTTTCTGAGCGAGTAAGTTTGAAGAGATCGAGTGGCCGCTTCTAGGGGACAGCAGGCGGTCGACCGATTCAAGCCGGTTTGCCAGTAGTTGTCACGATGCTACAGCAACAGATACATCCTTTTACTGCCCAACGCATTATTATTAAATTTCTTATTCAAGGAGGAGTAAACCAGTTGAAATTTTTAAAAGATTAACTGAATAGTTTGGTGATCAAACTCTGTCAAAGACTCTCGCCTTTTATTAGCATAAGGAGTTCAAGAAAGGACGTAAACGGATTGAAAATAAGAAACATGCTCGCCGTCCTCGAACCAGCAACTCGCAACTATTTCTTTCGACTTGAATGGCGTTTTGTACATTCATTTCTTTCATGAGCATCGCCCAATAAATGTTGCTTATTACTGTGAGCTTTTCAGTAAGGCGAGAAACGCTTATCGTTCGAAACGGCCAACCCATTCGAAAAATTATTCTTCTCCACAACAACGCTCGGCTCGTTTAACTTGCAAAAATTAGAGGAAATGAGATCAACTTCACTTGAGCATCTCTTCTATATCCCTGATTTATCGCCCGACGATACAGGAGTTGACACCTTCTAGCGCAATCCTTTTCATTTTACGATGCCGGGATCAAAAACCTTTCAATCCGATGAGAAAATGCATCTCCGAAGCAGGAGATTATGTTGAAAAATGATGCGTGCTTGGCTATTGTATTAAACCACACATGTAATTTTTAGTTTTAACAGATAGCTTTAAATAATATACCTATATTTTAGTATATATCATATATGTATTAAAAGGTGAATAATTTATTGTTTTAATTTTTGGTAGTCTAACGTCATTACTATCAGTAAAACGACGCCAAATTTAGCTCGCAATACAGCTCGGCTTCTCACTCCTACACAACAGGTATTCTCTAATTTTGTTGCATTTTTGTACTTGCTATACAAAGCATATTTAATTTTAGATTCTAGTTACATCTACTAACAATAGTGCTCTTAAAAAGGCACCAACCAGTGCATCAAAACTTGTTTTTCCCAAGGTGGTGGCTAAGTCTTCTACAGCAACTAAAATTGCTTCACTGTCACGAGATAGCAGCGCAGAAGATACGAAAAGAGGAGTAATCAAATTACAAGTATGTTGTACTGATATTATCAGCTAGAAAAACATTAAGGTTATTTTTTACAGTTAGAAGAGAAAAAGAAAAAGAGGGAACAAAAACAACAAATGGCGACACAAACACGAGAAGCTAAAGAAAAGCAAAGAGCTGAAAAGTTGAAGAAAACAATGGAAGAAAGGGAGGAACGGGTTCGTAGAAAGGCTATTGAAACTGAGCAGAAACGTCAGCTGGAAGAAATTAATCGGAACTTAAAGTTACAAGAAGAGAAAAGAGAAGCTCAGAAGCGATTAGAAAAACAAAAGCAATTGGAAATGGCTGAGGCGGCGAAAAAAGAACGCGAAATGCTGGAAGCAATGAAAATCGAGAAAGCCAAGGAAAGATTATTACAAGAGCGAAAGCTATTAGAGCAAAAAAAGATCGCAAAGAAAGCACAGAACCCCGCTTATGATTTTCATATGTTAAATAGTGATGACTCTACAGACGACGAAGGTAAAACAAGTTCTAAAAGACCGCCTCCACCAACATGGAGTAAATGTAAGTAGGACCGTTTTTAAGTAAAACTTTAAACTTATTTTAAAAATTTTGTAGCTGCTATACGACAGTTAATTATGGAAAGGCAGACAAATCTTCCGACTAAGATAATTGATAGCTTCTTCTCTCTACAACCTATGACACCAGATCTACGACAAATATTCCCTAAGATCGATTCCAGATACTTAAAACGCAACTCGAGCGTTTTTTGGCGAACGCCCCCTAGATATTCACAGCTTCCAAAGTACTAGAATATTAGGCAACGTTTATATATTATAATATCTCAGTATTTAAGACATATTTAATAATTTGCCTCTTTTTAATATTTTGTAAATGACTACGATTGTTGGTTGACTACGATTGATCGAGTGGTTTTGCAATGCTAAGAAAACTTTTCTTTTTAAGATTTCACGTTATTTTATTGTTCTGCCACAACTGTTACAACTATCGTAAATTCAAAGTAAATGTTTTATTATAAGAAAAAAATGGTTTTCTTTATTGTTCAGATTTTTCATTGCATAACTTCTAAGTGAAGGAAAGAGTCCAACGAACTTTAAGCGCAGATGTCACATGAACGACGCAGAAAACAGTTAGTTTTCCACTTAATAAAACTCTAGTAATTATAAAAAATGTAAAGCTCTTTAGTTATGTCGTTTGAACATTTTATTTATACATTATCAGTAAATTAGTAAGTACTTTACTGTAAGCCTAACTTTGTAAAGCGTGATTCGATTTGGATGATTCCTTTTTAATTGTATAGAGTATGTTTCCCCATTGTTACTATGAGAAAAACTGTACTTTTGTAGGGGAAGGGGGGGGGCAGGTCTGGAGCCTAACATTGTAACGCTTCGAGTATAACTTTTTATGTGAAAGTCGCCCTTTTCATTTCAGTTTTACTAACATTTGAAGCAAGGTCACGCTTTTTCGAATCATGACTATTTTTGTTTCAAACTCACCGATTTTTTCAAACCAAACACAACCAATTTTGAATCAAAATCACCCGAACAAAATAATTTGGAATGTGAAATTCCAATTTTATTTTGAGTACATACAATAGTTAGTGTTAACACTTATATTTATAATAAAAATTGGAATTCCACACTAATTTTTTTCTTACAGTGATTTTGATTACAAGCTATAATAAATGATAAGACATACTAAATAAATAGTAAAAGCTACAATATGAGCTATAATTATAGTAGATACGGGCTGGAAGAAAGAAGAATTACGAAAAGCGATCAAGATAGTCGGGATCAAGATGTAAGGCTTTGTGAAGGGATGATTTACTCAGATGGAAGTCAAAGGAGGAAAGGTCGTTGACTTTTCGTAGCATCCTGGTAATTGGCTCGCTTTGACCGTAGTTCGTGCGATGGCAGTCAAGTCGGAAAAGGGGAGTGAACCTAAGGTTGCAGGGATTGATATAGATGGGTAAAGATTTCAGGATTGAAGGGCTGTCTATGGCACCAGTTAATAACTGATAAATGAAGAGAATGTCGGAAACATCACGACGTTTACTTAGAGGTTGTAAGTCGATCAGTTTCAGACGGTTTTCATAAGGTGGAAGGTTGTATCTGTCTACCCACGGAAGATCACGTAGAGCGAAGCGAATGAACCTACTCTGGACAGATTCAATCCTGTTGATGTGAGTTGTTTGTGTAGGTGACCATACCTGACTGGCATATTCAAGGAGAGGTCTAACGAAGGAGATACGGAGATTTGGAAAGATACGAATTGGAGAACTCTCTAGACCAGCTCTTCACAAACCCCAGCGCGGAGTTAGCTCTGTTGATTATGCTGTCTATGTGGGAACGGAAATTGAGATTACTCCTAGGTCAGACAAAGAGGTAACGATAGGGACTGGTATTTCGGTTAGCATGTAGACTCTCGGGGTAGTGGTAAGATGCTTGCGGGAATAAGAGATGGACTGGCATTTGGAGACATTAAGTTCAAGCAAGTTTTTCATGCACCATGTGGTGAACGAATCGAGATCTTTTTGCAGGAGAAGAGAGTCGGTTGTGGAGGAGATATGTTTAATTATTTTCATGTTATCAGCATAAATGGACAGCTCTAAGTGTTTGATGACACATTCAACATCATTTATTGTAATCATCAATTGGAAGATTTTGAGGGATAGTGCCAATGTTGGAGTTGAGGAGCAAGTGATTTAATTTTTCAAAGTCGCCTTTACGAAAATTGAAGGAAAGGGTGGTGGGGTGGTCGAAAAGTGATGGCTTGTGGTTAGGTGGACACACGGAAGAAGTTGGGAGTGCGTGGTTAGGTGGATGCGCTGGTTATAAGTGTAAGTGGAACCGAGGGGTTAAGGGTGTGAGAATATATAAAGTTATGATACTTGACTGGGGTACTTAGATTATAGTTTGGAAATACTCCCATTTTGAGCTGCCAATTGGAGTTGGGATCACTAGGTTTAGGGCTAAGGGTGAGAGGTGCGGAAGAGTGATGAGAGATTATGTTATTACTAGTGCTAATGTTCTTACGATTAGGCTGAATACTAAATTTAGGTATGGGAGGGCGTTTGGAATTACCTCTGGTTTAGTTAGTGGGATTTGGTTTATTAGTATTTAATTTAGGGTTAGATGCAGAGGACTTAGGGTTTAACTTAACATACTTCCTTGTCCAAAATATTAATTAATTATAATATTAAAGTTAGTTAAAAAAAAAGTTCAACCGGCCTTACAGCAGTTGAACTTTTTTTTTCAACAATTTTTTTCCGAAATGTATTTTACCGCTTGTTTGATTTCCTATAAATATCAATAGCAACTGCGTTCTGCGGCATTATAAATGCTGAAAAGGCGATGTCACAGCTCTAAATTTAATAAAGATATTTTGCGGCACATCAAACAAAAATGGTTAATAGGTTGTTCTACCAAGTGTTTTCTAAACAATCAGTTGAATTGATTAAAAAATTATAACTTAGTTACATATGCGTAAAAACGTTACGAATTGTACTGACAAATCAATTGAAACTCAAATAAGTTAGAAAATATTCTGTTTTGTGAAAATATAGGACTATTCTATAGAATAATGTGTGTATTTGTGAAGAATTATTATTCTGTGTATGGAGATATAGGGATATCACAAAAATATAACAACGAATAAGAAAACGTTTTAGTGTTAAATTTCATTTTCGAATGGAAAGCACTAATATAGGAAAACTCTCCAGTTCACGTCTTACCTAGGTTTACCCGAGTTTTTTCACTGATCTTGCTCACGTTATATGCGACGTCCAACTGAAAGGCTTTAGCTATTTCTACAACCTAGTTGAAACTTGTATAATTTTGCTTACTCATTCCAATAAACATCAGTTGTTAGAAATTTATGATGCCGGAATTTACGTTCGTTTTGAAGATTCGGCACGGCATGACGGTTTTATCAATCTAAATTTTCTTTCAAAAAACATTTTGACTGACTTTTTTCCTTCAAATTAAAGTGACATGTTTGCTTTTTCATTTAAAGTATATCCCACTTAGAAAGTCATATCTTCCTTTTCAATATACAGATAAAATATGTTAGAATGCAAATAAGCATTCATTTTACCTAAAAAGGCATGTTTTTTTACTTTAGCCCGAACACCTCCGATGACCTTGAAATGTATTGTCAATTGTATCTTTGCGTGAGGGGCAACTGAACTGGGAGTGCTTCCACGATACGTAAGGTCACCAACTCGGGACTTGTGCTAGGAGATTGAATACATCTTATCAACTGTTACTTTGAAGTTGACTTTTATTGTAGTTCACATTAATACGTTTAATCAAATCTTTCACTGACTATTACTCACTGTTACTCATTGGGGATGCTGAATATCCTGCAATAAAGATCCCAGTTTATTAAGTTTATTAAAATCAATTATAACGATGTAATGAATTCTGAACGATAATTCGACAACGCAAAAACGGATTACAAAAAAAATAATGATATTATTTCTGACTTTCTTTCACCGTCGCATATTATTCTACTAACCAGCTTTGCAACTTAGACGTCAAGAAAAAGACCTTTAGAAATATGTCTACAGAACTTAATTCCAAAAGTTCAGAAATCATTTTCAAAAATGCTCTCTTAATTAATACAATATGAATACAATTTTGTTATTGAGTAAATTTTTTAATTTACCTGTTATTTATAATAATTTTTAACTATTAATTTAATCATAAGTCGTCGGTGGAGTAAGTGATAAGGCGTTGGCCTACCAATCTCTACTGACAATAGAGAAAAGGTCAGTGGTTCGGAATCCACATTAAATTGTAGGTCCACTTGCAATCGTTGTCTCGAATCGGGTGAAGTTCTTCTTCCGCCCCTGCCTACAAGGGGTTATGAAAATTAGAGATAATTTAAGCATAAAAATAAAAAACGAAAATTCAATTTTACATTTAACTTTTTAATTAAAAGATATCTAATCAAGATTTTTTAATTGTTTTTACAAATTTATAAAAATAATTCAATATAACTAATCTAATAAATCAATGCAATATTTATACATTTCAATAATCAGAGATGGAGTTGGATCAATTGGTTGAACGGCACGATGGTTCCCGAGTTCTAGACCAGGTAACCTCCACGGTTTTCAAAACTGAATAAAAAAATTCACTCCATTGCTGGGTTGTCCTATAGGCTTTGGCCACATCCTAAAAAAAATTAATAAATTTCATCAATCAATAAAAATACATTTATTAATACACTTTACTTACATTAATAGTATTCGTAGGTACAATAGATATAAAAGTCGTTTAAAACATGTTTTTTTTGTACTTTTGATGAGCAAAATCTTTTATTAAATCCAGGGAGTCGAAACGGGACCAAAACCTGTCATATTTCGGTTGTTTTAACCGGTCTTGATTTCGGTACCGAAATTTAAAGTGTACCGAAATTAAAATGGTCCCGAAATAAAAAGACCTTAAAAATATGTGACCGTAACCGCCAGACCGAAATTCAAAAACCGAAATTCAAAGACCGATTTAAATTGGTACCGACTGCGGAAGATGTGCTATATCCGGTCTTGCGATTTTTCATTACATAGCATATTCGGTAAATGTCTTGATGAAGGGACCGGGAAGAGACGGGGGTGGGGAAGGGGATGGGTGGGGTGGGGGAAGGGGTGAGGAAGGGGAGTAAATGTCTAGATGAAGGGAGGGTGGTAGGGAGTAGAGGGGAGTCGGATGACTTCATTATATTATATAAAAATCCCAACGACAGCAATTTAACTCTAACCCACCCTAACGTTTAAGTTGTAACCGAAACCGAAAATTTTATCTACGTGGTTTTTAACCGCAACCGAGAACTATATTTCACATTTCGGTTTTAACCGAAAATGAAATTTAACATTTCGGTTCTAACTGAAACCGAATTGAAGAAAATTAATTACGATTAAGGTTATTGCAATTGTGGTTTAAAAAACCCAATTTAATTTCGGTTGACCGTAACCGAATTATAATTTCGGTTGTGGTCCCATTTCGACTCCCTGATTATATCGTCAAAATTTAAGCGATGCATAACATCTGATTCAATTGATAGTAGAGCCAACGAACTCAATCTCTCTTATCGCATTGTCGTCCTCGGAGGGTTTTTTATCCGTTTTAACTGTGAAAAAGATCGCTCTCCAGAACGGTTAGTTATCATCAATGTTAAAAACATTCTAAGGCAGATTCTAAGAATGATTTTATAAAAATCAGTATAATTAACATGAATACATCATTAATCTTCTTCCATTTTTGCAAGAATGTATTAAAGAAATTGTTGTAATTCGCCGACAAGATTTAAATTTAAATCCTCAGGATACGATGCGACAAGCTTTTCATCGTTGGATAAATCCATTTTTAACAAGAATGGAAACTTGTCTGACAAATTTTTATAAACGTCGCTCGCCTCTGTTTTCATCTGAGCTTCAAGAATGTCAATGATCACATAACAAGTTGAAACGCGAAATTTTTCTCTTGCACACAAAACTACGTACTCCGTTACACTATCATTTACCTGTTTTTTCCGACTACGTCTTCGAGTAAAAAGTTGTCTTTATAATCAACATCAGGTAAAATTACTATTGATATGTATTCAAATTTTTCAACATTTTCGCAGAGATCTTTTAAGTAATTCGTCAACGATTTATAGAGATCACTGCAAACTTTCAAACTACTTTCTGCAAGGGCTTGAAATATGCAATGAAAATGATGCAAAATGTCATTCTACATTGGTGACATGAAAACAAACTCAAATTCTTGATTTTTTTTAGGTATATTTGTTGCCTCTATCTCAGTATATCCTTTTTTATGATCACCGTCGTCCTGTTTATAATACAAGCGGACGGAGCACAAATGGCGTTATCAATTGCGTAATAACGGACAGTGCACATGGATTTTTGTGCATCTGTGACGATATACTTAGTAATATTTTCACAAATCTAATAAGTTTGATAATATAAATTTTTCAAATTAATAATTTTTTTGTTTAAAATAAAAAATTTATTTTGAAACCTAGTCTTTTGAAGGGGCCCCAATTTGACGGGGTGGTGCCCTAAGCAACTGCCTAGCCTGCTTATGCGCTAATGCGGCCGTGGACATAATTTCATATTCGATAGGTTACCTTCAATACGATGGTCAGTGATGGATTTACGCCTAGGCCCGTGAGGCCTGGGCCTAGGGCGGCAAACTTTTAGGGGCGGCAAAACTTAAGGACGAAAGAATTTTGAAGGCGCAAAATTACAAGAATAATTGAAATTAATAATTGCCTTGGATTCGTTTTGTTATTAATGTATGAAAAGTTTTCAGTGAATCATATTAAATAATTTTATTATTGAACTAAGTTTTAGATTGTAAGTATACTTTTAATTTTCTAATTTATCAATATTGGCCTATAATAAAAATCTCTATTATTAAAAATCTTTATTTAAAAGCCCCAGACTATTTTTGCTTATACATACAAGCAATTTTTCATAAGAAATTGAATGTTTAAATTTTTTGTAATTTAATTTGATAAATCATCAGAATAATATAAAAAACTAAAATTTTTTATCGAAAATTGAAAATACAATTTTCAACAACTTCAATGGGCGAATATTATTGAAATTCCAAAAAAAATGAAACTGTATATACAAATTTGAAATATTTTCAAAAATTAAACAACGTAATTTTATGTAACTTGACATTTTTTTATTTTTATGGAGTTGAGCGGCACGACCACCATACTATGAGCCCCGGGTTCGAGACCAGGTCTCCCTGTGTGAGCTTTTATTAAGAAATTATAATAATCCACTCCGTCTCTGGGCTGTTGTCTAGATCGCAGCAATGCAAAAAGAAGACTCAAGTTTCCTCCATAATTCCCTTCCGACCAAAACCATCCTAACACATCAAAGGGTTGTCCCCTAGGCTTTGGTAAGATCGTATAAAAAAACTAAGAATTTGAACTAATAATTCTTGAAGCGTTCAATTTATAAAAAAACAACATTTATGTACTTACTAGCTGGTGCCCGCGCATACGGCATACGATGATAGTGTAGGAAGATCATAGTGGGGGCAGGCCATAGGGGGTTTATGATCTGTTTAACAAAAAAAGAATTAAAGTTTTATCTTAGTAACAATTGTAGCAACACAATCTATATTACAAAAAACAAAAACAAAAAAAACTACAATAATAAGTGTGGGTGGGGTAGGAGGAGAGATGACCCACTATTTACCAAAAAAAGAAATAATCAAATCGGTCCATACGCTACGAAGTTGGGCAATAGCAGCTGTAGGTTCAAACAGTTTCTCTCAAATCAAATGTAGTATATTATACTACAAAAAAAAGTTTAGTAATATGAGAGTGCGGGTGGATGGGTATGTATGTAACAAAAAAAGAATTATCAAAATCGGTCCATGGGTTAGGAAGATGGAGTAAACCAACTATAGCCTTGTTTTACGTGGAAACGTTTTCCTTAGTAGCAAATGGAAGAACATAATTTATTCTATAAACAAAGTAATAGAATTATCTAATCCCACCCCTTGCGAGCTACTACCCTTGTATCCTACCACACCTTGCGAGCTACTACCCTTGTATGCTCCCGCCCCTTGCTAACTTCGACCTTTGTATTCTCCCGCTCATGCGAACTACCACCTTGGTATCATCCCGCCCCTTGCGAAGTACTACCCTTGTATCCTCCTGCCCCTTGCAAGCCTCAACCCTTGTATCCACCTGCCCTTTGCGAGCTACCACCTTTGTATACTAGCGCCCCTTGCAAGCTACATCCCGGGATGAAACCAAAGCTAACTATCTTCATTCCGTTTAAAATGAGGGTAGTCATTCGCACGAAAATTGAAATTTTTTTAATAAACTTAACCAAAAACCCATGTGAACGACTTATTTTTGTAATTTTGTCATGTGTTTTTTTTTCTATCACTGTACTTGTATCCGTCTGAAGTATCTTAGCTATTTGCTAATATATGTACTTTAAACCTTCCTTAACAAATTGCTAAAAGAATTATTATAATCCGTTTATAAACACCAAAGTTATTGGTGCCTAAACATTTGAATCTCACCTGCAAGTGAGGTTTGTTTACCTCATTTTAATAATCGGAAATTAAGTTATTTAGTTAAAAATATTAATTAAATGTTAACATTGTAGAACAAGTCAGGTATCCTAATGTATACATTGCTCTATGAATTTTTTTAAGCATTCCAGCTACAAATTGCTCGGGAGAAAGATCTTTTTCCACCCTGAAAAAGGGTAAAAAGCTATTTACGTGCAAGTATGGGCCAAGATAGACTTAATGCCTTCGCATTATTGTCTATCCGAGGCTCAATTAGTGCAAGAAATTGATTACGACGATATAATCGACGTTTTCACGCAAACCAAAGCGAGAAAATTAATTTAAAAAATTTAGTTACTATTTAATACAAAAAATTATATTTAAATTACTAACTTATATTTGAAATTATTTTTAAACAATATTTGTAAACCAATAAAGAGTTATATTAAAAATAATATTTGATAATATTTAAACAATAAAATATGTAATTTTGACAATGACTTTTACATTAAAAAAAAGGGCGGCATCGAAACTAAATCCGCCACTGACGGTGGTGTAAAGTAACGAATATTTTAAATTAATTTTATTAATGAGGCTAATGATGATTAAACTAGAGCAACGTATAAAATATAAATACGTCCCTTCAGGAAACGTGTTTGATTAAAAAAAATTACTGAAAATTATGTTCGACACTGTTTCTTGTCATCCTGAAAATCAGCAATTCACATTCCCTACTTTAACATGGTAATATACGATAAATTCGAGCAGAGATCATTTTATGGCCTGAATATTATGATTGAAAACAGTATAGTTGTAGTATTTTTTCAAAATCTAATTTTAATTATTTTTACAGACTTTTAAAATTCCTTAGTAATAAAAGAAATTCAAACTCTTTGAAACAGAAAAAGGCAATTTTAAAATGGAAAAAGTTATTAACAAAATATTGAATTTTTTGATAATCGGAAGGTGCCTAGCTAATGCCAACGGGCTGTCATTCGCTGGTTAGTAAAAATTGTCAACAGTTTCTATGAAGTACGCGCGGTGCTTGCGTTCATCAATTTTAATAAATACTAAGTTTTACAATGGATGATCTTGAATCAAAATTAGGAATATGTTTCGAAAAAATTACTTCTATCGAACAGAACTGGATAAGTAAACAAGAGGTGCGAAAACCATTTGTGTTAAATGTGCATTTAATTGTATAAAATTGATATATTGTGCCATGCCAAAGCTAATATATTCTGTTAAGTTCACCCGAGTCGTAAATGATGGTGTTTTGAAAATTTTAAAACAGGCATTACTTCTGAATTGTTACCATCGTTTTCAATACTTCGTGTTTTTGAATTTTGGTTAATTGAGGTGGTCTAATTACACAAATTTGTTCATATATATTGAAAAATTTGACGGCAGTAGTGAATACAATGTTTTTGAACATGTTTAGAATCTGTCTTAATTTTAATTTTACAAGTACAGTAAGTTGGAAAAACTACGTAATAATCGACAAAAAGAATATTACTAACGGGTTTATTAAAAAGCCGTAAAAATCGAAAGAAAGAATGTTACTAACGGGCTTATTAAGGCCAGACTACGCCGTATATAAAGTGAATTACGGGAAAATTAAGAATTGTATCAAAGAAGCGTCCACGCACAATTTAGCTATGAAACTGAATTCAACATCGATGTGGTCAATATATTTTTGAATTTACCTTTGGCCATTAACTAGTCTTTGATATATATTAAAGGCTAATAGCTATTTGCTTATAAGCGACCTTAATTAATACTTTTTCTTCTGCATTCAAAACGAAAATAATATTGTTAGATAAATTTTTAACGATGTTAAAGATGTTTTGCTGAAAAAAATGAAGATTAAGGCTCGATTAGATCGAAACAAATACATTAAAAGTTGAATTGGATTGAAAACAGACAAACTTAATCCGATCCCCATAATTTACAAAACCAACTTAGCTAAGCTAATTAAGTAGTGACGGACACACTTCTTTTGCACGCAACCTTTATAGCTTACAATGGTCATTGCACTCTCCATAGGAATGCGTTTGGAAATTTACTATCTCGTCATACTTTTCTACATATTAACTTTTAACATAAATGTTGTTTGAAATGAACCTTCAAATGTTCTAAATACACGTTAACGATAACAACATTCTTTTCATTTAAGATGTGGCGTTTTAAAGAGAATACCACCTCTTGTATGCCTCAGTATTTCTCTCTGGATTTGGTTTGTAGAGTGTGCAGTTTTAATTGTGCACAAGGAATGGTTAATTTGTGGTACAACAAGCGTATAGGAAAATGAAATAGTGACGATACGCTTGGTGGTAAAATGGCCACTATTATCATAATTTCCGGATTCAAATTAACGTCCATTTTTGTAAATATTATTGGCCAATAGTCCCCAAACATTTTCAATCGAATTGGGATCCGGGCTACATGCCGGCTTATCCAACAAGGGAATGTTGCGGTTAGCCCAAAAGATTTTCGTTAGATGGGTAAGATGAAAGTTGTTAAATGAATTGCCGCGTTGTCTTGTTGGATTATGTAATTAACACCAAAATAATCATCGCCTTGTTCTGTTTTTCGCTTATCACACAAGTATTTCTGGAAACCATCAGGTCTATTTAAATAAAATTTTTTTCGTCGCTAAAGACAAAATCCCAAAATTTATATTTCTCAGCAAACCTTAGTCGAGCCGTTTTATGACGTGGAAAAGGTTGAAGTTTCGTATTTCTTGTTTAACCGACTTCCCAAAAACAAAGAGTTTGTAAGTTCGACGTGCATACTGGGTGTTTCAGATCTGACGGGCCAAAATGGGGTGATATATCTCACCTAGAAAAACAGAAAACTGTATAGCAGTGGAGGGGGAGGGACAATCTCAACCGTGTGGGAGTAACAGGGTGATTCATAAATTTAAGTTTTTCATGGTATACACATTACTCTTTTATTTTTATCTTTTGATATACCCAACGCAGCGACATCAGTCAAACGCTAAAAAAGTACTATCCCAATGAGTTTTTCAAAATGTTGATCTAACTCCTACCATTGCAGGTACAGTCACTCCCAAAGGTGAAAAAAATGGTTTGCGATTACCTAAAATTCAGCATTTTCCCAAATTTTCTCCGAAATTCAGGTAAATAGTATTCCTCTATTTTATTTTTATTGGATTGCCAATCTGACAACCTTTCCAAAAAGGTGAAACATGGTAAGGTAGACACAGGATTAGAAAAATTGCATCCTTAGAACTCCCTGAGTACCTAATTATTTTATTGCACGTTAAGTAGGAAATTCTTTAAAGAAACCAAATTTTTAAAATAAAAAGACGAAAATGTTTGTTTTGGGTTAACAGGTAATTAATTTTAATTATTGCTGCAAAAAATTTATAAAAATGTTAGTGTAATTTTGTCTTATTGCCGATATTAGCTTGTGTTAGCTAGAATTCACACCCTTGTATCCTATTCTATTCTATTACTCGTACCTGATGAAAATTTTGCTATAAAAAAGGGTCAGTCAGCAAGAATATATATTATAGTTGAAAAAACAAATCAATAAGTACGGGTGTTTTTATGCAAAAATTATTAAAAAATGTTAGAATTTACTTTTGAGGAATACGCGGATATTATTTACATTTATGGTGTAGTAGACGGAAACGAGAGAGCGGCTGTACTGGAATATCAATGGAGATTCCCTAATCGGCGAGTACCGCAAATAGGGGTATTTACACGGACTTTCCGAAGAGAAACGGGAAGTTTAACTTTACACGACAGGGAGACACAACACAGCAAAGGGAGATTCCGAGAAAAGACTAGAATTTAGAACGTGGCTTCTGGAACGCGGCATTGACGACAGGGCGTTTCTGGACTGAATTTTGTGGACGGATCAATCCCAATTCACCAGGGATGGTATCACGAACTTCCATAACTGATCGGAAACTAACCCACACAGGACAAAGGTGACCTCATTCCAGCAGAGATTCAGTGTCAATGTTTGAGCTGGTATCATCGGCAAACATTTGGTGGTACCATTCCGCAAGTACTCAACAGTCAAATTTATGCGGACTTTTCGGAGAATACACTGCCAGATCTAATAGACGAGATCCCTGTGCATAATCGAACGGAGCACCAGCGCATACTGCTAACATTGTGAAGGCAATACTAAGTGAAACATTTCCTAAGCGTTGGATTGGACGAGGTGCACTAATTCCTTGGTCTTCTACTCCATTGGTCTTTTTCTTATGGATAACAATGAAGGATGAAGTTTATTCAAGCCCAGTTATTACTAGGGAGGATTTAGTTGGCAGAATTGGGAATGCAGCGACGAAAATACGGGAGAGGTTGGCTGCAATACGCCCTAAGCAAGGACTTAGAAGGAGTTTATTGGCATGCATCCAATGTGGCGGTTTACATTTTGAATGGCTTTTGTAATTTACTAAGATTAATCGTATTGAATTCATTGAATTAAAATGAGTTTGAGATAAGTTTTCTACTTATAAATTTTTACACCCTTTCTCTACCTGGACATGTTGTACCTTTTTAAAAAGGAAATAAGATGGGCAATCCAATAAAAATAAAAACGTGGTGTACTAATTACATGAATTTCGGAGATAATTTTGAAAATGCTGAATTTTAGGTAATCGCAAACCATTTTGTTCACTTTTGGAAGTGACTGTACCTGTAATATTAGGAGTTAGATCAACATTGTTAACAATTTTGGATAGGTCATTAGGATAGTAGTTTTTTAGCGTTTGTTTGATGTCGCTACGTTGGATAGATCAAAAGATAAAAATAAAAGAGTAATGTGCATACCATGAAAAACTCAAATTTATGATTGGTTCCAAACGGTTGAGATTGCCCCCACCCTGCCATAAATTTTTTTGTTTGGCTAGGTGAGATCTATCACCTCACTCATTTCGGAACGTCAGATCTGAAACACCCTGTATTTTTTGGTACCATGTCCATACAATTTTTGGTGGGGTGAAACCTTACTTTGTAACGCGTGGATTGATTTGAATGGTTCGTTTTTTGTTGTATAGAGTGTGATCCCTCATTGCTAATAGGAGACAAAAATTTGGCCTAGGGTGGAAGGAGGGGGAGGGGTAGTCTAACTTCGTAACGCGTGAACCGATTTGAATAATTCTTTTTCTGTTGGGTAAAGTATGTTCCCAGAAGAAGAAAAATTTGTTGGGATGGTTGTGGGGTAGGGGGTTAAAACTAACTTTTAACGCGTGGACCGATTTCGATGGTTCTTTTTTTATCGTACAGAATAGAGGACACTAAAAAGTGAAAAATAAAATAGTTTTTAAAAGAAAGTTGAACCGAATTCACAAAAAGCGCTAAAAACCATAAAATAATTTTTAATTTTATATCTATTACGACATTTTGAAGTCGGTGCAAATTAAAGAAACCAAACAACTACAACAAAAGTATTTAATCGTCTTTCCTTATGATCCCGTGAGTTGGCACGTTCAGGTAGTTTTATAAATTATCTTCAATTGTGGTTGAGTAGTTGTGTTGTTTGTTTATATTATATATAGGGAGAATATCCGAAATAACACAGCAACAAGCGTAGGAAGTTTAATATACACATCCAGTCCATCATGTGAAAAACACCAGCGATAACAGCAAATCGCATTCGCATGGAACAAACAGCAGTAATAACAATGCTAAATCATATGGAAGTAATATTACATCATCATCCAAAGTGAAGTCCCAACATCACGGCGGCAAAACTATAGTTAATTGTAAGAAAGACCTGTTCTTTTTTGCAAAAGATTAATAAATATCCATGGTATGGTATATTGCTATAACTGTAATCGGTAAGATAATTTTTCTAGGTCAAAACAAAAGCTTTTGGTTAATGAAAAAGTAATAAATTTAAAATTGATATCAGTTCCGCGGTAAATATTATTCCACTGAAAATATTTCGCCAATTGTTCAAATTTGAAAATATTCAAACTACATTTAGAAGCTTATGGAGGGTCAACAATAACAATAACTTTCTTTAAAGGATTTTAAGTACCAAGGCAATGATGAGCCCCGAGGTCTTTGACATTGTCTGCTCGGCTGCATTTTGGCCAGAGGGAGTTATTGTTACTGAGTACGTGCCACGTAAATGGAAATTTGGATTGACTAAACCAGTTGTATAATAAACTTGGAAATCTACTACCAAAACGTGAAAGGCTTACGAACCAAGCCACATAAACTTTATATTTCTACGATAAATTCAGAATTTGACGTCATTTGTTTAACGGAAACCTAGTTGAAGGTATTTTTGATAGTGAGCTCTTCGATACTTATTTCCAAGTTTGCCGTAGAGATCGAAGTGAAGTGCCTTTTCTTTTTAAACCAATCTACTTAGTGGTGGTTTATATTCCACCCAATATGATCTGTGAGACTTACGAGAGGTTCTCCTCTTTAATTGAAAGACGAGTTGTTCATTCTCGAAAATTTTAACCTTCCGTGCAAGGCTAGTGATAATGAGGAGTGCTTTCTTCCATATTATTCAGCGTTAATATCGGATTTTTGTGTGTTAGATGGGCTGGCATACTTGGGTTTATAATAGATTAATGGAACTTGCAATCATAACCGGCGTGTGCTGGATTTGATTTATACTTCTGACGAGGGTAACTGTAGCCTGATCAGGTGCGATGTGTCTTTATTGGAGGAGGATCTTCATCACCCATCTGTTTTGTTATACAAACCCATCTGACGAATATGATGTAAATAGTGAATTTAATTGTCATAACACTAATTTTGATATTCTCAATAGTTATTTGGCTACGTTTGGTTGGACTTCAATTAAAAATGTCATTCGATGCGTAAATAACTTAAAAAGTAAAGCCTGGAAAAAGTACGCGTTGACAAAATCTTCTTAATCTTCTAATTTACGGAAGCTCTTTCAGCATCTGTGCATTAATGATTATAAGGCTTATCTGTCTAGCTTACAAGAGTTAGTACGGGACGAACCTAAATCTTTTATCGATTTGTAAATTCGAAACGTAAATCTAACGGTTACTCTGACATTTTAAGATACGAGTAGATCCTAATTATTTCTAACTTTTTTGCGGTTTTGTTCGGAAAGCATATGATCAGGACAATCTTCAGATTGATACTGAATATTTCGATTACCTGAAAAAATTTCCTGCTATTATTATTACTGCGCCTGATTAAGTATTAAGTACGGATTCTGCGATATATTTCATTTTCGAAGTTGACGATGGGTATTTTCCAGGTCCTGATGTCGTTCCTTCGATTATACTTAAGCGTTTTAGTAGCGTTTTGTCACCGGTCCTTTGTCTTAACTTAAAATTAACTTCTCCCGTTTTAGTACGTGGTGTAACAAAAATAATTTATTTCTTAATAATGGCAAATGTAAGGTTCTGAGCATTAGCAGACGTAGGGCAGCTATTACGTTCTCATATGATATTAAAGAAATTAGAAGATTAGAAAGGTTTCCTTCAGACAATCCCAACATAACCTTCGAAGACTGCCTTTACTGCAAGTTGAACCATCGAGAACTAATTATGGGATGCATGAACCTATTAACCGTTTATGTAGGGCTGTTAATGCATGTTCTAATTTTGATTTAAATCTTAGTAAAGTGTTGTTTAAGAACTATTTATTTTCTGTGCTCCCGTGACTCTCTGTTTGCATGTTGCGTGCGGGGTTTCCTTGCTTGTTTTCTTCCTGTTCCTTTTTTTTCTTATTTCTTCCTCTGCATGCTGGTGTGGGAGCCTCATTTCATCAATTTGATGGAATAGGTGAATTGATTCTGGGCTCCTGCCAAAGAAGTGCGCCTTCTGTGTTAGAAGGGTTAATTCCATGTTATATAATAATTCCTCTATACCAAGAGTTTCACAAACGAAGCAATTGGAAGTTATATTTGAAATTGAATTGAATTTCCGGGCACATTTTGATAAAATTATCAATAAAAACAATTATTTACTCGGCTTAGTTAAACTTTGGTCTCGGGAGTTCACTGACATTTTTGCACTGAAAAACCTTTACGTTTGTTTTGTTAGATCTATTTTAAAGTATGCTAGCCCTGTTTCGAGCCTAATTTATTCCTCAGTTGAAATCGGTTCAGCGAAAAGAAAAGAAGAAGACAAAGAAAATATTTCAATTACCCTTATAGAAAAGAAAAGAAAATATCCAAAAACAACTTATATGCAATGCCTGCCAATTATACTCGGTATCATCAACCTTCAAAATCGATGGAGTTTAACTGTCTGCCAAATGCATCCACGGAGCCCGACCGACGTACATAACTAGGTTATAAATTCCACTTACGTATGTTCTGAACGTGATGATTGAAGATACATAGTTGATATTTTTATACAAATAAGCGGGACGACTCTCAAGTAAAAGTTTGAACAAGAATTGAAGGTCAAATTTCTTTTCAAATCACAACCAAGTATAGAGCTCACATGAGATGATAATATATGAACGTGCCTGGGTAACTTATCCAAATAAAAATCTAACAGCATCATTAAAAGCAAGTGTGATTAGCAGTAGTGATTGCCGAAGCTTGATTAACAACAAGCCTACACCTACCATACACTACCATATAGCAGCACCGTTTCAGATATGTAAGCTCTCCACTTCCCTTCCTCTACTTACTTCTTCCTTTCTTTTGTAGTTTCGCTTACCCGTAAAATATTTATTTTATACCCAATCTCCACTTCCTTTCCTCCATTTACTACTTTCTTCCTTTTCTAGTTCCGCTTACCCCTAATATATTTATTTTATACTGGAACATTTCCCGCTCCACTTCTTTGCGTCTCTACACTTATCCCACAGAGCTCTCAAGTTCCGTAGCTCAATCGTAGTTCGATTTTATTGTCAAAGGTCGATAACCAGCGCCGCCGAAAGGGAGGGGGCGAAGGGGGGAAACCCCCCGGGCACGGGCTTTCAAAAGGGGCCCTGTCATCTAAGTCATGAACAGAAAATTTTTTCCATTTTAATTATATATAAAAAAAATGTTTCACGATCGAAAAAGTGTAATATACTAGACAGATTTTAAATTGAAAGTCACTCATTCGATTGTATATGGGCCCGTAAACGGTTAGTCTCGGGACCGAAATTAATTTCGCGGGGGCCCGCATGTGGTACCCCCCGAGCCCGAATTTCGTCTCTACGGGCCTGTTGATAAAACAAAATCATTCTGAGGTATCCGAGGTGTTCTAGACTGTTCGTATGTGGTTTGGATTTCAGATAAGCGGGTTACAAACCGACCTATCCTATCACAGAAAGAGGGCTGCTATCTCTATAAGCCGAGATGTTCTTGTTGGCACGTAGGTTTTCCTACTGCTTTTTCAATTGGGCTTAGCAATGACTGTGGCGGACTTAAATTTTTTTTTTAGTCTTTTTGAATAAATTTGTTGAGATGGCAAATTATTTTTGAAAAATATTATTACTCGAATGGCATAAGGAATATTCTCTCGAGTTTTGTTTGTTAGATTTTTATAAATATGTTGTATTTTACGCAGTATTGTGCACTAACATTTAATTTTAAGCGGTTAGTATGGTTTAGAAGAAGTGAAAAATGGTCGATTTTTGGATTTTTTAATGGAAATATAATTTAATCTTGATTTTCTTTTATTGTTGGCCTTTTAGCACTTTAAATAAAAGCCACTACTATGTACTTATGGGTTTTCAGGTACACATACAATTTTTTACTGTATTAACAAGATTGAATTATTTAAGGTTGCCATCATTGTTTCACGTAAATGTATTCGTCAAATAATAAGATTAAAAAAATCTATCTATCGTTGTTTTGTGTTGTGGTCACCTGTAATTTTTTCAAATTACTTATTTTAAAAAGAAATCCCTTTTTTATTATAGGCTCTTATGTCGAAACTGGATGCTTTAATTGATATGAAAACACCTAATCAAGAAAAAAAGAAAGCCAGGCTGAGAAACAGTGCTAAAAATAAAGAAAGTATGAAATAAATAATATATTAAAATATTATGCTTACTTTGGTGTTCTTTAAGCTGAGGTGAATAATAATGGATTGGAGGCAAGTCTATCTTTTTCTCAACGACCAAAACGCACTGCGAAGGAAAGGGCAAGCGTCATGCTTGTAAAATAGCCTAATTTGTATAGCAGAATAATATATTAGACTAATTTTAAATTCACAGAGAGAATCTAAACGAAGCCTAAGACTAAGACAACCAGCGACTGTTAAATTGGAGCCAATGGAAGCTCTTACAGTTAACCAAAAGTTATCAGTTATAGGATACAGTGAAAAACCATCCGATAAAGGAACTATTACAGAAATAGAAAGTAATAAGGTTGTGAAAATTGAACGAGGTAGAACACGATTTAAACGTATCACGCAGAAAGATTCCAAAAATAGCTCTACAGAAAGCATCTTACTGGAGAATAGTAGAGAAACCGTTTGTTCGAAGGTATAAATATATTTTTATTATGACCATAAAACATAACGAATGTGTTTCATAGGAAAATCAGTCTGTTGAAATACTTTCCGCCGAGAATTCAATTGTACTTATATCTGATGACGAGAGAGGAACAGTTGAGGATATCAAAACTGCTGATGAGGAGGGTATGATATCTTATAAAAACAAACGTTTTTAATATATATTGTTCACATATTATGTGTTGGAAAAAATGTTACGGAAAATGTTGAAAAATTTGACAACATTTTACTCAAACAAAGTCGATTGGTTGACTTGATGGTTTTATTTATTATTATAATCGGTGTAGGTGATCGGAAAAATCTGGTCAAAAATGTTTCTATTTCTGGAAGAATCACGAGATCTAGAATAAAAGCAGAAAAGGAAGTGCTTGAGGCAGCCCCACTTCAGGTCCCACCGAAAAGAAATCTACGATCTTCAAAACAAATCAAGGTTTATAGATATAAATTACAATATTAATTACAAATTACGTATCCGTTTTAGAAACCTTTTACTGAACATTCAGATAAAACATCGACCGAAACAAGTTTTGCCTCAATTATTGAGTCACCTATAATAGTTAATGAACCACCTTTGGAAGATGCGGACAAGAACGTAAAAGGTAGGTGTTGTTATCTTTATATTTATTTGATGTCTTATTCAATTATCAAATTAATCCAAAGAAGACAATAATAATCAAGATAAGTCAGTGGAGGATACAATCTATGAAGATGCAGCATCAGACAACCTTACAGAAAGATCTACCATGAAAATTGATGAAAAGGAAAAAGAGGAGAAGATATCTGAGGAAATTCCCAAGCCTGACGATATTAACTGTCCGACAATTGTTCAAAATGAAACTTTCACTACACACAATATTCATGAAAAACCAGAAATGCCAAGTGATGCTACTTTTGCTATCATTACAACAGAATCTGATGTTGTTCCTGAAATAGCTTCTGAAATGGACGCAAAGACTATGGTTGTAATATCTGATGCAACATTTTGTGCAAAAGCAGTGAAGCAGCAAATCGATTCTGAGGTTGGTCCGCCCGTAAACGTTTTGAATAGCGACTTGCCGAAAGTACTCCTAAATAAGATAAAATGCTCGTAAGTACATCTGAAACTAATCTTTTCTAATTAACCACCTGTTATGCTTTAGGGAGCACAAAGTTGCTACGAAAAATCATACTCCAATATTACAAAGAAATAAAACTTCAAGCAAATTAACAAAACAGTGTTCAAGAGAACTTCGAAATAATACGGTAATTTTCTATAAAAAATCTATATCATATCAAATAGAACAAATTAAACAATTATAGCAGTTAGCGATACAGTGGCAGATTTACCAGCAGACTGAGTAGGCTTGACCCTAGGGCGGCAAATTTGGGGACCTTTTTATTCCTTTTTTTAGCCGTCCTACTGAAATCAAAAACATTTCTGTAAGACGGTTTTCTGATGTCTTGCAGAATATGTGCTAACTTTAGGAAATTTTATGTAATGTGTGCGCGTGAATGCAACGTGAAGTTGCCGCGGGATGTCCAGGTGGCACGCATAGCTTGCAGCACGTGCATAGCTCGCCGGTATGGGGTTTGGGTCCTTGGACACCCAATTCATACACGACATACTTTGAATTGCGGGCCTGTGGCGAAAGGAGGTTGTGGATTCCTTCCTTCAGGTCTGCCACAAAGGATTAAAAATACAAAAGAAAGACAGATAGAAGAGAGAGAGACAGGCTTGGTGACTCCTGACTCTCCCGGCCAAGTTGAACCATCATAAAAATCGAAAAAGAAAATGTACCTCCAGTGCGATGATTCAGGCATCTACCCACACCAACCCTACACCTGGCTAGGGTGAAGGCCCAACCTATGAAGGGTGCTGAAACACACACAAAAATCAAACAAATAAAAATTAAATCAAATTAACAAACATTGGGTGTGAAAGGGAAAGGGGATGAGGGAAGGATATAATAACATAAAATAAAATTGATACAGCCTTGATTTATACAAGTTAATTCGTTAGTTATTGTCCCTACCGATAAATTAATCACACTTCTGCAAACTACTCATACATTTACTCTTGCTTCAAATATCTCGGACTATATTGAAACTGGATTCCGTGTGATGTAATTAAATGGAATTAAATAAAACTATACGTTGTCCTAGGATCATGATTGAACATAAAATCAACTAAAATTTTAACGGCCATAGGTTTTATTCCTAAAATTTTTTTTATTCATTTATCGACGAATCGAGGAGAGCTCATCAATATTTATCAAGCAAGGTCGACGGATGCATCTAGCTAGATCCATTCGTAGTCTAAGCACACTATGTCAAAAAAAAACATATCAAAAGTTCGCGTTTTATGTCTAAAATCCAAAAAAAAGTCGGCCCGTTTCAGTGGGGCTATAAACTACTGGTAATGCTTTAATGAAGGCTAGGACTATTAAGATATATTACCCCAGCGGTATACAACTTCACTCTCAGTATCATATTTAGTATAGTCAATTTCTCAAGATGAGTGTCTGCGGAACATGAGTACATAAACTAATAAGAAGCTTGGAGCGCTAACTTATTTAATTTAGCTAAGATTATTTGCAGAAGGCATCATTTAGCAATTATAAAGTGGTAAGAGAAAGCTACGTTGAGTTTAATTGTGTCATTCCTCATAATTTAGGTCTTTCCTTTGTTTTTGAGTTCTTTTTCATTTTGTAAATATAGCCTCGATTCGAAATAACGAGAGGATTTCTAAATCAATTTGTAACATTTCTGTGAATATACCACAGTCTAACTAAGACAAGACTAGCGCTTTTCCCAAGCTAAAAGTCGATTAAGCATCATGAACTGGCGACTAATGCTGATCAATTTAAATTTCACAAAACTAAAAATTAGTACCAGCACATACTACATGCTTATCTAATCTCACGACTTCAAGTCTGGAGTTTTATTCGTATTCACCTATAATAAAATGTGAAATTACCTGCAATCTTATCTTACTACATCTTGGCTATACGTCCTACATTAAGGTACTAAAATGTAAATTATCAGTTTTCACAATAAATTTGCAATTAAAGAATATATTATTTGAAACAATATAATAAAATTTCAGTTATGTAATGCGATGGACTTTTCGTACTATCTTAGAGTTGTTTCGAGAACGACTTCCTGGTGTCTTAACCGTAGAATATTAAAAATATTACTCACAGCGAGAACTCATATCAGGTATTTCCCTGAGTCATCTGGAGATGGCTGGGTGCATAAGGGAATGCTAAGCGTTTAAGGATCCTGAATGGAATAACCGCTATGGAGGTTAACAGCTGGAGTCACTTCTCCGCAATGCCACGAATCAAGATGTGCGTTCGCCTTCTTAATGAAGATAGGGCACATTCGTTCGGTGACACAAAAAAGCGGGAATGATATGCGCAGGAGTGTAAGGGTGCGTTCGGTTTAACGCAATGACATTAAAAGGCCCATAGATGGCGCAGGTTATTTTTCTGAGCTCACATTACATTTACTCATCTGGAATCTAGTTGTTATTTTTTCAATTTGTTAAGATATGAAAATTATAAATAGCATAATTATCGATATTGAGTATATTGAATTATGATGGTGCGTGATAGCGCAAAAAATGTTTTTCCCCGAACGCGGTGTTTTTTTAACACTACAATTTTGACAATGTTGCGCGTGCACGTTGCGGGACCCATTCCCCATTCCAATAACCGTTTGGGTTCCTCCGGTTCCTCCTCCGAATTAGAAAAAAGGCAGGAGGCCCACAACAAGATTACTTACATCGATGATTTTGCCAACAAAAAATCGCGCAAAAAGGTATTGTAAGAAACTTTCATAACTTAATTGAATTTATTTCTTTTTAACTGTTAATAATAATAATAATATTTATTGATACACAAGTAAGGTACATAACATCTTACATTTTTCAAAACATTTAGACAATGGCTTAAAGCCGTCTGCCAGGTTGAATCCTAATTTACTTGTCTCTTAATATAGAAGAAAAATAAAAAATAACTAAATTCTTTTAATTTAGGTATTCTTGACCGGAAAAGAAAGATCTCTAGCACCTACATATACTACCTTCCCACTATAAAATAAATAAAAATAAATAAATTTCAATAAGCCTCAATAATTCCTTATCTTAACAGTTATATTCTTTAATTAACTCTAATCTATAATTCATTGCATTATGAACATACTTGTACAATATTTCATAGTTCTCTCCATTAAGTATTGACAAAAATTCATCTCGGCTAAGAATAGCTTTTCTGAAGTACACTAATCTAAACTCTTTTAATAAAGGACAGACCGATATAAAGGTATAATGAGCATATACTTGTTGTATTTTCTTCCATGTTCTGGCATTTACATCCAACAATCCACCTCTAACCATAAAAATTGTTTTAATTTTATGCACCGAATTCAAGTCATCAAAATAGCAGGGGATGTTTAAATATTTTAAATTACAGTACTTATCATGGTATTGCAAATTAATTGCTCTAGAAATCTGTTCATTCCAGTTATTATTTTTCAGCCCTTCTAAAATCATGCAATGCCTCTGCTTTAGTTGCATTTCGCTGTAATTACTTATATCTAGATCGATTCCAACAATTCTTGCTACTATATTCCATTCCATAGCAAAGTACACTCTATTTCTTATTACCTCTCTTGCCAACCTGGTAGGGAGGCGGTGATCACCATATGCGTATACAAATACATAATACCACATCCAGTTTCACTGCCCAAACTCACACCACTTAATGTGAGGAATGCTTAAAAGCTTTAGAAGCATTTCGTACTGTTTGTTTAATTTTGAATCTTTAAATGCATGCAAAAGGTTGTATATCTTAAGATATTGTATGATTGCTTATAGAACTACTTAAATATAATGATTTTTTTAAACTTTTGTATACTTTAACAATTAAAAAACGCAAAAACAGTAAACCGAATACAACCAAACATGTGCATATACGAATTTAAAAGCTCAAAAGCTCACTTGCCCGCGGGCATAGGTTTGGACATCACTGATCTGGAGCATATAATTTGGCGTGGTGTCTGGTAGTCTGAGTAGCCTTTTTAGAAAAAACGTATATTCTCAACCTCATCAAATTTATATACCCCCCAAACCTGTGCCGCGTAACACATGATTGACCTTACTACATCATTAAATATCTGACACTTGAAAGAGGAGCTTCCTGCTTCGCTATGAAAGAACCCCACGTAATGTTAATAGCGAGCTTTACTGTTTTCAAATGTTCACTAAATGTTACCTTTTGGTAAGATTGGACTAGGTAGGTTTCCTTGCCTTACGCTAAACTAAACCATTCTGACACCTCCTTACCATCCCATACCGCAGAACGCGTATTGTAATAGAGATGCGCTAAATTTCTGACAAACTTTGACGAAAGTCCCAAACAATATAATTTATAAAATAGACTTTTGCTTACGACGCTGTCAAATGCAGCTTTAAAGTCCACAAAAAATACGTAGAGTTTTTTGCCCATTCTTTTCATAAGTTCAGCTACACAAGTCAAATTAAATATATTATCGATTGTAAAGTAATTACGCCTAAAACCACTCTGACATTCCTTTATGACATCAACTCCAGAGCCTATCCCTCCAATCACCTTAAAATGATCCCAGTATAAAGTTTAGTCAGAGTATTCATGAACGACAAACCCCTGTAATTAGCAGCTACATTCGGATCCCCTTTTTTAAATAATGGGAAAATTAACGCCATCTTGAAACTGTCCAGAATAGTATCCTGCTCCCACACATCATTAAAAATCCGTAAAATAATACTTTTTAACTGTTTGTAAGCGCAATAAAGACTATTTCATTACGTTTACCGAATGTACATTATTGTGTAAGTAGCATACATTACCCCGCCTTATTAGTCGTAGATGATTGAGCTTTAATTAGCTCAGAAATATACCCAAAAAACTATTTCTTGTGTAATTTCAAACAAATTGTTGGATTGTAAAAATAATCTAGGAACTGACAATTGCAAAGGTAAGGATGGCAAAAATGTAAAAGCCTTGGGAAATGTGTAAATCCGAAACTGTAGCCATAGGTTTGTATAAGACTTTCCCCAAATAAGTAAAATTTCACACTGGCAAGTGTAAAAACCAAAAATGTCGAGATAAGTTTCCAGTTGAAATTAGCCTTATTACTTTCTGGACTTCCTTAATTCCTTGTAAAACATTATCGTCAAAAAACCAATTTGATATCCTGTGGAACCAATTCTGTGCGATAGTGTTCAGTTATGGTCAGTTTTTAATAGTCTTCCCCTAATCTTATGATAATGCGAAAGGTCAGGGGATGATCTATAATGCTATAGCATAGCCTTGGAAGAAAAGGAATTACGGGAAAGGGAAATGGGTTTAAAAGTTGGGTGAAGGAGGTGACGATGTACGGCCTCGTTTAAAAGTGTCGGTCCTAAAAGGACAGAGAAAACAGGAGATGGTAAATTGCTCCACAGTTGTGTTGTTCAAATTTGACCTCGACGATATAGTGAAGAAATCAGACTAGTAATTTCGTAAGATCAATAGCCGTAGAAATAGCGATAGAAGAGTAGACAACCAACATTTCGTTGATGCTTTAGAGAGTCAATGCTCTCAGAGATTGTTTGTAGTAATGTGTGCGAATAAGCCAATAAGCTTAATAGATTTTCGTTGAACTTTGCCTGACACGGACAGTGCGGTATTTCTGCCCCTGCCGAAAACCGACTCTAGCGACTGAAAATACTATATATGGTCGGTATATTTAATATTACTGGATATAATACCCACGATGTTTAAAGAGGGCAAATTGGGTATATTCACACGGTCGACAGAAATGGGGTCAGGGTGTTTTTTAAGGGAAATTAAATAGCATTGAGTTTTTGATGCATTAAACATAACACGGTTTGTTCTGCGCCTAGCGGGGATCTTAGAAAGGTCATTGTTTAATGATCCAAATATCCGTTCTCAGCTGATTTCTGTAGAACTCCCACGAGAGTTCATTATAGAAGCGAAAGGGTACTCAAGGATGCCGTCGTCAGCGAAATTATGAATAGGATTGAAAGTGAGAGGTTAAAGATCATTGATAAAACCAAGAGATAAGGTCGGAGAGAGAACTAAACACAAAGGTACACTAAGATTCGTATAGATCACAAGTAACTCCGTCTATTCTTACATGGATTATACGCTCCGACAAAAACAGCTTATCCATTTTAAGAGATGAAAGTGCGGACCAAATGCTTCAAGTTTGGCTAAAAAGGCAGCATGCCAGACTTCACCATTAACCTTTAAAATATCAAGAGCGACGATTTCGGATTTCCCAAAATTATGGAGACAATAATTTCAACGCTCCCTTAGAGCAGTTAGTAAGTCTTTGGTAAAGTGGCCAGCGCTGAAACTGTACTAGCAATCGTTAATAAGATGGTTATTTTTTAGATATTTCATCACTTGAAAGTTGATGAGCGATTTAAAAACGATAATAACCGAAGTAAGTGCAGTTGGTCTCTAGTAATTCAGGTATTGTCTGAACATAAACAAGTTTACAGGTAGTGGCGGAAACACTCCTGAGGAGTATAACAGGTGAGAAAGACCAGGAGCAAAAAACCATGAGGACTTTGGACACGTCGAGCTTAGAAATTATCTTAAAGAGGCTGCGATGAAGGAGTAAGTAGGAATTAGCAGCAGCAGGTTGGCTTAGGCCAAAGAGTTAGTACAAGCATTCAAATTATGGAAAAGGGGTGGTATTAAAGAACTGGTAAAATAGCTCTTTATGGTTTTGGCAAGAGACAAGAGCCGTTACTTGTACAGAATACGGTTCTTGATTGATAAATGATAACAATTTTGTACCTAAAGAGTGACTACGATGATTCTCTCTTGTTGATAGAATACGGTGGCGAACTAGGGTCATGATAAGAATTATCTAAGGTGAGGGTATGAAAGTATCTGTAATATGATGCCGGAATTGTATAACTCTATTTCCTTTCTATAGAATGAACTACATTTGGAACAGTTGAAATTGCTTTTTTCGTACGAGCAGCATTTTTGGAGTCGTATATCTGAAGACACTAAAAAGTGAAAAATAAAAAAAAATTTTGAACCAACTTCACACAATGAAAACATAAAATGATTTTTAATTTTATATCTATTAATATTAAAGAAACAAAGTAACTACCAAACCACAAGATAATATATAAAACTACCGAAACATTTCAGCTCACGGAATCATAACGAAGGAGGATTAAATACTTTTGTTCCAGTTGCTTTACTTGTTTCATTTGCGCCGACTTCAAAATGTGGTAATAGATTTAAAATTGAAAATTATTTTATGCTTTTTAGCGCATTTTGTGAAGTCGGTTAAACTTTTTTGTTGCAAAACTTACTAGTTTGAATTCAAAAATTTTTTTATTAGCAGAAACGCTACGAACAATTTTGATTGCCTGAAAAGAAAAACGCTATTTTTTTACTTTTAAGAATTTATTCTGAAATTGTTCTTCATTAACGTTACTACAAGAGTACTATAAAGAGTAACCATAAAGTGTACTTAAGTGAGAATATTATAAGCATGTAATTAAAAGGTACTTTTGTTTGAAGTTGTTACAGGGTATTATTGGGACGAGCAAAAATTTACTCTTAGAAAAAATTATTACACAATCTTATGAGAACTGATCATAAAATATTCTAAACTAAGGCTGTCATAAGTGTATGGTAATGCTTATAAAATACCCTTTATGTTTATAACGCTCATATTTAAACTTTATAAGAATTCGCACGCTTATAAAATTCTTGAACAAGATATTTAATAGATTTTACTCTTACAATGATCTTTAGAATTTGATTTTTTTTTAGTTAATTGATGATAAGAAATTCTTAAACATAACTTTTATAAGAATCAATCATTGAAGAATGTTATGAGAATACGATTTCTTCAGAAAGGACAAACTGATTGCTTAGGGATTTTATTAAGTTTTATTAATAAAATTACTGTTTCTTTCAGAAACTTCAACAGAAAAGGGATTGCACTCCAACATCTAAGGATCGTCTATACTGCACACCGGATTCACAAGTAAGTATATTTTAGGCTCACTAAGCTTTTCTTAATATCTACAAAACAAACATATTAAGAGTTACTCTCTATAAAGTAACAAGACGAGTAACTTATAGAAGCCTGTAGGAATTAAGAAATGGAAATATTAAGGGTTGAATATTAATGTGAAATCACTTAACACAGTTTAAATAACATTGGATTGGTTTACGATACTGCCGCAAAATTTTATATAACACTAGTTTACAGCAAAAAAGATCTGGTTTCTCATGGACTTTTTATGTATGTTGGGGCGTAGATTCCAAAAATTTCAACCATTTTTTTTTCTTAAGAAAAGTTTTCGAGATATTTAAAAAAAACCGTTATTTGGCACTTTTCTCACTTATTTACCCATCTATCCATCAATTTTTATCCGATCTGCATATATTACATATGTTTTGAAAGGTAGAGAGAGATTTTATGAAGTTACAGGCGCTTAAAGTACAAAAAAGTGATTTTTTCTGCATTTTTAAAAATTCACTAAATCTTAATTGCTCCGTTTAATTCCAAGAACATTTTTTTTTCATATTTTTAAGATGAAAGATAATTCTCTTTCGAAAATTTTAAGTATAAATTTGCCCAAATCGGACAAAAAATGTAGAAGTTATTCAAAAATGAATGTAACTTCATCAAACCTCATACGATCCGCGTAAACAGCATAGCGTTGGAAAGAGGACAAAAATAAATATATAAAAAATAAATAAAAATTGATGGATAGATAGGTAAATAACTGCGAAAAGTGCCAAAACTCGGTTTTCTTTTCAAAATATCTCGAAAACTATTCTTAAGAAGAAAAAAATGGTTGCCATTTTTGGAATCTACGCCCCAAAATCCATAAAAAAAAGTCTATGAGAAACCGGATCTCGAGATGAGGCCAACATTTATAAACTAGTGTAATCAGTGTATTGACATTATGTTTAAGAAATAACATAATAAAATGACCAGTAGGAATGTAATAGAGGATGAAATTATCTACAAATTCTGTGCGAATTTTTTCTTCCTTCTCTTTCCCTGAAGTATTAAATATTACTATGTTGATGTTGAAGATGTTGATTCTCATCACTAGCTGTAGTCGTCGGTGGAGTAAGTGATAACGTGTCGGTGTACCAATCCAGATTGTGATAAAATGGCCGGGGGAGTTGCAGAGAAAATGCCAGGAGGGAGGAACTAGAAAGAGAGAGAAAGACTCACTAGCAAGGCAAGTTTTTCTCTACAGTATCTGGCTAACTTACCCTAATTCCCTTCCGGCCAAAACCATGCTAACGCATTAAAGGGTTGTCCCCTAGGATATGGCCACATCGTATAAAAAAAAAAAAACTTAATGTGATGGTAACTGATCTAGTCAATAGCAGCCAGGCTTTCCGCAAAAATACCAACGTTCTTCATCAGTATTTCACGAAGTCCAAGCAGAGGACATGCCTTCAGATTCCGATTCGATCTCGAAGGTTCGATTTTTGAGCATTCTATCTTTTGATTTTCCAATTGTTTTTACGCGGAAGCTTGAATCGATTTATTTATTTCGGATTCCAATCTAATCAAGTACTAAAACTGTTTTACTCATTATTCTATTATATTATGTTATGCTTCATCAAATCACATAATACATTGATGTTTCCAGATAAAACCTGGCGCTGCTTGGGAATTGCCCCTCCCCATCCATTTGTACGTTACTCAGCGCGAGTGTACATGTTGCTTGCACAAACATAAATGTGCACTTGTGTGTTTAGAGAAAGGTCTAATTGTCATGCATTCTATGTATTTTTTGAAAAATTGTTTTAATTTTAGTTTGACTATGTAAGTATCATTTGTGAAATACTTAGTCACCTTTTGTAAGATACAAAGACTGTGTTCTATTATTTGGTATATTGGTTTACTAATGACCCTTTATTATTATATACAGAGCGGAAACTGTTTGAATTTTTTTTAGTTTTGTAATTTCAAAACGTTGAAATAAATTGAATCGATCTGATCGATCTATGATATTGATTTTTTAAGTCGATTAATCGATCTACGGTTTGACAGTATATAGGACTCCGATATATGTAATGTTTTGGAGAAAACCACTACTCCGACCACAGTCCATCTTGAAACCCTCCTTTGAATTTTATTATTAATCATTTATTGCACTGAAAAACCTAAATAGAACGTCATGAAAAAACTTCAGTTAACTCATAATAAGTCACAAAACATTTTTTATACTTCGAACTACTACACATAACATAAACTGTACTTAGAAAATAGATTCCGCTTACAATAACTTACTTACCTCACTAAAAATTATTACTATATTTGAATAACTAACGCAAATTATTTGTACTAACTCTTGTGTAATTGTGCTATAAATTAGCAGTATTTGGAGCGGCAACAACAAATTTTAATAGAATATTACAAGGGTTTAGGGGAACTAGAGAGATATACTGAACAGTGCTGACAAATAAAAATTTTACAATTGTACTAAATTAATTTTAATCCTTCCAAGCCATTATTATTCCTCTGTTTCTCTGTACGTTTCGTAGTGCGTCTAAACAAAGTTTTATACTATGTTTACTTAAAAGTTAAAATTAGGGAATTTTCACTATGTATTTGAAGTTTAAAAACTATTATTCGTTATATATGGGAGTCTCTTTTCCTTCGTCGGCAAGACGCACATGTATTTTGCTTGTCTGGGTATTACTTCGTAAACCGAAAATGTAAACAATCAAATGTTCAAAGTCAAATGTTTAAAAGTGCGAAATTCACAAAATTCAGTTTAGTACTATCCTGTGGGTAAGATGTGTATTGGTACGTATTAGTTATATGTACGCATATTTTTATATTAAAAATCCTTACAGTGGTTCTTTGGGATCTCTACTCATAAGATATTTAATTAATAAAATTATATTTGAAACAAAAGGAGCTTCTATTTCTTATTTCTTGTTAAGCCATCAAAAAATAGTAAAAATTCGTTTATATTAAAAATTTTTATTTCTTGTCTACCCTCATGAACAAATATCCATAGGAATACTTATGCCTTATATAAGTTATAACAATTGCTTAACTAAACAAAAATTTATAGTACGTATGAGCAGGTCCATGGAGGTTACTTTTCGAAGATATGTTGCGGACTTGGTTCAGCGACTTGGCTGAATGTCTTTTAAAAATTAGGTTAAGAAAGAAGGCCATCCTCAATATTTTAACTTATTACAATTCAATCCAACGGTTGTATTTTTTTTTTAATTTTTGAAAAGCCAATATTTTAACCACTTTCACAATTTTACGATTATTTTTGATCTCAAGCCCTACATAACTTACAAACTCGTGACCTTATATTTTTAAGGAAAACAACTTTTTATTTCAAACTAACATCCAGTGTAACTGACTGCCTTCAATTGAACCACTATTTTACCAAAATTTTGCGTACATATGAAACGTTTACACATTAAGGGTTTTTGAAGATCGACTTAGAAATAGATCTGCTGCACCCAATAATTTATCTTAAGGGGATATATGTACCTAGTCATGAAGCCGAAAAGAAGAGTTTTCTTAGGAATTTATTTTTAGTGAAACTATTTATTATATAAATTCGATTTTCTACTTTATTTAATAATAGGTCCTTTTAAATACACTTTGTGACATTTTGATATACAGAAAAGAAAAACAAATGGCAGCACTGCACCCGATTCCGTGCGAACCCCCTTTTTTAAAGGGCCTTGCGGTGTTCCAAATATCTCGAGAACCACCAAGAATATACTCTATACAGCAGAAACAAATCATCCAAATTGGTTCACGCATACACAGTTAGATGTTGTTCCTTCCCTCCCTAGGTCCAAACTTTTCTTATACAAAAGTAGCAATGGGGAATGAAACAAAACCAGAATCATCCATATCGGCTTATTCTTTACAAAGTTAGGTTTCGCCAACCTACTGCACCCCACCTTACGCTCAACATACTGTATACAAAAAAGACAAAGCGGTCCTCGCGTTACAAAGTCAACTTCCGCCCCCACCTCATCCCACCCAGAACATTTTTAATATGGTACTAATGGTGGAACAAACTCAATACACCAAAAAGAAGAATAAGTCAAATTGATCCACACTAATGTTTTTAAGTACATCGGGTAATTTTTTTAAATAATTTCAGCCAGTAATCTCTAAGTTATCAGCTGTTTCCCATTGGCAGGACTTAAGCGGAGTTTACTTACTGCATTCCGGAAAATGCATTTTAGGTACATTACTAACATGTTTTCTAAGAATACAAACAGGGTGTTTCAGATCTGACGTGCCAAAATGAGTGGGGTGATAGATTTCAGCTAGACAAACAAAAAATTGTAGGGATGATGGGGGGGGGGGGGCAATTTCAACCGTTTGGGATTTACAGGGTGATTCATAAATTTCAGTTTTTCATTGTATGCACATTACTCTTTTAGTTTTATCTTTTGATCTACCCAACACAGCTACATCAAACAAACGCTAAAAAACAACTATCCTAATAACCTTTCCAAAACTGTCAACACCACTGATCTAACTTCTACCATTGTACAAAAGTTACAAAAGTGAAAAAAATGGTTTCCGATTACCTAAAGTTCAGCATTTCCCAAATTTTCTCCGAAATTTTAATCAGTGCACCAATTTTTTATTTTTATCGGATTGCTGCCCATGTTATTAGATGCAACTTGGAAAGGTAGACGAAGGATTAGAAAACCGCATCCGTAGAAATCCCTGAATACGTAATTATTTGATTGCACTTTAGGTAGGAAATTCTTTAAATAAACAAAATTTTTAAGATAGAGAGTCGAAAATGTTTGTTTTAAGTTAACAGGTAATTAATTTTAATTATTGCTGCAAAAAAGTTATAAAACTGTTAGTGTAATTTTGTTTTATTGCCGATATTAACTTGTGTTAGCCAGAATTCACACCCTTGTATCCTGGCGTTCTGTTACTCGTACCTGATGAAAACTTTGCTATAAAAAAGGGTCAGTCAGCAAAAATACCTATCATAATTGAAAAACAAATCAATAAGTACGGGTGTTTTTAAAGAAAAAATATTAAAAAATGGTAAAATTTACATTTGAGGAATAAGAGGATATTATTTACATTTATGGTGTAGTAGACGGAAAATACCCCAAAGAGGGGTATTTATACGGACTTTCCATAGGTTAAAAGAAACAGGAAGTGTAACTTCACACGGCATGGAGACACGACCCAAAACTCCGGGAACTTCTGCCGACGTCGAGCAGCAAATAATCACCATCGTGAGGCAGGACTCTGAGACGAGCACGAAACGAGTCGCAAGACGATTAGGAGTGTCGTCATCTAAGGTTTGGAGAGTTATTCAGCGAGGCGAATGACGTCCATATCTTCATCACCCAGCCCAAGGACTACTGGAAAAATATTCTGAGAGAAATCTGAAATTTAGCACTTGGCTTCTGGAACGCGACACTGACGACAGGGAGTTTCAGAACCGAATTCTGTGGCCGGAGGAATCTCAATTTACCAGGGATGGTATCACGAACTTCTATAACCTCCATACCTGGTTCGAATCACAGGACAAAGGTGACCTCATTCCAGCAGAGATTCAGTGTCAATGTTTGGGCTGGTATCATCGGCAACCATTTGGTAGCACCATTCATTTTGCCGCAAGTGCTTAATACTTAATACGATGGAGTACCAGCGCATACTACTAACATTGTGAATGTAATACTAAGTGAAAAATTTCCAAACCACTGGATTGGCCGGGGTACACCGGTTCCTTGGCCTACTAGATCTCCAGACCTTACCCCATTGGACTTTTTATTATGGGCAGCAATGAAGGATGAAGTTTATTCAAGCCCAGTTAACAGTAGGGAGGATTTAGTTAGCCGAATTGGGAATGCAGCGACGAAAATACGGGAGAGGCTGGTTGCAATACGTTTTAAACAGGGACTTCGATGGAGATTGTTGAAATGCATCCAAAGTGGAGGTGGACATTTTGAACGGCTTCTGTTACTTATCAAAATTAATTGTAATTATTTTTAAATTCAGTAAAAAGCATTTTAGAATTAATTTGAGTTCAATTTTTGTCGATTTTTATAATATTCTCCGATAGGATTTCTAAGTATAAATTTCTACATATTTTCTCTATGTGGAGAAAATTTGGGAAAATGCTGAATTTTAGTTAATCGCAAACCATTTTTTCACTTTTGGAAGTGACTAAACGTGCAATGGCAGGAGTTAGATCAGTAGTGTTGACATTTTTGTTTGATGTCGCTATGTTGTGTAGATCAAGAGATAAAAATAAAAGAGTAATGTGCATATCATGAAAAACTGAAATTTATGAATCACCCTGTAACTCCAAAACGGTTGAGATTGCACACAGCCCCCCCCCCCCCTGCCATACAATTTTTTGTTTGTCTAGTTGAGATCTATCACCCCACTCATTTTGGCACGTCAGATCTGAAACACCCAGTATAGCGGCTAAAAAAGCTTAAAATTAAATTATCAGTGCTTAAAAAATGTATTCAATTTTCACCTTTTGTTGTCTTTATGCAATTAAAAACTTTAAACTTTACTTTACTTTAAACAATAATATCATCTGAACTGTTAGTTTATGTTCTTGGCAATTAAATAAATTTTAAAAATGAACCGTCAATTATTTTTAAGTAATCATGCTAACAAACCAAAAAAATTTCGTTTTGATATAACGTTTAAAGTTTCGAAGACAAGAAATTTCAGTATAGCGAATATACAGAGTGTTTCAGATCTGGTGTTCCAAAATAAGTGCGGCGATAGATCTAACCTAACCAAACAAGAAATTGTATTTATCTTTTGATCTACTCAACGCAAAGCCACCAAACAAACGCCAAATCTGAGCAAACTTGCTATCCTTTCCAAAATTGTTAACAATGTTGATCTAGCTTCTACTATTTCAGGTACAGTCACTTGGGAAAAAACGTTTTGCAATTACCTAAAATTCAGCATTCTCTCAAATTTTCTGCGAAATTCATGTAATTAGTACACCTGTTTTTTATTTTAATTAAATTGTAACTTCCAAACCGTTAAGGTTCCCCCGTGGCAAGGTGAGATCTAGCACCCGAGTTATTTTGGCATATCAAATCTGAAGCCCCCTGTAGTCGAAAAAAATTCGAATTTCGTTCTGAAACTTTCAGAACATATTTTTGAGCTTTTTTGCTGACTTAAAAAAATAGATTATTTCTGCCGCGCTGGAGCATTATTATTATTATTAATGAATGGAGGTGGTAGCCCAGGGGGCAGTGACCGGTGAGCAGCCTTAAATCTGGTCTGCTGAGTGAGAGCAGCTATTTCGTTTTATGTTTTGAGTAGGTTATAAACCTCTTTGCTTGTCTTAACCCTGGGATATTTGTCCAGTGTGAGTGCTTGCGTTCGACCTCCCATGACCGGATACGCATTGCTAGTATGCTTTTCGAGTAGCCACAGAATGGCTCCGGTCCAATAAACTGAGAATCCGCACCTTTTTTGCTAGGTGATCCGCCTTCTCATTGCCTTCAATGCCCTCGTGCCCTGGTACCCATGCCATGCGTAATGCTGTTGCTCTGGGCCAGTTAGGGCAGTGAGATAGTCCCAGACGATTTTAGACTCAAAGGTGTAGGGTCCCAAAGACTTAAGTGCCACTTGACTGTCGGACATAATATATACTTTAGCAACGCGTATTCCTCTGTTGGTAATTTCACGTGCGCAGATTTCGATGGAATGTATCTGTGCTTGAAAGATGGTTGGTGCAGAACCGAGCGATTTGTGCAGCCTCAATCTTGGTCCATAGACCCCGATGCCCGTTCTGTCTTCCATCTTGGATCCATCCGTGTACAAAACCAGAGATCTCCTTTCAAAGATATGTCTATTGTTGAGCTAATAATCTGTGCTCTCAAGGATCAACTTGAATGGTATATCAAAGTAGTGCCTTTTCGGCACGTTATCTGAGATTGAGTTGATCACCGGATTATCCATGAATTCTTCAAGGATTTTCCTGTGATCGGTCCAATTGCCTGCTGAGATATACCATAGCTGCCGTGGGACATGTGCGCATGGCACCAGTAACTCCTAGACATGCTGACCTCTGCAGTTTTTGCAGTGTGGACTGCGTTGTCTTTTGTTCTACTTTTGGCCACCACACGAGAGCTTCGTAGGTGACCACGGGTCTTATGATTGTTTCATATGCCCAGAGGGCCATTTTGGGCCTTAGTACCCAGGTTTTGCCAGAGTCTTCGACAGGACCATAGGGCAGTCATAGCCTTTCCTGTGACCCTATTGAGTTGAGGATTCCATGTGAGTCTTTGATCTAGAGTTACTCCTAGATATTTAACCTCACTTGTGAATTCTATCCGTGTTCCTTCAAGAGTAGGTGCTTCTAACCTTAGCTTAATTTTTTTTGTGAAAGGTATAATGGTTCTTTTACTAGGGTTTACTCTGAGCCGTTCCCTAGCACACCAGGATTGTACCATATTGAGAGCATTTTGCAGTCTTACTGATAAGGTCCTGTCCTGCTTGCTCGTGATGGTAATAACCAGTTCATCAGCGTAGCCCTGGCATTCATAGCCAGCATCAGTCAGTTTAACCAGGAGGTCGTCGATAACAAGTGACCACAGCAATGGGGAAACTCCCCCCTGAGGACAGCCTCTGGTGGCCCATACTGTTAACGATTTGTCCCCCAGCCGCGCCGTGATGTTCCGGCTACTCACCGTTGCTCCAATTCATCGGACCGTCGGCACATCAATACCTCTGTCGGAGGCCGCTCCCTCAATGGATGAGAAAGACGTGTTGTCAAAGGCACCTTCAATATCAAGGAAAGCACAAAGGGCAACGCCTCTACCATTGAAGGCATCTTCTAGTTTTCCAACCAGACTATGTAGTGCTGCTCTGTATTCTTTTGACATTGAACACTTAGGGAAGTGTGTCTCCAAGATTTCAATGTTTCCTCAGAGTCAGTGGTGTAGGATGCATCAGCCCTCTGGATGAGGCTTATGCCATTGGAGTGATCTTTTAAGAGTACTTTTTGGAGGCGTGCTGTTGCAGGTAGATCGTCAATATCCTCACAGAACTTCCTCCAGGTTTTCCTCTTGGACCTCCTTAATTCTTTCTTGTACTCAGTCAGGGCCTGCTTGTATTCGTTCCAGGCTTTATTGAAAAGTTTTCTTGATTTAGGTCTTAGTTTACTTAGTGTCCTGTTTCACCAAGGCAGATCTCTGGCTACCTCTCTGTGTCTAACAGGATTACTATTTTCGAAGCTTTGTACGATCATATCTTGTAGCTGGTTTGAGGCCCTTTCTAGGTCCTCCTGGGATTCTAGCGGGACGTCATCAAGTTCTGGTATGTTCGTGCTGATGTGCTCCCGATATATTTCCCAGTTGATTAGCTTGGGAACCCTGACCGCTTCCAGCTGCACGTGAGGGGCCTTCATATCAAATCTTACATGTTTATGATCCGATATAGAGGGCTCATCCGACTTGGCGAACAATCTTAGTAAAGGTTGCTTTATTGCCTTTATTTAATATTTCAATATTGTTTTTAATCCTGGACCATAGAACAATCCTTCTTCTTCCTCGTGAAACTGATATTGTTATATTCAAGGAACATTATTTTATCCAAACAGAACATATAAAAGAATTTTTTATTATTGCTGAGCAAACAACACGGCGCGCGTGCATCTGCCTTTGGCCCTACCGCGTAGGTATGACTTTCGGCCGGTACGCGTTCGCACTAAATCGGCTGTAACTTTTACTTTTTTCCGAACTTCGTCAAATTGGTTAAGAGGCTTATTCTAAACACTGCAAGGATTTGAAATATGCAAAAAATAATAATTTAATTTTTTGAAATTGCTCGGCTAGAACCTACCCTTAAGTGGCAAATTTTTAATAAAATATAATATAATGTGGCCACCACAACTTATATGTTTATAATCGCTAGAATAATTTATAATGAAAAATTATATTATTTTACAGATTACCAAAAAACTGGGTGTGAATTCTGTGCCTCTTAAGAAACTAAATTCAAATAGCAAGCCATATATAAGCCCAAATATTGGGCTAAAAAGTAATTCAATGAAACGGGTTCCTTTAGTTCGAAGTAATAGTGTAAAGAATACAAAATCCAAGCTTCAGGTAATTTATTGATAATAACTCATAAAAATAAATAACTTTAAATATTTATTTATGTTAACAGGATAAGCAGGGTAGTATGAAGGAGCAAGAAAAAAAGCACCTAAATAATAAAATACAGCCGTTGGAAGAAGTGCGGAAAAATGAGAAAGGTGAATCAAATTTACTTCCTATAGTCCATTGAATATTAGTTGCTAACAAATTCAACAGAAAACATGGAAATAAAACAGCAAAAGGAGTATCTTCAACGTTTGGAGCACAAGCGATTAGAAGCTGAAAAGAAGGAAAAACAGCGACAAGAGCGTCAAATAATGGAGGAAAATATTCAAAAAGTGTTTCAAGAAAGGCAGAATAATTTAGTGCAAAGCTCTCAAGTTGTTCATAATGAACAAAAAACTCCAAACCCTTACAATTTTGATATTATTCACAGTGGAGATTCGTCTGATGGTGAGGGCAAAATTAAACCGAATCGTCCTCCAATTCCGATTTGGAGCAGAAGTAAGCGTTATTTATTTAAAACATGTTTAAAATACGTATAGAGATGAGTCCTTAGTATCCTCTCTAGAGTTATTTCAATGTTTGAGTAATATTGTTGAAAAAGCAACAAAAACTAACATGGTCGCCTAATACTCAAAGAATAAGTATGCAGATCAGCCAGGATATTCAAGAGACGGTCTATTATTGTATTTATTTATTTAAAATAAAATAGCGATTTACTTACTAATAGTTCTGAAAAAGATTGTAAAGCATATTTCGATGAATGAGCGAAATTTTGACAATTTGATTTAATTGGGAGACGGAGTTAGATCAATTGTTTGAGTGGCATGATCACCACGCCATGGTTCCCGGGTTGGAGACCTGGTATCCCCGTGGGTTTTTAAATTAGAACTCAAGAATACACTCCGTCTCTGCTAGCTCGGAGCAATGCAAAAACAACACATTCAAGTTTTCTCACCCTCCTTATCCTAATTCACCGAGATTTTGAATTATCAGTAGACAACGGATTTTATGCAATCGCATATTTGTTAAAGCTATACACAGATAAGTTTGAATAGCATAGTTTATATTATACTTAAGCGCAGACTATTTTTTTATGAGATAGCCAAATCCCAGGCGACAACCCTATGATACGGCATGGGTGTGATCGGAAGGGATTCATGGTAAAAGAAATGAGAGAAATTGAATTTCTTGCTGTGAGATAGACAGCAGTCCAGAGACGTCCAGAGTGGATGTTTTATTTATTAAAATTGCAAATGAAATACTCATAGGAAGGCCGAGGCCGAATGTGCAGCCATGGCGTGGCGATCGTGCCACTCATTGATTGATCCAACTTCATCTCCATCGTTACAGTAAAGGAATTAAGGATGAGGGAAAGGAATTCGATTGAAAGTTTTGGGCTTATAAGACGAGGAAACGCAGACGATGGTAAACTGTTCCACTTTCGCGTTGATCTTCTTAGAAAAGATTTCCGAAATTTGAAGGAAATACTAAATTTGACCTGTGCAGTATCGTTCGTTGTGATGTGCCTACAAGGAATCAGACTAGTAATTTCGTTAGAACACTATTCATAAAAATATCTATAATAAAATAGTCTTAAAAAAAAAGTTGAACCGACATTCAAAATGTCGGAATAGATATAAAATTAATATATATAACTCGAAGTATGCTTCTCGTGCGAACAAAGCAATTTTAAAAGTTGCAGAGGTAGCGCACTCTAAAGAAAGAAAACAGTATTATCCAAATCTGGTTAGGAAATTAGTCAGGGTCACTCTTTCTTACGCTCACTTTAGGTACAAAGTTCTGACGGCACGTAACTTACGGCAGTTGTACATAACCGGAACTTTTTATTTCTGCTAGAAATTTCTGAATAAGTTCTAATAGCTCCAAATGGCTGAAAAATCGCGGAGAAGTAGTTGCAACTCAATTAGAAGAAAACAAGAATATCGATAGATCAGCTCTTCGACATTAGAATTAGCGCCTGTAAATAAGTAAACTTGTTAAACATCAACATTTAGTGTAGTTATTTACAAAAATGTTTTAAAATATGTTCTAATGAAAGATAAAAATTTCTTTTAAATTTTAGAACGAGTTCGTCATCTTCAAATTGATCGGCAAGGCGTGATACCAATGGCAATTATTGATTCATTTTTTTCTGTTAAGCCGCTTAATCCTGATTTAGCAGTGATATTTCCTGCCATCAACCCAGAATACCTAAAACGCAATTCGAGTGTAGTGTGGAACACTCCTCCTAGATATTCGCAGTTGCCAAAATATTGATTAATAGATCGCATACAAAGTAAAAATTTATTTATATTTCAATTTTTAAATTTGTACATTGTTAAATTTAAAATATAAACCTAAGTTAAATTGCATTTTGTTTAGTTTCAATTGAATTTTTATTTAGGGCCTGTGCATATCTGTATTCCTGGAGTGGAAATGCCCTGTATTGTAATCAACTTTGAGTGAGTTATTTAAAATGTTAATTTCTTATACTATAATTACTTACTCTTATTATACAGGGTGTTTCAGATCTGATGTTCCAAAATGAGTGGGGTGATAGATCCCACCTAGGCAAATTAAAAATTGTAGGGTAGGGAGGGGGCAATCTCACCCGTTTGGGAGTTACAGGGTGATTCATAAATTTCAGTTTTTGATGGTATGTGTAGCGGGAGCTACAAATTTAATATTTAATTTTTAATTAAAATTTGATCAGTTTGATTATATTATGTTAATAAAATATTTTAAATAAATCCACCTTGATTATGTTCTATCAGACTGTACAGATAAAATAACTTTGAAATATATTTTGGTCAACCTGTACACTTCGATACTCTATACAGAGAAAATTATAAACAAACTATCTATGTATTAAATGTAAAGTAGGTTACAAAAATTGTAAATAGAAATTTTAGTCTAACCAGATTTATTGAACAGTAAACATTCAAAGTTAATAAAAAACAAATATCTTAAAAATTTGATTTCTTTACAAACAATTTATAAAATGTATCTAGACAATTTTCTAGGTATAAAGAAGTTCTAGGATCGGAGGCTCCACAACTGAAGCGGCTACCCTCAAATCAATTAGGCCCCATCCTTACCGACAACTTCAGTATGCACATTACTCTTTTATTTTTATCTTTTGATCTACCCAACACAGCGACATCAAACAAACGCTAAAAAACTACTATCTGAATGACCTTTCCAATGTTGAACTAACTCCTACCATTGCAGGTACAGTCACTTCCGAAAATGAAAAAAAAATGGTTGGCAATTATCTAAAATTCAGCATTTTCCCAAATTTTCTCCGAAATTTATCTAATTAGTACACCTCTTTTTTATTTTTATTGGATTGCCCGTCTTATTACCTTTCCAAAAAGGTGCAACGTGGCAAAGTAGAGAATGGATTACATAAACCGCATCCTTAGAAAACCCTGACTACCTAATTATTTTATTGCACCTTAGGTAGAAAATTGTTTAAATAAACAAAATTTTTAAGATAAAGATTCGATGTTTGTTTTAGGTTAACAGGTAATTAATTTTAATTATTGCTGCAAACAAGTTATTAAAATGTTTATGGAATTTTGTTTCATTGCCGATATTAGCTTGTGTTAGCCAGGATTCACACCCTTGTATCCTGGCGTACTGTTACTCGTATCTGATGCAAATTTTGCTATAAAAAAGGGTCAGTGCGCAAGAATACCTGTTTTTAAGCTAAAATTATTAAGGTTAGGTTAGGTTAAAGTGTATGCCTAAGAAGGCAAACTTAGGCCAAGGAGTCCCATTGTAATACCACGTTAAGGCTACTAAAATTTACCACTCGTCCTGATTCGGACATTAACCACCAGCTAGGTAAACCACCAGCTGGGTAAACCACTGGCCACTTGCAAACTGGAACTCTTCCAGGATTGCAAATAATAATATAATTGGCAGGAGGAACACACCTGCCTAATTACCCGACAGATATGGCCACAGCTTAACCCTAAATGGTCAAGAGTGCTCATCCTACTCGGAAGTAAAACAATTAGCAGTACCGTAAGCGGGCCACTGCCTCATAAGTAGACACGTCGATAGGCTGGGCGCGCCTTCAAACGACTTCTGTAGGATTTGCCATGACGAAGAGGAAGAGGAAACCATACTTCACCTCCTCGGTAACTGCCCGGCCCTAGCCAACCGAAGGAACCGGTTTTTTGGGCTCCCCCTTCTCTGACGAGCTAAGCAAATTCGGCTCCACTGATGTCAGAAACCTAGCTCGATTTATCACGAGTTCAAAATGGTTCCTGACGACGAGTTGAGGCTGAACACTCTTCCCATCCCAGTCAAATTTTGACTCCCCGTGAACTGGTTCCACTGGAGACAAGGAACTGGCTCGGTGCACAGGGGGTAACAAGTTCACCCTCTTTTTCTAAGGTATTTTTATGGGGTCGGCTCTGCAGTTACCCGGAATATCACTATGTCCAGGCACCCAGATGAGCCGTACTTTCAGATGTCATTTAGTGTTTAGCGATAACCGTTTTGGAGGTGGTGTATACTCCCGTGAGGGATTTAATAGAGGCCTGACTATCTGTGAAAATACATATGCTGTCTGTAGGTAGCGTTAGATGATTCAGGTGGTCCGCGGCTACCTTTACCGTTTCCGCTTGAAACACGTTGCAGTAGTCAGGTAAATGGAATGAAATATCGAGGTCCAAATGTTCCGAGAAGATACCTCCACCCACTTTGCCTTCCAATTTGGAGCCGTCGTAGAGATGCACTGACTCCCCCCATTGGGGAGGACCCTCTTCCCATTCCGATCGGGTGGGAAAGAAGGAGCCGAACAACTTAGTCTCAAAGAAAGGCTATAGTCGATATTGCTGACAGTTCTTCTGGCCAAGATTTTGGAGTGACCGAAGTCGGTTTGTTTCCAGGTCTGGATTAAGTTAAGCCTAATGGCGGCAGAGGATGCGGTTTGCTTACCAAAAAAATCCAACGGTAGAAGGTGAAGAATAGTGTTTAGGGCTTTAGAAGGTGTGGTTCTAAGGGCACCTGTTATCAGCAGTGTTGCCATCCTCTGACTTTTATCCATTACTTTGTGATGGGTTAATATATTTAGTGCCGGCCACCAGACAATCACCCCATACATAAGTATAGGTCGTATGACGCTTGTGTAGAGCCAATGCATAATGCGTGGCTCCATACCCTATCTTTTCCCTATTGCCTTCTTACACGAGTACAGCGCTACTGTAGCCTTCCGTACTCTTTCTAGGATGTTAGGCTTCCAGCTAAGTTTTCTATCGAGGACAAGACCTAGATATTTAACTTGATTATAGTGTAGGGCAATTCATAGGAGGTGTTTTATGTCTCCGAGAGAAGAGTATTAACTCTGTTTTGTTCGGGTTTATGCCCAGGTCAATAAGTTTGATGAGAGAATCGTCAAGTTCAAGCCTCTTCAAGGATGCCATTATCGGCTCTCACCTGATATTGTTAAAAACACCCTCAATATCAAGGAAGGCTGCAAGTGATTATTCTTTCTGTAGTAGCGAATGCTCTATGATTGTGGTAAGTTCGTACAGGGCTGTCTCTACTGACTTACCTTTAGTGTAAGCATGCAGGCCCGTAGAGAAAAAATTCGGGCCCCGGGGGGTACCACATACGGGCCCCCCGCTAAAGGAATTTCGGGCCCGGGACTAAGCGTTTACGGGCCCATATACAATCGAATGAGTGACTTTCAATTTAAAATCTGTCTAGTATATTACACTTTTTCGATCGTGAAACATTTTTTTGTATATATAATTAAAATGGAAAAAAATTTTCTGTTGATGACTTAGATGACGGGGCCCCATTTAAAAGCCCGGGCCCGGGGGGTTTACCCCCTTCGCCCCCTCCCTCTCGGCGGCCCTGTAAGCATGTTGCGAGAGAGACAACTTGGAAGGATTGATTGTCTCTTTAATATATTATAGATATCTAAGAGTGTCACAAGTATCTTGTGGACCAGTTCATGGCCGCTCGGTGTATCCGGCAACTCAGCATCACTGGTCACGGAAAGTGCGTGCTGACTAGTAACTCCAGCGACTCAAGATTGGATGAAGTCCAACTACCATCACGTTTGGTCAAGAGGCTTGGGTTGATGGGCGTTGTTGAGAGGATTTTCCGTTTCAGAAGAGCTTTTGATTTTATTACAGAAGCCCTCCCACGAGGATCGTTTTGCTTTCCTAATCAGTTTCTTAAATTGTTTGAAGCATTCTTTATAAGAAGTCCAGACGTTAGTTCTTTTCGCTTGGTTAAAAAGCTACGACATTCCTTTCTTAGAGTCTTGATCTCACTCGCCCACCACGGAAGTTTGGGCTTACCTCTAGGGACCCTGTCGGGGCAAGAAATTTGCGTCGCCGCATTACACGCAAGCGTCAGGGTGTTCACCACCTTGTCAAGGGTTTGCTTGTTTCCAATTACAGGTGGACCTGTGATAGGCAGGCTATTGCTGAGGGCCAGCCTGTAGAGGTCCCAGTTTGTTCTGAGCCTGTTTTTATAAGGAGAACACATCTGCTTATGGAGTTTTATTCTAAATTCGATGTAGGCGTGGTCGGAAAAGGATGCTTCCTTTGATACCTTCCACGCTGTTATTAAGTGGGCGGATTATTCCAACACTATCGTGATGTCTAGAACTTCCCGCTTAATTGAGTTAGTAAAAGTGGGTTCTGCACCCACGTTACAAATCTAAAGGTTATTTCTAAGAATAAAATCAAAAAGTAACTCACCTCTTTCGTTGACGTCTGAGCTGCACCAGTCTATGTGGTGTGCGTTTGCGTCCGCTCCGATCGCCAGCGTCTTCTTTTGTTTAGTGGCTTCCTTGACCGCATTCCTGAGTGTTGAACCAGAAATGTCTGCCACATCGTACGCCATATAATTGGAGATTATCCAAATATTTTGGGCTTTAAGCTCCAGTGTGGCTGTCGTCGTGTAGGATAAGGGCATTTATATTATTCTAAGTGAGGATACATGACCTTAGTTTACCTGTAAATTGTAAGTAGAGGAGCTTATACCCCTTCATTTTGAGTCCGCAAACCGTGTCTCTGACGACCCAAGGTTCTTGGACAGGGATGAGCTCTTCTCCTTTCTGTGCAAGACGAAGGAGGAGGGCTGCGGACGCTGCGTTTGAGTGATGAAGGTTAACTTGGACCACTCTTAGCATCACTATCTTTAGATGAGGATACCTCTATCACAGTGAAGTCAGCAGTCTCCCTTCATTGCTGGTATGTTCTTCAGTGGTGGAACCCAGAAGTAGGTTCTCCAGCTCTGGTCCGGGATCAGGAAGAGTCTCAACTTCCATGATGGAGTTGAGCTCCGCATCACCATCTTCTGGTGAGGGAGTGACAACGGCAGAAACTGTCGTTGCACTCTGTTCTCCTTCCTTCTCCGCGGTAGTGCTTGTGGAGGCTGCTGAATTCTCCTTTTGGATACTAGCAGTATCTTCTTATTATTGTTTGTTGGAATGCACGTTTATTTGAAAACATATGCGGGAAGTTTAAATTTAATGTCGAAAAAGAACAGCCTTACAACTTTTTTTTACCTTTTTAAGTATCACTTTGTGATAGGAAAACTGTTTGAATGTAGTCAAGGTAATACGCCTGTATTTCACAAGTTTACGTTTTAAAGTAACATTAAATTTGTTGATCGTAACATTAAATTTGTTGATCGTGCAGTACGGTCTTAAGGACACTGATGTAGTAAATGTAACACTCTTACAAAAGCAAGTCGAAAACAAGATCCTCTTCTTATTTTTTTTTTACATTTTTAAAATATTCATCAATGACGGCTTGACCGCAGAGTCATATATAATAGTCAGAAATAGAAGGCGCGGTTCATTGACCCTTACGCAACAAAAATTAAACTGAAAAAATGTCAGCCTAAATATGATATAAATAAAATATTGGCCTCGCGACCATCTCACTTTTTCATATAAAATATTTGGTCGAGGCTTTTGCTCATTTTTAGTGTTCCTTGAGGTACGGAAGAAAAACAGACCCTTATAAGATCACTCGTAAGTCCATCCGTCCTTCTGTCACAAAAATTTTTCTCGAAAACAACGTGCCGGAGGAATTAAAAATTAGTCATAAGATTAGGTATGTAAAAGATTATGATATTTTTTTATTTTTAACGTGGGAGGGGTGGGGGGCGCCTTCCATAATTTCCACAAAGTTTCAGAAACATACCCACAGACGAACTGAAGCAAAATCTCGTAAGCTACCAATAAGAAGCTGGAGATATAACGCATACCCTCTTATATAGATTATATAGTTCCAGTTTAATTAAAATGAAATAAAACTTTATCAATTAATTTTTTGGATTTTTCTTTTGAGTTGGATCAATGCGTTGAGCGGCAAGACCAACATGCCGTGGGTCCCGGGTTCGAGCCCAGATGACCGTGAGCTTTTATTAAGAAATTAAAATAATCCACTCCGTCTCTGGGCTGTCGTCTAGCTCGCAGCAATGCAAACAAGACTCAAGTTTCCTCACTTCCCTTACCCTAATTCCCTTCCGGCCAAAACCATGCTAACGCATCAAAGGGTTGTCCCCTAGGATTTGGCCACATCGTATAAATAAATAAATAAATAAGTACGGAACCCTCGAAGCATTAACAACCTTTATACTTGACTTTACTTTTTTTGTATAAAGGCCATTATCAACAAAATCTGTACACTCGCAACCACAAATAGGTAATCTGCGCCCACAATTTTGCAAGTACTTTAGGATTTATTTTTCAATTCATTTAAAAATTTTAATATAATTTTTAAATATTATATTTTTAACGACTTACAAACCTTTCCAATAAAGTATAAATGATCTTCTACGGAAATTTCAACTTGAACACTTAAAATTTGCACGTTTTACGAACTGACTTAGACCACTTTCATAATTATGGTAATATTCTATATAGTGGGGCGAAGATTAATTTGAACGATTTCAGAGGCCACTCTCTGAAATACCTGGAAAATATAGAAAACCGGGAAAAGCAACAGAATTTCAGAAAATGTCAGAGTTTTGCAGAAATGGGGAATTTTTGTAAAAGAAAAGAGGTGTATTATTACATTACTTTCGGATAAAATGTGGGAGAATGCTGAATACTCTATGGTGCTGCTGTTGCAGTAGAGCCCAAGCGGTTTAGCATCTCTTAATCAGAAACGCCGATCGTGTTAAGAAATTTTAATATTTCTTTCTCTGCTCGACTTTTGAACATTTTTTTTTAAATTTTTTTTTTTTTTGACATTACACTATGCTTAAATAAATAATATAAAATTTATCAAATTAGTCAGTCCCTACAAAAAAGACTTTAAAGAAAGCGATTTTAAAGAAAAAAAGGTTAAATTTTTATATAAAAATATTTATTTTAACTAGATATTATTACATTATTACTAAATGCATACGTTTCACTCTTCCCAAGAACTCACTTTAAAACTTAATTTCTGACAATCTAAAGTACGCAAATTTACAATAGCTACACATTGTGTGGTGCTAAACGATGGAACACAAACAAGGCGGGTTGTTTGGCCGTCGGATCCTGCAAGAAAAAACCGTCATTAATAGTTTTACCTTGTTTTTGTTAGTATTATAAAATAGAAAATTTATTTTAAAATTAAAAATCTGAAACAAGCGAAGACAGGTAAACTAGATAAAATGACAAAGGTGTTTTTGTGTTTACACTAGTTTTACTTTAGATTTCTATAGCCGAATCACTAAACAGTTTTTTTCTTTGGATACATCTATAACTTAGATTTTGGGACCAGACCACAATGCCGAAAAAAATCCCATACAAAAGGCATAAGTAATCCATAATACCAAATCGGATTCTGATAGAAGTAATTATTACTCGAGTAATTATATAGGTAAGCCACTTTTGGTATAGCTTTTTGGAACGTGGAAATCTTCCTCTAAAAAATACAATTATTTATTTTTTTCAAATGTTTATTATGATCTAAATTTGCCTTTGAAAGTGACATCTACGTCTGGTGGTCTGTATGTTTGAGAACACGATTTTGGTTATTATTCTTTATATTCATTGGTTTACTATCTGCATAGAACCTCTTTGATTTGCATATTGATTTGTCAAATATTTTAATTTTTTTAAACAATTTTCTAAAAAAAATTCTTTTCGTGCTCAGCGACTATTGCTTCTGATGGAATAGACTGTGCTGTATTTTTGTTTTCTTAAATATACATACACCCCATCAAAAGAAAGTTTGCACTAGTCATTTGATAATACGAGGGTTAATGAGATATAAACGAGACTTTTGTTCAAGAAGGAGTAAAACCAGTTGAAATTTTGAAAATATTGTCTGCACGGTTTGGTGATTAAACGCTTTAAAGGGCTCGCGTCTTTTTTGGCATAAGGAGTTCAAGGAAGGACGGGAACTGGTTGAAAATGAGAAACATGCTCCTGTAATGTTTTTATTTTCCACTATTTCTTCTGATACCTGAAATGTTAAAAAGTTTTCCGGAAGCTAAGCCAGGGGCCAGCTATGGTTTTTCAGGCGTTTCAACATAAGTCAAAACTGCCGTCTTAGAAAAAAGGAATGTTTAAAGAAACAAACTCTTCCGACTCGAGTTAGAACATGAGTAATTTTATTAAGACGATAACCAAGTATATATACAAAATTTACAGCACTTATTTCTAGGTCACTTACTTTCTACTTACATTCTAGCGTCATCCAGAATATACAATTTATGACGCATCATAAATCACAAAAATGAATTCAAGGGTGATGCAACAACAGAGTCAATCAAAACAAAAGAGTTGTTGACACATGTGAAAATTCTGTTCGGTGTCGGTAACCCGAATGTAAACGTTAATTGCTTCAATGGGTCATATGGGAGGTGTCTTTGTTTTGAATCTTTAAGTCGCGTGTACAAAGGTATCAGTTTACATGTGAGTACAAGTGGAAGTAATTTAAGCAGATGTTTTATGATAGGGTTACATTGTCCGACTTAGAGAAAGTGTTTTCATTGATGAGTCAATGGAATCTTGGGAATAATTTTGACCTGGTATAATTTAGCAATTTTGACTTTTTAGCAGTTTTATGAGGGTTATATTGAATGAAATGATTCATGGAATTTACTATACTATACTACTGCAAACTTGCCAAAAATTAGAAGAGAATGAGATGGACTTGAGCATCCTCCATATACCCTGCAATTTCCCTCTGTTTGAACCGCTGGATCATGAACTCAGAGGACAACGGTTCCAACGACCTTCGTGCGCCAATGGCTCCTAACACAACCCCTCTTCATTTTACGATGCCGGGATCAACAGCCCCCCAATCCGATGGAAAAATGCGTTTCCAAAGCGGGAGATTATATTGAAAAGTGATGCGTGCTTGACTATTGTATTAAACCAAATTAAAAAATTTTATAAAAAAAGCCTGGATTATATTTGATACACCATCGTATTATTAGTGTCTAAATTTAAAGATCGGTAATATCTTTGGTAACCCTGCAAGCTTTTGTACTTTGAATGAAGTACCTCCTTTCAAATGCAAGTGTCATCACCTTACCCACATCAATTATCAGTTGAGTTTGATCAGCAGCAGAAATAATGTCAGAATTGTCAGAATAAATATATTATGTTTTTTACCAAAACATAAACAAAATCAATTTAAACTCAAAATTAACAAGTAATATACAAAATTCTGTTCCAAAATATAGCCTCAATATAGTATAAATAAAAAAAAATCTATATTATATAGGTAGTGCTTGTCTTGTTTTTGCATTGCTGCGAGGTAGATAGCAGCCAAAAAGATAACGAAGAAATATATTATTCAATAAATATTTATACTTTGTGTTGTCTCTTATCAACACTGGGATACGTTTCCAGGCTTAACTACAAATGTCAACTTCTTGTCCTTCCATATTATTTCCCCTTAGAACCACACATTTTCAATTATATTAAGGTCAGGTGACCTTGCTGGCCAAGGCAATACGTTTAGTTTACTTTCATTGCACCAAGTAATAACGCTTTTTGAAGTATGTATACTAGCGTTACTCTGCAGCAGTATCCAATTCTGGCTTTCTAGTACCTCATTCACTTTTACTGGCTGTTTTTTTAATAAATTAATATACCTTTAGCAATTTTGCGACCACTTATTACACTTTAGCCCACTATCATACCAAGGATATCGCTTCCCATACCATTAACCACCCTCCTCCCATTTGTTTTCGGCTTAAAAAGAGCTTATAATTTCGTAGATCGGTAAAGTAACTACGGTGTCCATCAGAGCTATCTACATTAAAACTGTTCTCACCTGTAGAGACAGACGACATGTGAGCCCGAGCGCCTCACAATGGCTTTGTAATAGTGCAGGTTTTTGTTACCTAAAGGCTTGGTTTCCAACAACTCGTGCCGGGCGTAACGCAAAGTTGGCAGAATTACGTTGACGCTTTGCGCCGGACGCAACGTCCTGTGTGGTTTCCAATAAAAAGTTGTGTTGCGCGTAGGAGCAGTTTAGCAAAATTTTAGCTGGTGGAAATGTGTGAAGATTTGGATATTTTTGTTGGAAGAAGAGGAAGAGGAGGATATGCTGCTTTTAATGAGGTTGTCCAGTATATAACCTAAAGTGAGTAAAAATTGAAGAATTTTTTAAAATATTGATCGAGAAACATTTAGTTGTTAATGAAACTAAATTCCGTGAATATTTTCGGTTAACTCGAACGTTGCTTTACCACGTGTTAAACCTAATCGAAAATGATATTAAATTAGCTCCATGTAATCGAAATAAACATCTAGCAACAACTCAAATGATGAAATTTCACAAACGCTGACGCAAAATTACGCCGAGATGAAAATTGTTTCAGTGCGAGCGTGACGTAAAACGCTCAGCTTAGCGCTACTCTCAGTCGTGTCTCTTGGAAACCATTTTCATGCAAGTAATAGTTTTCTTATGAGCGTTATGTGCGTTCGACTTTGCGTTACGCCCGGCGTTAGCCTTAAGGTATTTGCAACCACGGATAATCCGATATACCATTGTCCGGTAAGTTCAATGCCAGAGATTTTCTTAATTTTCTTTATTGATGTAATGGCATTCGAAGCGACTCTTGAAATTTTTATTCTGTCTCGCTTTTTAACCTTCGTGACCGGCCTACTTTTTTTTCATTTGATTCAAATGATTATATACGGCCCTAGGGCTTTCCATGTTTCTTTAAATTTTCAATTATTTTATTTCTGTCGAATTAAAGAGTTTTTGTCGAGTTACAATTTTAATTTAAAGAGCACCTCATTTAATAAAATGCATTTCGAAAAATAATAATTTCAAAATATTTTCCAAAAAAGACCGGAAGAACTGTTCACTTTCACTTGTTTAATTTAACTGAATAAGTGAGGCTATATTATGAAACGCAAAAATTTTCATTTCTTTATAAGGAAGAAACAAAGAGAAATAGATTTGCAATTGAAAATTATAATAACAAGACAAAAACAAAAATGTCTAAGCATTTTTAAACAAATTAATTAATTTTTGGCGATTTACCTGTTGATTGCTGAAGTATATTGTAATGCACCCCACATATCTCTTTATAGTCAAGAACTGCTAATTTACGAATAACTCAAGAAAAGAAAAAGGGAGGAAAGAGCTTTAACCGATGCGAGGCAAGTGGATTTACAATTTAAGTCAAGATTATGTAACATAAATTGTGAAAATTACTGCATGCCCAAGCTAAACAATAAAAGAAAAACAATCCATGTACAACATGAAAATTTTATAAAAGCAATAGGTCTGTTCACGTGCTTAGTTTTGGGTAAATGCACTATGATATTTTTACCCAAACGTGTTCGCGTACTCATGAAATGGGGGAAATTTGCTGACGTAACATTTCCCCTATTAAAAATGTTAGTCCGAATTTACTCGAAGAAATAAGTTGAGCACTTTTTTTAGAAAGACACTAATTGTCACTTTGACAGTTATTGCTTTAGCTTTTGTCCAAGCCTACTCAAACTTATTCACCTACTCTTGGTATTCGGTAATTTCTCCTATTTAACATTTTTACTCAGAATATTTCAGATCAAAAAGTACGTGAACAGACCTAATGTCTCAAATATCAAAAGATATAACTACGATAACCCAATGAGCGATCACCGCATTGTTTACTCATTCATTGAATAAGGAATTTATTAAGGTAGATCACTGTCATACTGTGCTTGTGCGCTTCACTTGTTACGAAAGTGAAAGTATGAATGACTTCCCACGATGTAAACACATACCCAGTGACTGTTACATGTTTCGTCACTTAGAATTGACCGAGTCACTTAAAATTAACTGTGTATGCTTCGTAATTTATGATTTAGATGAACGCGAGTTTAGTAATTTAGCAAGTACACCAAAATAACCTCGCCACTTTTCGTATTAATTTAACAATCCTGAAATGTCTGCCAAGAGAAGGGCTCAATCAACGAACAAGAATTATATAGAAGCAAGACTCAGTCAATTTCCTAATGAGAAAAGGATTACCACTACGAAATGGGTACACTATATAGATAAAATTAAGCATAAAAAGCAAACAAATGAAACATAAAGGAAAAATATATCTTATATGGAAACAATACTCATGTAAGCGAGAGAGAGAGAGTTATATACACTTTTATCGAAAAGGGGAAATGTTTGGCATGCTTAATTAGCAAGCACATTTTGTTCCGCGGCTTGATGCAAATGTGTTCTTTATAATTCCTATAAAGAGCAGTAAAAAAATGTACATTGGCTTAAGTTGCCGCGGCGTGCTGCTTTGGTGTTGTTCTTTTTAGCAAAAGATGAATTAAAAATAACAAAATATTTCTTGAAAATACTTAATACACTTAAGACTACAAAATGCGGTCACTCTAGGTAAAATTTACCCATCATTCTGCCAGCTGTAATAAGTGTTTTATGCCCAAAGTATCTGTACTCTCATCAAGCTGGCCTGGTTAAATAAAGCATATTTTCCGAAATTAAAAATTCAACATAGGAAAATATGCTAAATCTAAATTATTTACGTACAGTTACTTTTATAAAATAATTTTTAACACTTTTTTTTGGAAAGTAAAATTACCGATGAACAAAAATTTTGCTCCAACATGCCTCGGCATCATAACGTGTTCAAAATAGAACCAAAACATTTCCCCTTTCTGCCAGTCGGAATGGAAGAAATAATTTACGTTTCGTTGGCCAGAAAAACAGACGTTTGCTTTATCTAGAAGATTTATATTTTCTGCCCTCGTTTTGCATATAAGCGCTACCAGGGCTGAGTGAAGTAAATGTATGTAAATTCAGCTCTGGTATTGCATGTCTCATTTTTACTTAGGTATGTCGTGAATAATAACCTATTGCTATCATTTTTTTATAAAAAGGAAAAATTATCTATTTTGTTAGAAGTGTTTTTTGCTTTAAAATGTTGCGAGGTTGTCGAATTTATTTGGGGAAAACTGCCTGAGTCATACTTCTATGAAATACTTGTTCGTTGGGCTCAATATCAATAACAATAATAATATAAGAATTACGCACAAGAGAAAAGCAAAGACATGGCGATAATATCAAGGAGATAGACGACTAAACTATAGACGCTGTTTTTACCAGATATCTATAAACATTAAATACACGAATATTTGTATCATACTTTAATTACTACAAACCACTAGTAACTGTTATTAATACTGTGATAATCTAAGCAGGTCATAAAGTGTAATTAAAAACATTACGCTTCAAAATTAATTACATAATTGATTTAAATTTATTATTTGACAAAGACGAAATAAGTTTCACTTTATTCGTGCGTTTAGGCAGGTAAGGTACACACCTTTTTTAGGGTTCCGTAGCAACAAGCAACCTAATTCTAGTTTGGGTCTGTCCGTCCGCCTTTCTGTATGTCACAGCCCCCCCCCCCCCATCCACTCATTTATGAATCTTTAAAAACAGATTTTATGATATTTTTAGGAAAATAATTTTTTTTGTCTCCCTCTCATAGAGTGAAAAGTGTACTGAAAATTTTACTTACCCAATTTTTAGATAGGTTCCTAAAATGCAACAAAGAATGTTTTCGGATCCTTTGATATTTGGGTTGCAAAGTTCTTTTTAATGATGTAGCCAAAGCACAGCGGACAACTCTATGATGCGTAAACATGGCTTTGGTCAGAACGGAATTGAGAGAGAGTGGATTTTTAGATTATTGCAAATTTCCGATTAAAAACTTACAGGGAGACCAAGGCTCGAACCTGCATCCATGGCGTGGTGACCGTGCCCCTCAACCAATTTGTCCAACTCCGTCTCCCTAAACTAAACTATCGATGCAAAACATCTGAAAAAATTCCTTAATGTAGCCTAGTAGTTAGTACTTTCAATGAAAACTAATAGTTTATGAAAAATTTAGAAATAACTTTACGGAGCCCAATCATGTGCTCGTCGAACATGTTTTTAATCAATTTTTTATAAAATTATTAAATAATATTCAATTAATATTTTTATAAATTATAATGCCAAAATTCAGGGGATACTATGATGCTGCAGTCTAGCCTTTGCAGGAAAGAAATTAAGGGTAAGGAAAATCAGTTAATAGGTTTTGAATGAAGGAAATGACGAAAAAGTTATGCAAAATTAGATGTAGTTGACTATAGCTCAATATTTGCATGACATCTATTAATACTAATTTAAAAACTAAAATTTTTCCAGTTCCAAGCATCAATTTGCCTCAAACTTATACCTCTGAAAAGCGGACACCTCTTAATAGCGAGCAAATTTTTAAGAATCAACAATGTCCGCTATAGGGAGATTTCACTGTAGTTGATTTTCGTAGTAAACTTTTGATGTTTCGGAACATTGTGTCATTTAGCTGACTACAGAGTCTTGGAACGATCAAGATCAGCTCCTTGGAAATAATGATAGAATAGTGAAAGACAACCAACGTTCCTTGAAGAAGATCCTGCATCGATTAGCTCTGCGGTTTCGAGATATTGCAGTATGGTTATCTTCTCGCTAGTCGACTATGGAAACTATTTTTCCGCAAAATCACAGATTCTTTCAGGCTGTATGGATGTTCCACTTCCGACGCTAATTTCACAACGATTATTTTCCTCAAAATGTGTTACTTTTTTTTCGTTTTCGTTGTTTTGATCTTTTAACGAGATACATACGTCCTCGTGTACTTTTGAGTGACTCCTGTTCATTATGTTAACAGTTTCTCTTAACGAATTTCCTTTATAATGATTATGAATTATAATTTCTCTTTTCCCCTAAAAGTTTGCCTGTTTATTGCAATAGTATATAAACTAAGTGCAATTAAAACTAAAACATCCCTTACTACTCGTACTTTACAATTGGTTTTTTTTTAATTGTGACACCAAGATTTCTGTACGAATAGCCGTAGGAGTTTGGGTTTTTTTGATTTTATTTTTAAGAAAACAAGTTCAACGAAAGTGTTAGTTCAGTTTTAAAATTTACCAGATTTTAAGATTAAAACGAACTGAAAATAGAAATAACCCGAGTGCAGGAAATTGACTGTGGATTGACTAATGGATCTATGAATATAAATAATCCTATACCAACATTAATATTACGTATTTACCTTTATACAATTCTGTATTAAATTTGGAGTGGTTTCCGGAGAAATACACATGCGGGCACTCTTCAATTATAAACGGATCAGTATCAGTGTATGGATAGCAAGGCAGCGTATCTGGACTGTAAAACATAACTCTTTAATATTAAATTATGTACGTATAAATATTTAACAACAAATACCTGGTTGGAGAAACATGACCCCATTTCAAAGTACAACGAAGCGCCTCTAATGGTTCTTCAATTTTAGAATTTTTTATAATGTCCTGAATATTTTGACCTGAAGAACCCAAAATTACCCGATCGGAAATTTCACACATATATGGATTCGTAACCCTATTAAAAGTATTTAAGTTACTAGATTCTGGAAACATACAGCCATGGAAAGGTTGTTGAGGAAGCATGTAATTGGTTAAATCAAATTCTCCAGGCATTAGATCTAAATGGACAGAATGACACCAGGAGGAAAATATTTCATCCAAACGTTTAACTACGTCCACTAGGTACGTTAGATCATGTGGATCATCTGATTCCAAATTGTGCTCACTGATTTGGTTTTGGGCAGAGCTGGATTGTATTGAATTTCCTTTAAATAAACTTGTTAAAAATTGATAAATCCATTGATGTATTATTACCAGTTATTATTACTCGAATAATGCTGGCAGCGTCCCAGTCTCGACCATTTCCTTCGACCTCAATATTACCACATAGCCACTGTTGAAGAAGTTCCAAAGATAACAGATGATTCTCAGAAGAAGACTGAAAAAGAAAATTATCTATATTCCTTATAAAATCAAATTATACTAAAAGTACTAATTGTAACGATGTCAAAGTCGACTGCACTTTAGTTTTTGTTTAGTTTTGTTTTCTGTCTATTTGCGGACCCTTAATGCGTAATGAATTATTAAAGTTTACAGCATATAGATTCATTATAGACTTCCTTCTGCGATATATTAACCCGTTTCAGGGACATTAACACATACAGCGTGTTTTCGTTTAAGCCATTGAGACAAATAAAAAATTGTATTGCATGGGAGGTAATCGAAACAGTTTAGGAGTGATTATTACATCTCAATATTTGAAGGTGTATTTATTGTAATATTTCTTTACTGAAGTAATCTAGCAAAAAGATTAAAATTCAACAATCCAAAATACATTTTTCAATTTTTTCAGTGAGTTTTTTTAAAAACTTTTTGATAGTAATATAAAATACTAGTAAGTGATATAAATATACATATATACTACGATTCTTTACATTACTAGGTAGATTTTTTTACAAAGGGCAAAACATAGGTTAGTATCATTGTCTTATGAACAGGTCGTAAAAAAACAAATGGGTAGTAGTATAGTCTACCCAAAAGGGTAGTAAGGGTTTCTGGTCTCTAGTAAAAACCGTAAAGAACAGTTTCACCTGTTCGTCAACACCACCACTCATTTATAATGGGAATGTTTTTACTGACTCATTGGACAAGGCCAACCTGTTTGCTGCTAATTTTGCTGCTAATTCATACTTACCACCTTCATCGCAGCCACTTCCATCTCCATCACAATGTACTAGTAGGCAAAAGACGCTACACTTTCGCACTCGCGAAGTTTTTAGAGTACTTTCAAAACTCGACGTGTCCAAAGCTACTGGCCCTGATGGTTTTTCGCCCCTTGTTTTAAAATGTTGCGCCTCTGCTTTGGCTAAACCTCTGCGCAAACTTTTTCACCTGTCATATTCAACAGGAATGTTTCCAAGTGTATGGAAACTTGCTCATGTCCAGCCGATACTTAAAAAAGGAGAGGCATGCGACCCCTCTAACTACAGACCAATTGCACTAACCTCGATCATATCTAAAGTTTTTGAATCACTCATCAACTCTCAGTTGTTGAAATATCTAGAAAACAACCATCTTATCAACGATTGCCAGTACGGTTTCCGCACTGGCCGCTCAACCGGAGACTTACTAACGGCTCTAACGGAACGTTGGAATCATTGTCTTCATAATTTGGTGAGTCTGAAATCGTCGCTCTTGATATTTCAAAGGCTTTTGATAGAGTCTGGTATGCTGCCCTTTTAGCCAAACTTCAAACATTTGGTCTGCACCCAACCCTCGTTAAATGGATAGAGAGTTTTTTGTCAGGCCGTTCAATTCGTGTAGTAATTGACGGAGTTACATCTGATTCCTAAGAAATAAATGCCGGTGTACCTCAGGGTTCAGTTCTTTCACCAACCTTATTTCTTCTTTTTATTAATGATCTCTTATCCCTTACTCTCAATCCTACTCATAGTTTCGCCGACGACAGCACCCTTGATTTCGCGTACTCATTTGATTCTGTAATGAATTCACGTGGAAATGCTACAGAAGCCAATCGGGAACGCATGTTTAGATCATTAAACAACGACATTTCCATGGTCCTTGATTGGGGCAGAGCAAATCGTGTTACGTTTAATGCATCCAAAACCCAATGCTGTTTAATATCCCTTAAAAAACGCCCAGTTCACCCCCAACCCATTTCAGTCGACGGAGTGAATATACCCAATTCACCCTCCCTAAACATCTTGGGTATCGACATATCCAGCAATCTTAGCTGGACTGATCATATATTTGCAATCGCTAAAAATGCGATGAAATGTTTGGGTTTTCCACAGAGATGTAAGAAATATTTCACCCCACCTGACTTAGCGCTGATCTACAAGTCCCACATTAGGCCTAGACTTGAATATAATTCCCATATTTGGGCAGGGGCCGGACACACCGCACTGTCTGCGTAAGACAAAGTCCAGCGTAAAGCTATTAAGCTTATTGGCGATCCCTCAATCTCTGAGGGTCTTGACTCTCTGGAGCATCGACGGAATGTCGGTTGTCTCCCACTCTTCTATCGTTATTTCCATGGCCGTTGTTCTAACGAAATTGCTAGCCTGATTCCTTGTATACTCATGACAACGCGCGATACAAGATCAACAAGTCGCTCACACCCCTATACTCTCCAGGTCAAATTTGGACGTACCGTCAAATTTCGGGAATCTTTTCTAAGCAGAACAACACGAATGTGGAACAGTTTACCATCTTCTGTTTTTCCCTCGTCTTTTGAGCCTGAAACTTTCAAACGGGGCGTACATCGACACCTCCTTCACCCAACCTCCTAACCCATTTCCCTCATCCTTAATTCCTTTCCTGCCAAGGCTGTGCTTAAGCATCATAGGGCATCCCCTGAGCTTTGGCATCATCATATATATAAAAAAAAAAAGTGGAAATATTGGTGGAAAGAGTTAGGTCTGGACGGAAATGCTTATTAAGTGTGTTCCAAGAAATGCTAAGAGCAGCTACACTATAATAAATATGGTTGTCATATCGTAAACTTGTTAAGACATTTAAATGTAACTCTAAGAAACATTTATCAACAAGGGCTGTAAAAAGATGAAAGCAATCAAAGCTCTGCCAAACAAAGGCTTTGTTCAAAACAAACGAGTAAAAAATTATGTGACTAAATCTTTTTTCTAAATATAAAGTTGTATATTATAGATGGCGATTTTATTTAGGATATGGCCAAAGCCTATGGGACAACCTTTTGATCCGTTAGCATGGCTTTGGCCGGAAGGGAATTAGAGTAAGGACAGTGAGGGAAACTGGCACTGCCCAGCCCAGAGACGGAGTGGGTTTTTAATTCAATTTTTTTAGAAACCCACGGGGAGACCGAGTCTTGAATCCGGGGACCATGACGTGGTGGTTGTGACGCTCAACCAATTGATCTAACTCCGTTACTTTACTTTGACACGAATGATTGGTAAGGACAATATTACTATAGCCATTTGTGATCTCGAAACCTCATATCGACGCTGAAAAGCAATCTTGTCGTATCTTGAAAATGGAGGTTTACAGTAGAGCTCATTATTCTTTAACCAGAGAAAATAGAAAGGCAATTCTTGGAGTAAAAGTTCTGAAATAATGGTCATTAGACAAAAAAAATGAAATTATCCTAAATTTAGTGTAACATGGATTTTATACTAGATACAGCATAAATTGCATTTTTTGAGATACGACTAGATTGCTTTTCAACGTCGATATATTCTTCAAACTTAACCGTGAATTAAATTATAAAATATTTTATATTCCTAAATTTGACTACGTATTAAGAATTGCCATATTAAGTCACAGAAGTATGTAATGTTGTGGTTGTGATTAGATTTAGCCTCAGCAGATTTAGCCGAGTACATGAACTGATCAACTGAACAGTTAAAACATTAGCTATATGCCTAAAGAACCCAAACCTCTCAACATCCCGCAGTTACGAGCAATTAAATATTTTCAGGTTTATTTTAAAATAAAGTGTATGTAACAACAAAAACCCTTACTTACAAAAAATGTTTCCAAATAAAATTAGAAAATAATTATTTAAATTATCAAAACTGGGATTCCCAAAAGCACTTCAAAATGTTCCAGCCCACTGGAAGCTATTTTTTACTTTTGAACCCCCGTACCTCTAATAACAAGACCCTTTTTGCAAAGACAAAAGCATTATAAGAAAATGTAAATACATCAAAACTATGGTTTGTTCCCATTATAATCCTTTAATGTGAAATGGCGTTGCTTGGTTTATATATTGTTAACAAAAATTAAACTTTTTATTAACTCGAGCGATGTGAGAAATATAAAATAATTTCTCAACACGATCAGCGTTTCTGATGAAGAAAAACTAAACTCCTTTGGCTCTTCCTCAACAGCAGCACCAAAGGGTTAGCTTTTCTTTTGCTGCTGGACGCTTTCGCACGAAACCGAAAACTAGATGGAATTCCAGAAAAATTATTAAAATACCGATCTAGACAGCTGTATCATATTCTGATCACTTACACTGTCATAGCAAATTGCGGTAAAATATTTTTTTTCAAAAATATACACAAATTATGCACGAAAGTACACTTAACCCGAGTGAATTTGTGTAATGCCGGAATTTATGTAAATGCCGAAGCGAGCAGAACACGAGTAGAGAGTAGCACTAGCCCAAGATGTGAAAGTGGGGAAGTATGTGTGCAAAGTGAAGCTCATTTAAGACCACCGAAGCAGCCCAATAGAACACAAATTCGTATGCTCATGTAAACATCGCAGTTTGGTCTACTCCCGCTTGCATTTTTTGTTCTCATTTTCCTAAGTGTCTCTTAAATTTTGTACCAAATGGCACACAACACATAAATACCTCGTCAGAGTACGAAGTATCAGACCCCCATATGGAACTTGTAAGAGCAAGGCAGATTCAAGAGTCGTACTGTTTTACAATAGATAAATAGTTCAGGAGTTGCACAGTTGATGGCCCGTTGCATTTAGAAATGGAACTGAGAACGGATCATTAATTAAGCTCTGCACCGTTCATTCGGCTCATGTAACTGATTGTTTTTATACGTTGTAGTCAAAGCCTAGGGGACAACTCTGTGATGCGTTAGCATGGCTTTGGCCGTAAGGGAAGTGAGGGAACTGGAAAGTTTTGTTTTTTTAATTGCTAAGAGCTAGACAACATTTCAGAGACGGAGCTGGTTTTTTTTTATCAGTAAGAACGGATCATAGGCTCTAATCCACGAATCCGTCTGCCTGAACATTTGACTGAGGATGGTACGGTGCAGTTTACTTTTGACATCATCATAACTTTACCTTACCGTTTGTAGTTCTCTTTTTAATATTGCACATGCGATGACTAATTCTAATGAGAGAATGATTTTAAATTTTTCAAATGCCCTTTGAGAGACCTGTGTCCGAATTTAGCGTTTTTCTGCTACAGCTCATCCAAAGGTGATCGTAATTGGCGCATTTATTTTACGAATTTCCCAATATTATGGCTCCAATAAATGGCTACCGTTGCGACAAGTTCACTAATGGTACCATTATTTTTATTTTTCCGATTTCCTGCACTTGTGCAGTTTCACATAAAACCGTATTCCCTTAATCCTTCCAACTCGTTAGACAAATTCTCGACGTGTTCACTTGAGTTAACACCACTGCTTATGAAGTCATATAAATATGATCCCACACCAGACAATCCTGACAGCATGGTGTCCATTATTTGATGAAACTCCACAGGCCCTGATAGCATGGTGTCCATTATTTGATGAAACTCCCCAGGCGCTGACTTTATACCAAGAGCCAGCTTATTGAATGAAAATAGACCCTTATGAGTGTTGATAGTCAGAATTTTTCTTGACCGTTCATTTACGGATACTTGTAGATACTCTTCAGAGGGGTCAATATAAGTGAAAATTTCGCTCATTGACTCATTGGTTCTAAACAATTGTTCAACCCTGTTTAGTACTCCCCACAAATGAGTCTTTCTGTTAGACTCTTTTACGACTACAGTTGGTGTTGCCCACTCAGAAAAATGAACACGAGTTATGGTTCAAAACAAAATCCCGGATCCCGGAAATGCCACATTTTGAATTTATGCATGTTTTTATGAAATTAAATGCGGCCGGCCGCACGGAGACGAAGTTGGATCAATGTGTTGAGCTGCACGACCTCCATGCCATTTGCACCGGGTTCGAGACCAGATCTCCCCGTGAGCTTTTATTAGGAAATTTAAAAAAATCCACTCTGTCTCTGGGCTGTTGTCTAGCTCGCAGCAATGCAAAAACAAGACTCAAGCTTCCTCACTCCCCTTACCCTAATTCCCTTCCGGCCAAAACCACGCTAACGCATCAAAGGGTTGGCCCCTAGGATTTGGCCACATCGTATAACAAAAAAATAAATAAATAAATAAATTTCCAAGATAGAACAAATGTATATAAAAGTGCAACTACTGATTTTATTTGCAGGTTGAATCTGGAACATTGATAAGAGACCTGTGCGTGGCTGATGTATGTATATACAGTTATAAATTGAAATCCGACAAACAACTAATATTTCAAAGAGAAATTTTCTATGCAAGATTTATTGTCTATCGGATTTCGTTTTATAACTGTATATACAAATCCGGGATTTAGTTACCATCCCCCTCTTCCCATCCCACTCCAAGAACATACATATATTTTCATTATTAGTAATGGGAGATCATACTCTATACAACCAAAAAAGAATTATCCGAATGCGTCAGTCAAAACTAACGGCGTCAGAAGTGAAACTTTTTATGTTATGCAAAAACCGTCAATGAGTGTACAAATTATCGGCGTCTTCTCTGTGTGCGAATCTTCGTATACTTTTTCCGGCTCTCTCACTCTTTGGTTAAGTAAATGGTAATTAGAAAAGGACAAGGAGTTTAACATATTTTGTTAGCTCATGCCAAAACTCCTATAGTGTCCCATAAAAAGTTTCACTTTAAAAAATAATAAATAAATAAAAAATTAAAAAACAAGATACATGTCGAACTTAGAACCTTGTTGTTTTTGAGTTTGAATCTGATTGCTGTTTATTTTGTTGCTTAACCTTCGGCTGTGCACCCTTTGAATACTTTGAAATTACAGAGTTGCTTGCTGATGAACAAGCACAATAGCCATCTTTGTCCTGGCTTGCCGCACCGTTTACATGTGTGGGTATGATATGGACAGTCAGTTTAAAAATGCATGCCGCTGCATTCCCAACAGGGCGTTTTCGGTGTGGATTTTTTCGTTGTTTTGCGCTGGGAATATCGGATTTATTCGTTTTAAATGATTTGTTGTGAATCGATGTGACAAGGAATATATTTTGGTCTGTTCCAATGAGACAAGTGGCATTTTTCAGGTTTATCAACCTCTGAGATTCTGTAACTAGCTTATTCAGCGTGCTTCAATCACCTGCAGTTGAGATTTTCTTACACGCCGTCAGCATCAACTACTGATTGTAAACCCAACACAAAAATGAGATATTTGAATTGTGTAATTTAAGTATCTGGAAATATACGAAATTTTCGTTTACTGTAGTTGCGTATGGCACGAAATCGTCCGTGGAAGCTCTGTTGAGTATTCGCTATAAGTATTTGAAAACCACAAAACACTTATAGCGAATACTCAACAGCCATTCCTGCACTCCGAAAATGTTTGTTAAAGTTTCGATTGCTTCTGAAAAAGGTTTTTTGGCAAGATAAAATTTGAAAATTTCTCATAAACTAACGGGCTAAATTTTCTCATTACAAGTCGCGCTTTTGCCGTTGCGAATTTTCGCCGTCCACTTTGACACTAACATGACAGAAAAGTTAAACGGTTGCCTAGATCATAGAAAAACTCTTGTATATTGTTCCATGCTAAATCCTAGACCTTTTTAGTATCTGTTTAGATGAGTTAGTGTCTTGCACTAATGCTCGAGCTATTTAGCCTGATTTGACCCATTTGTTGTTGCTTGAAAATAAGCTCGAAAAGTATTTTTTGATTTTGCTCTTCTGCCATTTTCTAATTCTTCTACCGATTCGAGCGCACGAAGAAAAATTTTGCCAATCCATGTTGGACGGCTCGTATTATATGTTAGTTATTTAATACTTATATCATATAATATGCATACCTGATCTAGTCCGGATATTAACAATAACAGTTGAGGTTCATCGATCGTTGACAGCGGTTTTTGCGGCCCGCTTTCATAATACGTAAAATCTTCCACAATAAATTTTCCTCCTTCCTCGAGGTAGCCTGGAAATATTGTAATGAATCAAAAATTTATTACAAACCTTAATCGGAATATGTGAAAAAAACATAAGCTGATAATGGAAGTGAGTGAATTGACTAGTAAATCATGTGAATCCTAACACATTTGCAAGGAATGTCAATCCGTTAGAAAAGGAATTTCAATATATTTTCTTAATTCCATTCGAAACGGAGATTTTCACTATCATATGAATTCGGTTTTCGATATCAGCTAATAGCTGTCAAGTGATACTTTTTTAACTTGCTTGACAGAACTGTGTAAATGTGTTTTGCACAGAAAATGTTAATACTAAATATGAATAGTATCGTAATTTATTAGGATCTAAAAAAAATCTTCGGGTTTAATTATATTCCATAAATCTTGCCAATATTTTTTAATTACATAATTTGCTTAGTTAATATTGTGATAATTAGAGATTCTAAACGTGTTGGCGGTTTTACAAATATTTAAAATAAAAAAAAAGGAACCAATAATAATGGGCCTCATTCGCAAAGATAAATGATATTACGTTCAAAATTCTTTTCCGAGGACAGTAAACAGCAAAAAACTGGAAAAAAATTTCGAAGTTTCTACATTTCTGCTAAAGGAAAGCTATTTAGTATTATAAAATTATTTAACATCATTATTTACACTTTTAAATTCTGAAACAAAATCAATATTTTGAAATCAAAAACTGCTTCCACCGGCAGCTAAAACAATTGTTCAGATTTAATTTCAATTTGGTTTACCATATGTACTACCCAACCGCAAAAGTATTTGGACACTTGCATTTTTTCACATTTTCTACTTTGTGGGTATATAAAATATTGTATAATATTTATAAAAGAAAATTTCGTTATAGCAATAATTATTTTATTTGTTTTGTTGAAAATTCTTTTCACAGTTACAAAAAATTCAAATAAATAACAACAAAATAACGAAAATAAAACATATTCATTGAAAAAATAGGAAAAAATAAATTAAATTTACTGTAGATTTCTTTATTTTCAGCATTTTGTTGCATTACGTTTTTGTTTTACAACCTCTTTAATACGGAGTGGCATTGATTTAACAAGTCTTTCACAATCCTCAGCGGTAAAAGAATTCCAAATTGCCTTTATTTTTTCACGAAGAACAGTTTTAGTCCTCCTGGATGGATCCGCCCGAAGTCTTTTCTTAATAACTCCCCATAATTTCTCTATTATGGAAAGATCTGGACTATTAGCGGGCACTCCATTGTTGGTACTCCATTGACCTGCAACCAGGCTTTACTGGATTTTAAAGTATGGCTTGGTGCTCCATCCTGTTGAAACACGAACTCCCTTCAGACGACTGAAGGAGAGGTATTGATGGCAGCATATTTTGGTATTTTTCGGAGTTAACTGCGCTGTCAATAAAGTGGAGGGACCCAACTCCATATCCGGACATGCAGCCATAAACCATTACAGAAGTAGGAAATTTGACAGGGTATTTCAAGCATTCTGTCAGGTATACTTCGGACTTTTTCTGTATTACATAACTACGGTTGTCTTTTTGCTATTGTGCATTATTTTCGTAATTTTTTTGTTATTTATTTAAATTTTTTGTACTGCGAAAAGAATTTCAAACAAAGCAAATAAAGTAATTATTACCATAACGAAATTTACTTTAATAATTAAACATTTTTTTATATACCCACAAAGTTGAAAATGTAAAACAAATGCAAGTGTCCCAATCCTTTTGTGGCTGGGTAGTATGTAGCATAATAAGTGTAGTAGGTATATCGAACAAGTTAAAACAAAAAGTTCCATTGAAAAAATAAGCAATTTACCAACTTGTGTAATTAAATGTGCGATATAATCGAATGTGCAAATAATTTAATAACATGAATGCGAAATGAAACATTAAACGAAAAATTTCAATTTTTAAAATTAGGCGTGCTGTAATTTCGATTTGTAATTATAATTCCAATTAAGAACAAGCGACAATTGGATCACAAAAATAACAACTTCTTTAACTTAAAAATTATTCACTTACAGTCTTTTCCTTTTATAACCAACACAGGTTCAACAAATATAGTTTTAAGATTTTTGAAAGAAATTTCAGAAATATACAAAATTCTCGTTTATAAATATGTTACCTAAAACAGCGCAAACTATTCCAGTTACATGATTGTGGAGATCAATTTTTCCACATAACTTTATTCTTTGTAGGCCATCTTCAAGTATTAGTTTATCATTTTCGTCCGTATAGTTATCTCGTGGTGGTTGAGGCATCAACTGATTTTCTTCCGAAATTTCGCGCAAAACACTTGGTTTTAGCTCCTTTAAGAGTAATAGATTTAAATATTTTTAAGGCTATTGACAGACTACTTACCTGATGTTTAAATAACGTTCCAATTATAATGCACCGTTCAGGAAAACTTTCTTTAAAGTCAGACAATTCTTTGATAGGAATATCACTACCTAGAAAGAACCAAAATATTTTTTTAAAACAACATAATAACAGGACATTTCTATTATAAATATTATGTACATTCTGTTTTTACTTTAATAGGATATACACTAAAGGCGACTGTGTGCATTGGAAAATAAAAGTTAAGATATTGTTTGTACGTTCCCTCACTGATAATCCTGCCATAGTACAAAAGATACATTAGAGCATATTTAAAAACAAGATGCAGTGTTTAGTCGCACAGAGCTACATATATGTTCTAGTGTTCACCTTTTAATAACATATGCTTTTCTTACGTTCTATAGGGTAGGTTATGGCATAAAATTACTGAACTAGTACGTGAAGTTCTTTATGAAATATGAATTAGTGGCTTTGTCAAAGCAAAATATCAAAATCATTTAATTATTCTATTGAATAGCTAAGGTCGGGATACTAAATTTGTATTCAATTGCATTTATCTTAAAACCTATTTTTTTTAATTTAATTTTAATGTATAAAGTAAAAAATAAGGAAAAATGCCACAGGATCTGTTCAAAATTACATTTTTGTTTTCCTGCGACCATTTGTTCAGAATTTAATTTTTATTTTATACTACAACCATTTGTAGATATTAAATTTGCCAATATAGAGCCATAAATCACAAAAGACAAAAGCTAATAGGACAAACGTATCTGCCTCTCTAGATCCCGTAGAGTCTTGTGGGGCATGGGACGAGAGAAGAACTTTACCAAATTTGGGACAACGATTGCAAGTGGAGCAACAATTTAAGGTGGAATCCGAACCATCGACATTATTCTGCAACCCCCAATGGCCCCAATAGTAATATGTTGTGAGCGGAAAACAACTACGGTTCGCCAGTTGGGCGTTATGACATATTCCACCGATGACTCAGGAATAGAAAACATATTTTAAAAAAACCGCAATTTGGCATAAGGTATTATACTATGACAAAGGCAAATATAAATAAAATCAGCAAGCTTACAATACATATACTGAAGGAATATTACACAAAGTCTTTTACTTTCTAGAAAGTTTTTCTGCACGATAATACCGCCTTTTCAAGAACAAATCTTTTTTGAAGAATAATTTAGAATGAATTTTCACAAAACTGCGCAAGACGTATTTTCGTTCGGTTAAATTTAAAGTTATTTCTAAAATATGTGCAACATAGCCTTTGATGCATGTGACGTATTTCCGTTCGCTTTTCTGTGCCATTTTTTTTTGGAGATTACTGTTTTCGCTGGGGTGCCGTATAAATGTTAAAACATCAAAGAGTTAATTTTTTTTTTGTTATTTTAAGAATAATTTATTATTAAAAGTTAGATCCAGCGAAGACCCAAAGATAACATTGTTCGTTATTTGGAGAATAAAATAGGTCTGTTCCTCTGATTTCGCAAATAAAAAATCTTTTTAGGTAAAATCTTGACTGAAGGAGGAAAATTTGCTTAAAACCAAAAAAGTAATAAAATGAATTTCCTACAAACTCCATTCAAAATAATAAGCTAGAAATTATATTTCATCACAAGCGCAAGTATCTATACGCGCTAAATTTTTTGGACAAGTTCGTGCTATTTGAATAAAGTTGATTGAGTCGTCCCAATATTGTAGAAGGTAAGAAATTGTTATCATAATCAGAAATCACTATTCCCAGTACAAATAATAAAATATGTCTAGAAAAGCTAGAATTTTGATGGCGCCCCTCAAAGAGGTAATTTAAGGGGTTACACCTGTTTGAGAAATTGTTTTTCTTTTTTTTTTATTGGCTTAAAAATGACGTAAAAACATCCCAAAAATGTTGTCCAATAGCAACTTTAGTCCAAACAATTTTTTAAATGGAGACGGAGTTGGATCAACTCGTGAGCTTTTATTAAGAAATTAAAATAATCCACTCTGTCTCTGGACTGTTGTCTAGCTCGCAGCAATGCAAAAACAAGACTTTGAAGTTTCCTCAGTTCTCTTAGCCTAATTCCCTTCCGGCCAAAACCACGCTAACGCATCAAAGGGTTGTCCCCTAGGATTTGGCCACATCGTATAAAAAAAATTACTCTCTCAGCTTAATTTCTATAGCAATTTTAGATGCTCCGAAACGCAATTTCAAAACTTTAAACGCGATTATTTCGAAATCATGTTTTTAAAATTGGCTTTTGCAATTTTCATCCGATCGACTTGAAATTTTAACTGTAGCTTCTAAGATAGATTTTAAAGACAAGTACACACGATTTTAACGATTTATTAATAATTACGTTTTTCATGAACATTTAAAGGCCGATTTTTTGTTTACATAAAAAAAATATTCAAATTCGTTTCAATTTGCGAAAAATATGTTTTTTTAATAATGGTGTGTACTTCTCTGATAAATTTCATGGAGATTATGAAAAAAAATTGTTTGTCCCAGGTGCAGATAAAAAATTTTATTCGTAAGGCCGCTGACCTCTTACAAAAAAAGATATGGTACTTCAAGCGACTGTACTGCTGCCATTTTAAACGAAATACGATATATCATTCGTATAAAAGTTAGTAGCCTCTGACAGGCGGACGGACAGCTCTGTCATAACAATAGAGCTCCACTCGGGTACGAAACACAAAAAAAGATGTTAATTTTGTGCATATTTTTTTATTTATTTATTTCATTGGTCAACTCGGTATCACTCCTTTTAACTTCGGCTGAACACTCGACTTTAATCGATTCCATTACAATATGTGAAATTTTTAAAATTGTGGAGTTTGTCAATAATGGATTATCCATTTTAATTTAACTAGCCCTCAGTAACGTAGCAGAAATTGCTTCATTGATGTCCGGCGATAAATCATATATTTCAAATATTCGAAATCACTTTCAAACAATTTTACTATGAAAAACCTCTTGCAGAGTTCACTAATTCGGTCTTTATGGAGAAAGATATTTTTTATAGACTCAGGCGGTAAATTCAACCTCCTTATGACTAGGTTCTTTAACTGAGCTCCTAAAACCGTGACGATTTCTTCTGAGCCTTTGTGTCTATTTATATACTCCATAAGTTTGAACACTTTTTCATCACCTAATGAATAACTTGCTATATAAAATAGTTTTTAAAAAAAAAGTTGAACTGACTTCACAAAAAGCATTAAAAAGCATAAAATAATTTTTAATTTTATATCTATTACGACATTTTGAAGTCGGTGCAAATCAAACAAACCAAACAACTGCAACAAAAGTATTAGTCGACCTTTCTTATAATCCCGTGAGCTGAAACCTTCAGGTGGTATTATGTATTATCTTCAATTGTGGTTCTGTAGTTGTTTTATTACCCAACAGAAAAAGAATTATCCAAATCGGTCCACGCGTTACGAATTTAGACTACCCCTCCCCCCACCCCCACCATAGGACCAAATTATTCTCCTATTAGCAATGGGGGATCACACTCTATACAACAGCAAAAGAACCATCCAAAGTGGTCCACGCGTTACAAAGTTAGGTTCCACCCAACTCCCACCCCAACATTTTTTTCTCGTGTTATCAACCAGGGAACATACTCTACCCAACAGAAAAAGAATTACCCAATTCGGTCCACGCGTTACGAAGTTAGACTACCCCTCCCCCCACTCTAGGCCAAATTTTTTTCTCCTATTAACAAAGTACCATCCAAATCGGTCCACGCGTTACAAAGTTAGGTTTCACTCCTACCCCCACCTCATCAAAAATTATTTTTGACATGCTACCAATCGGTGAACATACTCTACCCAACAAAAAAAGAATAATCAAAATCGGGCAACGCGTTACGAAGGCCCGGTCAGACATAAAAAAAAATAAAATACTCGTCGAACTTAGAACCTCTTTGTTTTTGGGAAGTCTGTAAAAAATTTAAAATAAAAAAAGGTATACTTACATTTAAACGCAATTTAAATAAAATTTCAGTATTTTTCAAAATTTTAATTGAATCCGACGCAACCAGCATTTAGTGTATGACTGGCGCAGCGGATATATTTCGGCAGCGACCCAGCAAGCGAAAGTAAAACGCAGTTTTGTATTTTTATCCGATCACAGAAAAAAAGGAGGGTAATGAGCTTAGCAGTCTCTGTATGTATGTATGTTTGTGAATATGAATGTTCATCTGTACCCTCCTAGCTCCTAAACTACCCACCAGATTTGGACAAATGAGGTGTCATTGGATTTGTATGAATGCTCCGCGGAACATAGGCTATATGACGACCAGCACATTGGCGGGGCGGGGTTGCGCGTGACGGGATTGCAGTCTCTTCCCTCGTAGCTCTTAAACTACTCATTAGATTTGTCATTGTATTTATATGAATGTTCCGCGTAAAATAGGCTATATGTCAAAGAGCGCAGCGGCGGCGCGAGGCGAGGGTTGATCTCTTGCTGCATTAGCAATACTTAGGGCTCTAAATACAACTTAATTTGTATACACGCCTTTTATTATGATGCGCAGTTAAACAAAATTAGAGAAAACCCCAAAATGTTTTAAATATAAAATAAAGCTAAAAAACTAAAACCCAACTGCCCTTTTAAAAAATGTAAACAAGACTCAGTAGCTGGACCTCTACTGTGTATAGATATGTACTGAAATATTCCGTTACGTAAACGCCGTAGTCACATGTAATTAAAAATTTATATTAATTGGGATAATAATTATGTCATAATAGTGTTTTAATTTTATTATAGCCCTATAATGTCAACAAAAAGGAAACAGATTCCCAAGCAAAGACAAAATTAGTTTGTAAAAGAAAATTGAACAAGCAACAAATTACATCTACTACAGAATTTAGTGCAAGTAAGGGATGGTTCGAAAACTTTAAAAAAGACAATCTACATAACATTCAATTTAAAGTAAAAGTGCTTGCGGTGATGAAAAATGGACAAAAGAATACCCGGAAATTATTGAAGAAAACCCTTACGTTCCTGTCCAAGTATTTAATGCCGATGATACTGGCTTTTTTGGAAACAAATGCTTAGCAGAACTTATTTATCAAATTCTGTGAGATCGGCCGGGGGATTTAAAGCAGCCAAGGATATGGTGACTTTACTTTTTTGTAGTAACGCTCCAGGCGATCATATTTTTAAACATTTCCTGATTAATAGATCTCATAGGCCGCATGCGATGAAAGAAAAGGTTGGGAAGGACGACCTGTGCATTGGCGTTCCAACAAAAAAGCTTGGATGAAGTGCACAATGTTTGAACATTGTTTCTATAATTGTTTCGTACCTGAAGTGAAAAGTTATTTACAAGAAAAAAACCTTGAGTTCAAAGTTATATTGCTCCTAGACAATTTAACAAGTCATCCAATAGACTTGCAACATGCAAAACCTGATACTGAAAGACCGTTGAAATTTCAAAGAACAGTAAAAAATGCGCTTAGTAAATATGAAGAAATTTATAAAAATACCCGCCAAAGTAAGCAAATTTGATAGCCGATTTCGTACCATCCAAAAATAAATCAAATTTAATTAATGAAGTGAAAAATGTAGCTAACATTTCAATTAGTGAAGTAATACCTATGAGAAACTTGATGAATTTTCTATTAATTGTCTGTTACAAAGCTAGAAGAGTAAAGGTTGTTTTGTCGTTGTTATGAAGGTTATTTATGTTTGAATTCTTTTAATTGTTTTCATATTGTTAATTTGTTTATGTTTGTTATAGTTTTTTTTGTACCGTTTCGGCGTTAATTAATTAATATTTATGCTTTTCATTTTCAATAAAATAGTTTTAAAAAAAAAAAGTTGAATCGACTTCACAAAAAGCGCTAAAAAGCATAAAATAATTTTTAATTTTATATCTATTACGACACTTTGAAGTCGGTGCAAATCAAACAAACCAAACAACTTAGCGCTTTTTGTGAAGTCCGTTCAACTTTTTTTTAAAAAACTATTTTATTTTTCACTTTTTAGTGTCTTCTACTCTTTACAACGAAGAAAGAACCATCCAAATCGGTGCACGCGTTTAAAGTTAGTTTTAACCCCCTACCTCACCCTCATTCCGCTAAACTTTTTTTCTCATGGTATCAACCAAGAAACATACTCTACCGAACAGAAAAGGAATCATCGAAATCGGTTCACGCGTTACGAAGTTACTTCCCCTCCTCCTCCCCCTCCCCCACCACCACCATAGGACCAAATTATTCTCCTATTAGCAATGGGGGATCACACTCTATACAACAGCAAAAGAACCATCCAAATCGATCCACGCGTTACAAAGTAAGGTTTCACTCCCCTTCTCCCACCCCCACCCCAGCAACATTTGTTTTCTCGTAGTATCAACCACGGATCATATTCTACCCAATAGAAAAAGAATTATCCAAATCGGTCCACGCGTTACGAAGTTAGACTACCCCTCCCCCCACCCACACCTTTCACCATAGGATCAAATTATTCTCCTATTAGCAATGGGGGATCATACTCTATACAACAGAAAAAGAACCATCGAAATCGGACTACGCGTTACAAAGTTAGGTTCCACCCCCACCCCCATCCCTCCAAAATTTTTTTCACCTGGTATCAACCAAAGAACATACTCTACCCAACAGAAAAAGAATTATCCAAATCGGTCCACGCGTTACAAAGTTAGACTATCCCTCCCCCCACCCTAGGCCAAATTTTTTTTCTCATATTAGCAATGGGGGATCATACTCTGTACAACAAAAAAAGAACCATCCAAATCGGACCACTCGTTACAAAGTTAGGTTTCACCCCCACCTCCACCCTACCAAAAATGTTTTTGACATGGTACCAATCGGTGAACATACTCTACCCAACAAAAAAAGAATAAGCATTAAATTGTCTCTGAATATTAATGAAGCAATCCCCTTTCTTTTTCTTTAATCCCTACCTCATTTTACGCGGTTATTATGAACATATCCTCTACTTTTCTTCATCTTCTTTAGATCGATTTACACGGTTAACAGTTTGAAAATTTCCTTCTATTTTGTATGTATTCTGCGTCTCGGTTTACACGGTTTCGCTTTGCACGTTTTTCCAGGCACGTGTTTACCGTTTAAATCGAAGGATGAGTGTATATAGAAGTTTTCTTATCATCGTGCATGTGCTATTTTGTATTAAACAAAACTCATTTAAATAAATTAGTCTGAATTTTGGGATTCTTCCAAGAATCCGGCAAATCTACTCTCATATGATTATTCTAAGAATTTATTACCCGAAATGAATTAATTTCAAGGAATAGAAATTTAAATATTTTTTCCCTTTAAATTTCTCAGAAATAGACTTCGAGTGATCCATCCATTTATACAGTGCAGCATGGGCCCTTCAGCAGAAAATAATTTGAATTCCCAAAATTCCCTGATATTTCCGACTTTTCCCTGACTAATTAGTAATTAAATTCTCTGACCTTTGGCGGTTTTTCAGAGAGTGGCCAAGCTGAATTTTCAAAATCAGGTATTTCCAGCTCCTCATATGTAGAACTTTCTTCACTATCCTTAATGTTGGCATTGGGTAGTGGTAGAGTTTCCTTAATTCCAAATTCCTAAAAAGCTAGCTTTTACAAAATTTGCTCCATTTTCTGTTTTGGTAGCAACAATATAACTAGAGCTTAACCAAATTGAGCATGAATTACGGAGAGCCTGGAAAAAGCTTCGGTGTTTCGTTGACCATATATCAGCAGTTGTGCAAAAATCGTTCCTCCTTTCAATGGAATTTTGCATTACTGATTTTTGTTTCATGAACAGTTGGTCAATCCGCTTCCTTAATGTGGGCCTGCTCATTCTGTTTAAATTTGGATCTACAAGTAGTATTTTCATATCTATTAAAAATTCACAATCACAAATTTTCAGAACTATCTGTATGGGGTTAGGAATCGGTATGGGGCTAAGAGAAATTATGTTATACTTTTTAGTACGTTGTAAAAACGTGGTATATTAAAAATTTTGTTTTATTTAAATAATTAATTACTAAAATGAACACCCTTCGTTGAATTCTGAAAACAATAATCGGCATTTAATTGTACGTTGTAACGTGTAATGCTCCTATTACAAAAAGCTCATCATATATCACTGAACTCAATACAAGTTTGGAACCAAGGAGTACTCCCACTAAGTTTGGAGTCTCTACAATACTCCGTGCTCCCATAACAGCTCTGTCCGATGGGCCCTTCCACACGAGTATTCTTGTAGCTGTTTTCAAACCAGTTCGACAACAGTTAGCGTTTTCCAAACTATTCCACACGGGTATTCTTGCTGCAGTTGCCATTTTTACGTGCAAATAAGAGGCTATACATGTGTGTGCGCATTGCTTTTCATTTTAAGTTAAGTGTTGGCCGTGAACGTTTGACAACTGGCATTTCACCCATTTACAAAATTATTTCAGGAAAATTCAAAATCAGTATGAGATTAGAGATTTGAAATACAAAATATTTTTTTAAATTTAATCTAAATCGCTAATGAAAAAATAAAATGTTTTAGAGGAATATGCCCTAATTATAACGCCGCGATTATTTCCCTAACTACTACGGCTATCTGTTGTTTATTTGTATTACAGAGCAAGAAGACCAGGAAGAATATCACCGAAAAAAGCGAACTTATTGGAATGGCAAAGGGCTAAAAGGCGATAAAAAACTCACAAAATTTAATGAGTGACTTCAATTAGGCGCAACAGATTATAAAAATTTTCTCAATAATTGGCAATTAGCACTGATTTATAAGATTACCATTAAAAGAAAAACTATTTCGCCTGAAGAGAAATTAGCCTTAATATTACTCTATTATTTTAGTAACAGGCGAAAATATTATCGATTTAGATTATGATTTAAAATATTTCACTATGAATTTCGCTATGAATCACCAACAACTAGACTAGACTAGAACTATTTGCTAGAGTTAATGATGACCTCGAGGGAATTTCTGCTTGGTCATTGAACAATCACCTCATACTAAATCCTAGTAAGTCCCAATGTATAGCTTTATATGGCAACACAACGCTTAGAGTAAATGAATTACCGTCTGTTATTCTTAATAATAGTGCTTTGCCTTTTGTAACCAAAATTAATAATCTGGGGGTGTTACTGAATACTTCTTTGAGGTGTTGCGATCATGTCAGTGCTACTCTTGGAAGGATATATGGTGGATTGAGAAGGCTGTGGTTGTCTGCCGATGTATTGCCTCTTGAAATGCGCTTAAAGTTGGTTAGAAGTCTTATTCTGCCTTATTTCACATATGGTAGCTTAATTTACCCAAAACTTGACTCAACTTGCAGGCGCAGGGTAGAGGTTGCATTTAATGACTGCATTCGATTTGTTTTTAAACTGAGCCGATCGGATCACATTACTCCCTTGAAGCTTTCTTTACTGGGTTGTAATATTGATGTATACTTAAAGCGTAGGGCCTTGTTATTTTTGTTTAATTTAATTCATTCTGGAGAACCAATATATCTTGCTGAGCACATTCAACTTTTACAGTCGCGGAGAGGTCGCAGGTTGCTTATTCCTAGGCATCATTCGTCAGTCCTTGAGGGTTCTTACTTTGTCCAGCTCGCCCGACTTTGGAATTCTCTTCCTGCAAGAGTTCAGGATGCTTCTTCTGTCAATGAGTTCAAACGTCTTATTTCTTTTTGTGAATTATAACTTCTGGTTCGTGTGTGAAAGGTTGTACAGTATTTTTTATATTTAGATGAAATTTTAAAACTATACATTTAATTTATTTATAAGATTATTTTCTTATTTCTTATTATTTACAAATTCAATTTTCGCTTGCTTTACTTTCAAATTATTTATATTTGCTTTATGATATGTAGTAGACTTTTATTTGATTTAATTCTTAGTAGCTTCATTGTTCACCATAAATTGATTTATTTCCTAAATTGACTGTAGCGTACTGTTAAAAGTTTTTTAAACTTGTGTATGCACTTTTATATTTGAATAAATGAAATGAAATGAAAAAACTTTCGCTAATTTTTAAATTTAACACTCGGGCAAACGAGGCAACGAATATAACGAATAGAATGGTTTTTGGATTATTAAAATCCGTTGAGTAGTTTTCGAGAAAAGTGTGGAGCCAATTAAAAAAATGTGATTTTGAGAAAAACGTGATTAAAGTTTTTGTAACCTAATTTTTGCATATTAAACGCGTATATATACCCTTACAAATATAGGTATAACTTTTTTTCCTATGTGAATTTCTTAAAACAGTTTTAGGACAGTATTTTTGTGATGGTATAGAACACTTTTTTGTAAAAAGAAAAAAAAAATCGAATATTTTGAACTTTTGGAAAAGATTCCCCTTAATGAAGAAGCCCTAAGACTTAGGCAAAATAAAACAAATATGATTTTGATAAGGGGAAATCGAGTAGGTAACTACCGCCTGTTCAAAAACCCTTCGTTGTTAAGCATAAATCCGAAGTTAAGGGGTTATACGCAGTTATAAATTTCAAAAAATCGATTTTTTTATTGCATATATTATAGTTATTTTATGTCCATTTATTTTAGTATATTCTCTGAAAGTTTAAAATCGATCCGGCAAATATTCTTGCAGATACAAGAATATTTGTAAAGACGTCTCAGAGCATTAGAAAGTAGGTGGCGTATACCAAACAAGTGAATTTCGTCAACAACAGTGAAACAAGTGAAACTTTCAACGCGTTTTTCTCAAAACAGTGTTTTTACAGTCGGTGAGCACGATTTCTCAAAAAAGTGTAACAATCGCTGAATCAGTAGCTAAAGCAAGATAAGAGAAATCTTAAAATTGTCATATTTCTCCTCCGGAATCAAGATCCTAACCAAAGATTAAAGCAGAATCCGACATCAGACATCTACAAAGTCATAAATAAGTCGGGCCGACAAAACTTGAGGAGTAACTAAACAACCTTAATACCACCAGAAATAAGTCTTCTTAATTCTAACAGATGTCGTTGCAGTGCTTCGTAGTATTCGTCAAAAATATTGGCTCGACACATTAAGAAGGTTTGAGCCTGTGTTAAATATTGTTGCAAACAAATTTCAATTTTATTATACAAAACGAAATATATTTGTATGAACTGACGAAACTACGTAATAAATAATTATTGCCATCAATCGCGTCATATTCTTAATTTCTTCCGGCTTCAGTAAATCGGGAAGGTTAATTTGGAGTAAATCTAAACCCAAATATGATTCTGGTAGTGCGGAGGGGCGGTGTCAAAATTCCAATAAATGTTTTAACATTACTTGGTAACAACGGTGCTGTGTTAAGATTGATGATTCAATCTAGATCACCGTAAGCAATCCGGCGGCACTCCGACCGCGAAGATGTACTAGTCAGCACGTTAAGGTTAAAATAAGTTGAGGAAATTCCTCTGATAAGTTAATCATTACATAATTAAGTATTGGAGTAGTTGTTAAGTGCAGTGAACACCAAGTATATTGATTTACCAATTGTGTCCGGAATTACCGCGATTAGTTCGGCAAGATTAATGAAAGATAATTCTGCAAACACGTTAAATTAAGAGGGCAGCTTCAATAAAGGGGTGGAATTGCTAACCCCTTAAAGACCACATCACTTAAGCTAAGCGGAATCGAAGCATCTTCGTGATCAATATCCTAATTCCTGTCTAACAAGGTATAAATTGGGTAAGTGCTGATCATTAAAATCCTCCGCTGTAAGGTAACCCCTTTTTCACCTCATAGATCAAGGTTAGGATAATCTAATATCAACCGAAGAATTTAAATCCCTGACCGTAGAGTAAGGTTCCTAATATCTCAATTAAGGTGAGCGCATAGTATTTCCCAATTGTGCAGTCCTAATCCTGTTTCTAGCATTTCAGATTTATTAGCCACTCGCCTGAATTTACACTGTGAATTCGTGTAGTGTAGCGAAAAAGGAAAAAGAAACCTCTAAAGAAAGAGGGAAAGCAGATTTCTTTCAAATTTTATAAGATTTCAAAAATTAACCTGCTGTATCGCTTGAGATTTCTTCGTCTACCGAGAACGAGACTTTGATGGGAAACCATCCCTATTATACCGGAACAAGTTCAAGTCATCTTCACCGTCGTTGGAACAAAGTTGCCGACTATCATCAACTACATTAATTTAAATTAAAAAATTAGTGTTCATTTGCTTAATTTAATATTATAGGTCAACTATAACCGGCACAACCAAAAGCTTTTGGATCCTGCCGGGTAAGTACTGCAATTTTTTTTATATTTTCTTATTATCTCAAAAACTTATATTTACATACATAATCATAATTCCGTATAAACGTTATAAGTCTTATATACTTAATTATCTAATCTAAATTGTTTTAAATCTGGTTATTTTGTTTAAAATTTAATTGATGAATTGCGATGATATTTGCTCCGTGTACACAATACACTAGTGTAAATAAATACGATTATAAATGGTCGATTGTAATTATCTTAAACCAGATGTTGTTAAGGTCAATGAAGAAATGAATTTTGCGAACAGAATATTTGGAGTAGAAAATTGAATTGTAATTGGCAAGAGTAAATTTAATTGCATCGGGATCATTATAGAGAAATTCGGAAGTAGTAAATTAATTTTGAAATTTTGTGAATTATTCGAAATATATGACGTTATTGGCATGAATGAGTAGTGCATTTTGTGCTCCCAGGTTCTGTCAGGTTGTCTGAACCCGACATGGCTGTGACAGGCTATGTTTAATTTCGTAAATAGGGCAATGATACTCGGATGAGAAATGGCATCGATGAAGAGTTGTTGGTTGGTTGGATTAGTGGGTCCGATCGAGGCAAGCCACTTCGGAGTTTTATTTTTTTTCCTTTACTTATAGCTGTGGAATTAAATTAATTAGATTCATTCATTCATTCATTTCTTTTAATAGCAAAAAAATAATGTTCTTTTACAACAACATATAATTCATTCATTCATACCTTAACAAACATTACCTCAAACTCTTTCTTAATCACAAACCAATACATTCCACTTACTCTTTATAAATTCTATACAATATCTCTTAAATCTATCTACATTCATATCACTGCTATCATATCTTAACCTATTGGCCCTTATAAATTAAAGAATTTTGTGTCCTTACTGAGGTAAAATTTACTAACCTAAACTCATTCACTCTTCTTAAGCCATACGGCTGCACTTCACTTGTATACATCAGATATTCACTCAGATACCCAGGCAATAATCCATTCTTCATTTTAAAGATTAACAATAAAACATTTAACACAATCCTTTCTCTTACACTCATCCACTTTAATGACTCCAGCATAACTTTAATAGGCGCATAGTTATTGCAACAAAGAATTGCTCTCATTCCCTTATTCTGAAGTTTCTGTAATCTATCCATCATTCCACTGCCAAGTAAAAATAACACTGACGAACAGTACTCAAAATGCGGTTTTATTATTACATTATAGATTTGTATTGCCGTAAGCATTGAAAGAGACTTTCGTATTCTCTTTAAAAAGCAATCTTTTTACCTATTTTCCCACATATATAATCCGCGTGCTCTTTGAACTTCGATTTGTTATCAACTATCACACCCAGATACTTTATCTTTTCCACTTTTTCAATATTATCACTATCCATTTTTAAATTACCCTCACATTCACAATTGATTGTCATAAATTTGGTTTTTCTAATGTTCACTTTCAACTTGTTCATACTTAACCATCCACTCAGTTCTCGCAAATTATGTTCCATTGCATTCACACACTCACTAATATCATCTGCCACAACATACAATAATGCGTCATCAGCAAATAATACAATATTTGCACCATCCAATACTCTTTATATCATTAATATAAACAAGAAATAGTAGGGTACCCAGCACAGAACCTTGTGGCACTCCCGCATTTATTGCCTTTCTCTGAGACATCGCCTTGTCTACCTTAGTTCACTGCATTCTTCCGGATAAATAGCTATCAAACCATGACCATTCCTTTCCTTTTACTCCATACTTCTTCATTTTTCTCATTAAAATATGTAGATCTACAGCTTCGAAAGCTCGCTTAAGGTCTAAAAACACCGCCAATACTTTTTGCTTTCTTTGCATTGCTTCCTTCCATTTTAGCAGGACCAAATTTAGGACCGTCTCACAAGAATGTCCTCTTCTAAGCCTGACTGCTCACTCAATATCAGTCGATTTCCTTCTAAATATTCCTCCAACTGCAACTGAACAACTTTCTCCAAAATCTTTTCATAGGTTGCAAGCGTGTTTATTGGTCTGAATTCCTCACATTTCTTGTATTTCTCACTTTTTCGACTGGTATAATTACAGTTTCCTTCCATGCTTCTGGAAAATGACCTTGTTGCATTGATTGATTTATAATTTTCAGTATCACAGGGCCAACCTGTCCCCAACAATCCAGCATCATACGAACATCTATCTTATTTGTATCTCTTTTATTTTTCATCCCCAAACATATCTTTCTTAATTCATTAATACTTATCTCTTTGAATACAAATTCGTGTTCAACATGTTGCAATTCGTCTTCATATTGTATTGCCTGTATAGATGCACTAATGTCTTTCACACTATTCAGAAAATACTCGTTAAACTTCTCTGCAATTTGCGCTTTATCCCTAAACATTCCTTCCTCAAAGTATATTTCCTTAATTTCAGGAATATTTTCTTTTAGTACAAATTTTTTTAAATTTCTCCACATTTCCTTTTGACCGTTAGCACTAACGATCCGCTGATTTATATTATTTCGCTTGTCAGTTACTATTTTATGTTTGTAAATATTTCTGGCCATCTTATTATTACTTCGCTCCTTTTGATTACAAATTTAAATTTGTCACTGGCCTTCCCAAATTTAGGTGGATTCGATCTCTTCCCACGCCCATCCGACGAGCTAGAGCCGGCAACCATTGGAGATATCAGAGAGATCGAGTCCTATTTCAGTGGTATAATATGCTTTTCTTTTCCTCTTTATGGCACCCGTGTAAGCGAATATTAGGGAAATTACCTTGGAATAATTTCCGAGTTCGTTTCTAATTTCTTTAGATCTGAGGCAAAATTTTTTTTTGTCTAAGGGGCCTGACGCTCAGAAGCATACTAACTACTTCCACTTTCAAAATTATGAACATGGTGTGAGGAATCCCATTCCCTGTTATCACCCATGTTACAAAAACTCAACCGATCGGTCTGAAATTTTAACACAAACTTCTCAGATATATTCTTCATGGATTGATCGAAGGAATAAGATTTCCGATAATAATTATTTCTTCTTTTTTAAACAATTTAACCAAAAAATTTTGTCAAAAATTAAAACTTCGACTATTCCTTCGATTAATACCTAGATTTATCTACCCACTAATAGAATCTAGTTGATTTTTTTATTTTCGATAATCCAAACCGGAGATATCGTGCTCACCGCCTGAAAACTTTTTTTGGAGGACCTCCAGGAGATCGCCTACAGGAGCAGTGTAACTCAATATTTTGAAAAATGAAAAATGCCGATATAAAGTTAAAAGTTACCACTACATGTGTTAATACTTCTTGCATTTGTCAAATAAAATCCCTTTTCAGAAAAAATTCATAAATAAACGACTTTTTTGGCCTTGCAACTGTGTATAACTCACAGTGGTTTTTATTGAAATAACTGTGGTTTCCCACACAGTTTACTGTAGTTAAGTTTTTGAACGCGCTTCTGTTCTGTACTGCTGCCCATCGAACAGACCTAATATAAAAATGAACGGAGGAACAGTCGCAGGGACGCATATGCATACATCGATATAACTTTTGGTACTAATCAAGTTTGTCCGAAATATTTCAATGTATTTCAAAGTACATCAATGTACTTCAAATACTTTAGAGGCATAACCAAGTACTGCAGTTCCAGCTTCTTGAATTACATCCTTCAAAATTGGAACTCTGAAGTATACAATTCAATACCAAAAGTAATGCATTATTTTTCAGCTCTGGAACACATGCAGGTCTAATAACGCGACAACGTGCATTTTTAAAATTCCCGTACGAATTGTAATTCTCACTTCCAATTGGCTGTTAGTCATTGTTTCTGCTCGTATGTTAGTAAGAGCTAAAATCTTAGACTATAGAACTGAGAGAAGTGGCCATGTAAGTCCGTTTTTTTACTACTAATATGGCATGAAGAAAAATCATAAGGTCATAAGGGCACTTTTTCAGTTCTATATTCTAAGGTTAAAACACATTTAAACCCTAAATAACATACTTATTTTCTACACATTTTACTAATTAACAGATGAGGTGTCCTTTGTAAATGAAAAGTAACTTTCAATACAACTTAACACAGCTGTAGAACACTCAGAGTCTTAATTTATGTTTTGTACCATTGCAATAACTAGCAAAGGATAGAATTGAATTGGAATTCATCAGTTATCTAATCAATCTCATATTGTTTTAAGTAGGAAAATGAGTCTATTAAAATGAGTATTAAGTTTCTAGTTTTTTGAAATTGTTCTATTTTTGTTTAAAGTTACTTTACCCCATTTTCCCGCCACTTTAATCTTCAATAGTTCAGTCATATGTCCTAAGCGAAAAGAGTAAATATGGGCAAATTGCTTTGAATAGTTCCATGTTTTGAATAAAAACTTGTCTGATCTGTTATTGTAAGATGCCTCTAATCGCTCATATTTGCTTTTACGTTCCTCGTCACTAATTAATGTTCTATTTTCTGTAAAAAACATAATTATGCTGAAAACACAACCAAATTGCGCTACAATGACACTTGCTTTTTGGCGTTTTCTTTTAGTACTGTCATTCTTTGTGTTTTGAATTATCTTCTTCTTCATCAAAATAATGTAGCCTAGAGAAGCTCATGTTCTCAACGATCTAGGTGCAGGCTTATGCGGATCGCTGTCTTCACTTTTGTCACTCCGCAAAATGAAAATTATTCACAAGAGCTTGACTGCTATCTCAAGGAACACAAAAAGCGCAAGAAGATTGCTACTCTTTTCACAAATAACATAAGTAGATTACAAAAGCTCTAAGTGCCGTACCACACTTGTCCTGCTTCATCGCAGTTTGTCAGGGGGAGGGCGTGTAGGGGTGTATAGGGAAATCAGCACGGAATTTAACTATTTATGACCAAACGCACACCTGACTCTAAATTTCTTCCCTCAAGCCGGTTTGTGGATATGAGCCCGATTGTTCAGAAAGCGACATTCTGTGACATTTCAAAAACCTGTGCTAAATATCCAATATGTACTTATATTTGTGTTCTGCAAGCGATATATAGAAACAAAAGTAGCCACCTATAGTTCAAAACAAATAACTTTGCTGTCAAAAATTTAGCGTGAAGAAAAGGTCCGCCGCTAAATGAACAGGTGCGTTTATTTGCAGAAGATCCAGATCTCCATGCAAAAAAACGATCTGAATCTTCCTGAAAAATGTAATTTTAAAAGTTTTTTGTACTGATATTTATTAACCGAGTTTAAAGTTATATGTATACATTATTTATATAAAACATCTTTAAGCGAATTATTATTGTGAAATGAGTGCAGAGGAAATTGTTCAGGTACTAAATTTAAACATAATTAGCGGACCTGACCTTTAAATGAAACGGTTTTTGCAATACACATGTATTTATTACCTTAAATAATAAAACCAACAAAACATATATATATATATATATATATATATATATATATATATATATATATATATATATATATATATATATATATATATATATATATATATAATCTTCCGAAACATTCTGCATCGCGAATTTTTACTTTCGCGCATGAACAAATTCGTCCTTCCTCGCTGCATAAGCATGCAAAAGGCTGCAGTTTCCGTGCTTCCCCATATCCTTCTTGATCTGTAATAGAAATTCACATTTTAAGTAAATTTAATGATATTTATATTTTTAACCGACTTCCCAAAAACAAAGAGGTTCTAAGTTCGACGCGTATTTTATTTTTATTTTTTTTTTTTTATTTTTTTTTATTTATGTCTGACCGGGCATAACTTCGTAACGCGTCAACCGATTTTGATGATTCTTTTTTTGTTGGGTAGAGTATGTTCACCGATTGGTACCATGTCAAAAAAATTTTTGGTAGGGTGGGGGTGAAAGCTAACTTTGTAACGCGTGGTCCGATTTGGATGATTCTTTTTTTGTTGTACAGAGTATGATCCCCCATTGCTAATAGGAGAAAAAAATTTGGCCTAGGGTGGGGGGAGGGGGGAGGGGTAGTCTAACTTTGTAACGCGTGGACCGATTTGGATAATTCTTTTTCTGTTGGGTAGAGTATGTTCCGTGGTTGATACCAGGTGAAAAAAATTTTGGGGGGATGGGGGTGGGGGGGGGGGGGGGTGGAGGTGGAACCTAACTTTGTAACACGTGGTCCGATTTCGATGGTTCTTCTTCTGTTGTATAGAGTATGATCCCCCATTGCTAATAGCAGAATAATTTGGTCCTATGGTAAAAGGTGTGGGTGGGGGGGGGGAGGGGTAGTCTAACTTCGTAACGCGTGGTCCGATTTGGATAATTCCTTTTCTATTGGGTAGAATACGATCCTTGGTTGATACTACAAGAAAAGAAATGTTGCTGGGGTGGAGGTGGGAGAAGTTAGGGTGGAACCTAACTTTGTAATGCGTGGTTCGATTTAGATGGTTCTTTTGCTGTTGTATAGAGTGTGTTCCCCCATTGCTAATAGGAGAATAATTTGGTCCTATGGTGGTGTTGGGGGAGGGGGAGGTGTAGTAACTTCGTAACGCGTGGACCGATTTCGATGATTCCTTTTATGTTCAGTAGAGTATGTTCCTTGATTGATACCATGAGAAAAAAATTTTAGTGGAATGAAGGTGAGGTAGGGGGTTAAAATTAACTTTTAACGCGTGGACCGATTTGGATGGTTCTTTCTTCTTTATATAGAGTAGAAGACACTAAAAAGTGAAAAATAAAATAGTTTTAAAAAAAAAAGTTGAACCGACTTCACAAAAAGCGCTAAAAAGCATAAAATAATTTTTAATTTTATATCTATTACGACATTTTGAAGTCGGTGCAAATTAAACAAATAAAACAACTACATAACCACAATTGAACGTTTCAGCTTACGGGATTATAAGAAAGGACGATTAAATACTTTTGTTGTAGTTGTTTGGTTTGTTTGATTTGCACCGACTTCAAAATGTCGTAATAGATATAAAATTAAAAATTATTTTATGCTTTTTAGCGCTTTTTGTGAAGTCGGTTCAACTTTTTTTTTAAAAACTATTTTTATTTACATTTTACTTAGAACTTTGCGTCCACCATTTTTTCTTATTTCATATCAAATGACAGTCATGAACACCAACTTCTCAAACCAGAACAAACCCTCTATGGGTCAAATTTGTGACTAATTTTCGGAAAAACACGGCTCATATCGGGCTTTAGTGCCGTACCACACTTGTCCTGCTTCCGCGCGATGAAGTCCGCACGAGTGCCCACACTTGTCGTGTCGGATTTTGTGTAGAACACACGCAATTTATTGTATGTAGTGGTAACATTAAAGCAGCTCCGCACCCAAATAAACCTTGCTTTGAATGTATGCGTGCCGATGCGACGATAAATAGGTAAGTTCCGTGCGGATTTCCCTATACACCCCCGCACGCCCTCTCTCCCACAAACTGCGATGAAGCAGGACAAGTGTGGTACGGCACTTAGTGGCTAAATTTTAGCAGCGTACTTTTTTTTCACGCTAAATTTTTGACAGCAAAGTTATTTTTTTGAACTATAGGGGGCTACTTTTGGCAATCAGCTGTTGAACATTTATGTTTATATTTTGGGTGTTTTCGATTTTGCTTCTGGGTTAACCCTTGTCCCTTGAAGAAGCAAATGTGTGTTCGAGATTGTGGTGCCATGACCCGAGTTATGCTTCGGATTGTTCGTTTTTGGCACATTTTACCCTTGGTGCTAACACCGGTTGCCCCTGGTTCGGACCAGGAACAGCTGTGACACTACTAACCTACGAGGAAGTAACTAAACGAGAAGCCCTATCGTGTATATGTCATGTGAGTGAGCACGGCAAGTTTTTGTTCGGCGGCTGGGTCTATGCTGTCAAATTTGTTCGCTTTTTGCTACGAGGAAGTAGGCTTTTTATCTACTCCCTGGGTCTTAGCTGTCACTTTGTTTCAGTGTCGGCACACAATTTATTATTTAGTTCAATATTTTAAAATACGCGTCAAAACCCCCGAACATAAAATACTTTTCTAATCGCCTGCCTTTCGCTTATGAAATTGTATGCATGGGAATCTCATACAGGCTTAAAATTTGCCACGATTTCCTGAGCTTCTTTCTTCTCCTTTAGTTACTTCCTCGTAGCTACTAACACACGTAGCCCTTCTTCTTCTTCTTCACAATACTCATTTTCATTATTGTAACGCTGCAGTAAACCAATAATTGCCGAAATTGCTGCTTTTTAATTAATCGCCATAATTTTTAATTGTAATTTGACAGCGGGTGGCACTAATCAACTCGAACACAGGGTTTAGCACTTGGAAGCAGATGACACTTTGGTGCAGGGTCACAGTAACTCTAGTTGTCCCCTGTGTTATGTCTCGGTGGCAAAATCGAAAACACTCTTTGTGTTTCGCAGTTTAGGCAAATAATCAAAATGTGTGATGATTGCTACGAGTAAGTAACTAAATCGAGTGGCCCAACAGCAGAGATTTCTGTAGCCTGTGTCTAAAATGTGTGAGTTTACACGCACACAAGAAAAACAGCACAGGACAGGCTGAAGAAAAAATCTTTATATGGGGGTGCTTTGGTGCCATTTTTAAACTTCTGGAGAAATCTGTTTAAAACTGCAATTTAAAAGCGACTTATTCACTAAAATTTGCATTTTTTTATTACGGTTTTTCATCACATTAGCTTAGAATAGATACCATATAGAAGAACAGCTCCTTAAATTTCCCTGTTCAAACGTGAACGAAATAGTTTGGCAATGTTGTTGCAATTTTGTATGGAAAAGTAAATCCTAAATGTCAAAAAATTCCAAGAAGTAAATGCTATCCGTCAAAAATTAGTGAGCGAGAATCAATTTTGTACTCTCAGAAGAGAAATTTCCCTTTTCGTCGATTAATTCGTATAAGCGGACATATGTGTTGGTTAAGTAATTGACAGTTCTAAATTTCATGTCAAACAACATGATGCTTCCTGGAGGATTATTTTCGTTTATTCGTGCCTCGTGGAGGATCTGGCAACTTTTTACACAAGTTAAAGGATACATCATCTAAAGTGATGCAAACTATGCAGCCGGGGTTAGCAACAAACGACTCAACATACGAAGAATGATTCAATCTGCAGTCTTCAAGGAATTGATTAAGGTACATACTTTGCTAAAATTTATAGATTTATATTGAACAGAATATATTGCTTGTAGATCCTGATGTTAAACCATAAATACCCATTAAAGGACGCCCCAATATTATAATGTTTGTAGGTTTGCAAAGTTCTGGAGAAATAACGACTATCGCTATCAAAAGAAAAATTGGAAGTCTTGTTTAGTCTGCGCTGACACATTGCGGGCTGGTGCCTACGAAACAAATCAAACAAAATGCAACTAAAGCACGAATACCGTTCTTTGGCAGTTATAAAGAAGTTGATCCAGTCGTTATAGCCCAGGATGGTGTAGAAATGTTCAAGAAAGAAGGGTTCGAGATGAAAATTGTTGATACTAGTGGAAGACATAAGCAAGTAGAATCGTTTTTTGAAGAAATGTTGGCAGTATCAAACGCAATAGTAATACGAGCAAGATTATGTGATAGATTGTTAATAATTTAAAGCCAAACTATAGGATAGGCTTGTGAATCTCAAGCTCTCAAGTTCAAAGAAAAAGTAGATATTGGTTCGTTCAAACAAAGTTAAATGGACATGCAAAAGGTGGAGGTGCTCTATCCGCGTAAGTTAGATAAAATCTTGTTAACTAACCTACAACACCTCGTTTGTTTGAGTCTGAGATTTAATTTCCTTGAAGTTCAAGAAACTTTCTTTGATCGTAAAGATCATGTATTGGAGGTATAATTTTTGGTTGTTACGCTAAAGTATTACATTTTAATTACATTGATTTCCAGTGCCTGGATTCCGTAAAAACATCGTGCAAATTGGTATTGTTCGGAGAAGTTGATTCAACTGTACAAGAGGGATCAAGTTCGGGAAAATTTATTAATTTTGACCCGGCCACAGCTGAGATATTGTTAGATCTTGGACGAGCTTTATACAAATTAATGTTTCAGCTCTTATTGCTCATTGAATCCAATCACAAAATTGCTATAATTGTGATTAATAATTTAAAGCAAAATGATAAGGTAAGTTGATTGATTTTTTTAAGAATGCATACTGACGTGACATTTTTCTAGATGCAAGATATTTCCGACCTTTATTCAACGGTGCGGGGAGCATTGCTACGCTGTATTGATGATGTCGAGATGGAATCTTTAGATACTTCAACCTCAACGGAAGGCGACAGTACTCCAACACCATCTCCTGGACTTCCCATGACAAATCCCGAAGAATTTGAAAACACATTAGTTGAAATGATCCAAAATCAAAAGTGGTCAGCGGCAATCTCATACTCGTCAGTATAAAAGGGTGTATCAAATGACCTCTTCTAACTTAAATTTGGTATCGTCAGTTTTCGGTCAATTTGACGCCCGAACCTCCGATGAGTTGTCTTTTATTTTAAACATACTCTATTCCGGTCGTCACCGAGACCTCGGCTGTCTCTGAGCCTTCGGCTGCCTCCGAACCTTCGACTGCCTCCGTTGCTTCGGCTGCTCATTCGCCTGTTGTACATGAGGGGCCTACTGGCAGTTCGCATACCTCCCATGCTGTTGGCCGGGCTGCGAGCCGCCGTTCCCGTGCTGCCCGTAGGCGTGCCCGCCGTTCATGCATCGATGTTGCCCCCGTTCCGCCGGCTGTATCATCAAATGCCGAGGGCCTCGATTTGGGCGCAGGGTCTGTGCGGGGTGAGGTGAGTTATTGTACGCCTCCTCTTGGTGTCACCATGCTGAGACCGGCACAGCGGCCCAGATGTGTATTTGTGTCTAGGGTTCACCCAGATACTTCTGAGACTGATATCGTTAATAACATATCATCATGGGTAGGTGTTCCCGGTGGTATGATCGCCTGTAGAAAAATCAGCCCTTCTCACGGCCACGTTGGCCGCACATTTACCGCCTCTTTTAAGGTGTTTGTTCCGGAAGATGCTTTCACGGCCGCGCTCTCTCCGCATATTTGGCCGTCGGGTTCGATCGTTCGCGAGTTCACCCCTAGAGCCCGATCGGCTCCGGCTTCGCTGCCAAAAAACTTGCTAGCCGGATCTCCTTCCAATATGCCAACGTGACCGGGTTGAGATCTAAAACCGCGCTGCTCTTCTCCTCTTCCTGTTCGTCCGATGCTGATATTGTTTGCCTGACTGAGACTTGGCTCTGCGCCGGGATCACTGACTCTGAGCTTTTTGGACCCGAGTTCCAGGTTTTTCGGAGGGATCGCTACCTTTCCGACCCTTGTTCTCCTGTGGGTGGTGGCGTCCTGTGCGCGGTCAGGGGAGGCATCTCGTGCTCGGTCGTTGACATTTCCGATTCCCGTGACCTTGAGCTTCTGTGTGTTGTAGTTTTAATAGAGGTTATTTTTGCTGTGATTCCTTCTACGTTATTTGAATAAAGTAAATGATTTTTTGAAACATCGATGCATTTTATTCGACTTTAATTTTAATCATATATTCCAATGGCTAGTATAGCATAAATTATTCCTAATGATTTAAAAGTTTCTTTTTTACCGGATACTTGACTAATAATAACAAATTATACCAAATCCCACCTTGCTTGTTCGAGTTACAGTTTACAGGAATTAAACATTTCAAAATATGTTTCATTTGATATCGTTTTATTTTATTAAAATAGAGAGGGGGATAGGAGGGATATGATGGATAGTATGTCGGATGGAGAATTGGATAAAAGAGACGGTGCAAAATTATTTATCAAACTGTTGTGTGGTGTGGGGAACTTTTAGGGAAATAATTGAAAACACTACTTTTTAACAATTTTAACAGCTGTATTTAAGGTTTTAATCAAATCAATCCCCACCACCACACAAAATATTATATGCACAAGCCCGTTACATCTATGTCTCGTTTCTTTATTGATTTTCACTTGTCGAGACCTCAACTGAAGAATCAGCTTTGTTAGGATTACTTTTTCTATTTCTTATGTAATTATATTATTTGATGTAGTTGTCAGTAATTGATGAATCTTAATAAATAAAATAACATATTCAGAAGGATTTTTTTACAATTAAACTCACAAAGGATTCCCATTCCATTTCAAGTGAATCTGAACCTATCTGAATTTGGAAACCAACTCAAAGAATTGTTGATATCTAGAACCGATATGATTGTACAACGAAAAGGATACCTGCTATTCACGCTACAAAATGCAATTTTATTCTCAGGGATATAAGATCTTGAAGATAATACTTTCTTAATGTCGCTATTTTTTTCCAATGTAATCTCATGAAATGGTCCAAGTTCTAAAGATGATGGATGCCACCTTCGCACAAATAAAGTCAGACTCTCTTCATTTGTGTTCGTACTTATACCTTCGTCGCATTCTTGGACGACCAACTCACAATTTACAGATAACCGGCGATCGTTTCCTAAATGATGATCATCATCTAGAATGCGGACTGAATTCCTTTCACTTTTTTTGTTTTAACAACTTGGATACCAATTTTGAAAATCCATTCACTAATTATCGGAAGTATTCCAGTTTCATTGTTCAGTTCACTTAACTTCAAGTAATGTACCTTTGCCTTGCACTCACCTTTCTTTAAGTTTCGAACCAATCCGATTTTTACTTGCTCTCCATCCTTAAATGTACTCAAACTTTCAGACAAGTTTGTACATTCTAGCTTCAGTTGTTCAGTCTGTTTTCGATCAATTCTGAAGTATTCTGCAGGTATACCTATAAAAGGTTCCAATGCTCGCTTAAAGGAACCAAGTTTAATTCGATCGTCTACGAAAACTTTCAACATAGTTTGCTTATCAATTTTTTCCTTGTTATCGTCTAAATCTGAAAGATGACCGTTAACCAATCTACTCTTGTGATTATTTTCACTAATATTATATGCTCGAAAGTAAAGATCACTATCTAGTTCCATGTCTTCATCATCATCACTGTTTATTTCGTGCGATAGAATAGGTTTACATACAAGTTTTTCTCCATTTTCTTCTTCTGGACTTGATAATTGTGGCGAGTGACTTGTGCTTGACACATGACTCGAATAATGAGGTGCTGACTCAACAAGCGTGCGATCACCATCACTTAGGCTGCTATCTTCGCTATTGCTTTCATGACCTGTAGAAACCGATAACAATGGAAGAGGAGAAGAACGTCTAAAGTCACCACTGCCGCCTTGGTCACAATTACTTGAGTAACCATTTATTATGACCGCATCTACGACATCAGAATTTTCATCTTGATCGCTCTCGGATGGAGATTGTTTAGGCGTTTGGAAGTTGGAATCTCCTGAATCGGATTTAGGCTCATACTTAGGTATACCTAATAATTCAAGAGAACTTCTATCTGTACTAGGAACCGAAATAAATAAATGTGTTAAATAAGTTAAATTTTCTTGAATAGTTTTCCTCAGATTTTCAGTGATTTCATCTGTAGAATTAGTTGTGCTTGCTGCGAATAAGTTAGACCTAAAATACATTTTTTGTTGGCCTTCTTTGAGGATAACAACATTAGAAGGCGGACTATAGTTAATTACCACCAAATACTTTTGTTTGATTCCAAGCTTTTTCCCCCACAAGCTTCTCTACATTTACAGCCGCTTCCACTTCCTGTAATCGCACTAAATATGGCCCCTCCACATCAGAGGTGTTCAAATCAACTTTAAAAATTTAACAGTAACACCACCACTAATACTTTTCGAAATCTTCATTTTCACTGCGAACTGCTAAAAGAAAATCAGTATCCGGATCAAGTGTATTAAATATTGCAACAATTTACACGTTTACATCAAATTAAAATATTAAAATTCAATTAGATTGCACCCATGCAATTATTAAAATTTTACTATCTAGGGTAAAAATGGCGTTTATAGTAAATGACTGAGGGAAAAATACATTTTTGGTGAAGTTTGTATTTCGGTAATAATGTTGACCTTTGGTTTGTTGATTTCCGATTTTAAACGTTGAATAAAATGTTCTTTCTGTTCCAAGAAATTCACGTTTCTTAAAGAATTCCTCAATTTCTTTAGCTTTTTCTTCTGTTGCAAAATTTTCTGTTAGATGTTTGATTAGTCGAGCAAGAAGAAAGCCACCCTGCAGAGAATTCAATGTAAACGCCAAATATTAAAAAGATAAGAATAATACATACCTGATATTGTTTCAGCAACATATCTGCATTTTCCATAAAGAATTCCCAAGTCATATTGCGTCCTTTAGGGTTTATTGCAACAGCAACGACAACGAAAATTGAATCTTGTGCACGCACTTCATTCTAAAAGTGGTTTCCGTGTTTTTGTAAAAATATGAGGTGCTTGATGTTTACTTACCGACATAGCAAATTTAAAAACTTTTTTCAATATTTCAACATCTGAAATAGAACCTAGGGCGCGAGAAGAGGTATATCCATCCGTGTGACATTGCTTTGCTAAAACCGACCTTTGCATTGGGGGATGTCTTCATCAGTTCTGATTGTGCAATGTCTTCCGATGGGACCAAGTTGTAAATTGCAGCCTCATGACTCCTATTTTCTGAAACAGATTTTCCTTCCTCGGTTAATTCATAACTTTTTCGACTGGTTTCACAAATAACATCTTTAGGGGACTCCAGAATGCAAGTTTTTTAACAAAGGCCTCAGTATCCTCTTGCTGTTCTATTGCAGCAATTTTGTCGACATCTTTCGTCGCTTGAATACGTTGAACCCGGAGTGTTACTATAGTACGCAACACTGCAGTATATCCTTATTTCAAAATGAAAAATCTTCGGTATGGTCAATTACTTCCATTTTAATTGTCAAACTCAATGACGAAATGACATTTACAACTACATACAAAATGACTGAGAGATTTCCCATTTGGGTAATTTCTTCTCAGGGACATTACCATTTAAATGAAAAATTAAATTAAGTGACAGGAAATTTTTTCAGATTTGTTCGAAGCTGGTCTACTATATCATATCTATACTATGACATTAGTATATTGTTAAAACAAGAAATTTAACTAATTAATTTGCAAATCAGTAAACACTTTAATAATAAAGTTTTCATCTACTAACTCCTTGCAAAATGTAATTACGCTACCGCCTTTGCAAGTGGTAACTCAAGAATATATGGCTGCTGAGCCAAAGGTAAACAAAGTTTACCTTAACGTTAAAAGTGGGTATTTAACAAGCTAATAGTGGGTTTAACACCGCCTAAAGTATTTTTATCACAAAAGAAAGTTATTTTCTATTAGTTTTATATTTTTGACCTTCGCAATCAATTTAATTCTTACTTCAACATTACAGGACGATAAAATTAGAACTTTTTCAACACTCGGTAAAAATGTCAAACAAGTGACAACACGAGAAGAATAATGAGAGCAAAAAAATCGTAGAAATCGGCACACTCATGTACACGGATTTTACACGCTAGGGCCACTCCATATAGTTTCTTACTCGTAGGATGATTGTGATATGGACGAAGACGAATGGTTCTCTTGCGATTGCTTGCTTTAAAGACTGACTGTAGTAACTGCGACTAATACTTTATACTCATTTAGTTCACATGCTATCTTATTTAGTTGAATATCAAGCCGCTAAAATAACTGCAGTTGCGGCAGCAACAAATACAACTTCAACTTCGATTTTTACAGTACTGACAACATAATAATTCTGAATGGCCTGTAGGAAAATCCAAAAAAAATTAATGGTCTGTCATATTTTAGATTGGCGAAATTTTCGCGAAATTTTACACGATGATCGGTTTTTTATGGTAGACTTTTCCAAGTGGCGAATTTATAATTCTCGATTGATTGGCGGCAAAACGCGACATTTATTTTGGCGAAATTTTTAGGTGTTCCCAGAAAATCAATGTATTAAAATTATTCATTGATTCTTTTTTTACTTCATTAACGAAATAGAGCTTAACATATGTATATCTATTGGGAGTTCCTAATATTCAATCTAAAATATATAAAATAGAAGTGTTACACAACAGTTTGTAAATTTTTTACCATATGAAAATTGACAAAAGGAATAACACCAAATTAACCTCCAATTGTTGTAAAATACTTCCATTTCACTCATTAGAAAGTGATCTCGGCAAATCCTGTTTCTCTTCCTTAAATGACCGTCCTTAGGAAAATATTTGTAATAACATTGCATAACATTACAATAATTTATGAATAGCTTGAAAAAAGAAAGAAGGTTCGAATTGAATTCTTAAAAAATGTTTCCAACAATTATTAGTATAATTAGACTTTCCACGGGATGTACTAACCTAAAAACAGTTTTTCGCGAGGCCGTTTGTGCACTAAAACACTAACCACTTTAGTTCCACTCATTTTATTAAATTAAATTATCTTTCATGCCATTGTAATAATAACCCAGGTAAAAAAAATAGTTTTTTGAATTTATATTTTAACAAATAAATTTTGATTCGAAAAATCGATTAATAACCAAAAACCTTATTTGTTACTTGAAGAGTATAACTTCTTTATGGTCTAAGTGCCAAAAGTTATAATCTGCGATAATCAACAAAAACCGTTTATTGTAGTAATGAAACAAAGATATATATCCGTTGAAAATTTTTATTTACGATCCCGGTTTTCTTGAGCCAAATCTTGTTCAGCGGTTTCGCCAATCAAGTCTTCGTAGAAACCAAGATATGCCAAAGGAATGTAATCTAACATAGATAATAAGTTGTCTAATTTTGTTTTGGTAATTCGATTTTTGCATTCCAATAATGGAATAATCTCCGATCTGAAATTGGCTAGCTGTTTCCCTTTCTTTAAAATATTATACTATTAAAATAAAAATTTGAATTTTAAAAAATTATTGTGAATATTGTCATTTGTTTCTATCTCAGATCTTCTTCTTGATTATGATGCCGATAATTATGAAAATTGAGTTTACTTTTAGTGACAAAAGAAGATATTCACACAGGAAGAGACAACTAGCGATAAGTGATCCTATTGTCTTTAAGACATTTCAGGGACCAGTCACTCTAGTATATACATATATCTCAGTGAGTTACACTTGGTCACACTTTCATAGAGCTCTAGCCGCGTTCGTTTTCTGAATCAGTGACAGATTTAGAGAGGTGTAAAAAAAGGAAAAATTGTGCCGGTTTACACGACTGTTCTCGCTCCTCAAAATGAGAATTGGTTCAAATGTATCCCTTTGAGGTTGCCATGATAGTGGGTATACATGAAATGAATATTTCTAACACTTACCCAACACCAATACGCCAATAGAAACAGTCATGTGATCAGAAAATCGAACGTGAGTCCAATTCTATTCGAGACGTACTTGTTGGTCAAACAAACTCCAACAAATTATGTGACGAAAGTGCGCTGAAAGGAAAAGTCTAAACAGACAAATTCTTTCCTTATAAATAATAAATTATACCTTAGAATAAAGAACTATAGGAAAGGACATCAGCCGGTAAAATATCAGGGTAGTAATACATGTTTTCAAAAATTATTTTGGACGCCGCACAAAAATTCAGCTTCGTCTCGGTCTATCCTAAAATAATACTAACCTTACACTTGTACTAAGCCATTATCACACAATAAATAAATACATAGATTGAACAAACAATAACGTAAAATAATTGAACATAAATAACTTGACAAGAACACCCAACCTCAACTCAGTCACATTTAAAGAACTTAAAGGGCGATCAGATAACATACAATTTTCCACAATTTGCACAATACGTTTCTGCAAGGGACCCCTACGATGTTCAGCTTGCGAAAGTTTCCGAAAAATTACCAAACTTTTCTAATTTTTAATATGGAACTCTTAGATTCGACTAAAAGAAATGAAAGAGCTGAATTAGGACCAGTTTGACATCAGACGTACACACGCGGTCAGATGTTTTCTAACCGGAAATCTAAAAAGTCAAAAATTGTAAATTCAGTTTAAAAAAAATTTGTTTGTGACTTTTGTAAACTCGTAATACAAGTGCTTTACTTTCAAACCCCACTCCATTTATTAACAATGGTATTTTCTTCTTTTCCATGTATTGTTACTTTCTATATTAAGTTTTTATTAATGTAACAGTATTGGAGATAAAAAGTCAAAGAGGGACGACTTTTTTTTACAATTACAATTAATCTTCATAAGTAACAAAAGCCGGTCAAAATGTCCACCGCCTCTTTGGATGCATTTCAATTTCAACAATCTCCTTCTAACTCGCTGTTTATGGCGTATTGCAGCCAGCCTCTCCCGTATTTTCGGCGCTGCATTCCCAATTCGGCTAACTAAATCCTCCCTATTGTTAACTGGGCTTGAATAAACTTCATCCTTCATTGTTCCCCATAAGAAAAAGTCCAATAGGCTAAGGTCTGGAGATCTAGTAGGCCAAGGAATCGATGCACTGCGTCCAATCCAGCGATTAGGAAATTTTTCACTTAGTATTACCGTCACAATGTTAGGCATATGCGCTGGTACTTCATCGTGTTGGTGAAACATTCCCCTAAGATTATCCGTAGGGTTCTCCTCTATTAGATCTGGTAGTGTTTTAATCAAAAAAGTCCGCAAAAATTTCACTATTAAGCACTTGCGGCAAAATGAATGGTCCTACCAAATAGTTGCCGATGATACCACCCCAAATATTGACACTGAATCTCTGTTGGAACCTTTGCCCTGTGTGGGTTAGTGTTCGAGCAGGTATGGAGGTGATGGAAGTTCGTGATATTATTCCTGGTGAATTGAGATTCATCTATCCACAGAATTCGGTCCAGAAACGCCCTGTCGTCAATGTCGCGTTCCAGAAACCAAGTGCTAAATTTCAGTTTTCTCTCGGAATCTACTTCCAGTAGTCCTTAGACTGGGTGATGACGTAGTTTTCCTCGATGAAGAACCCTCCAAATCTTAGATGACGACACTTCTAATCGCCTTGTGACTCGTTTCGTGCTCGTCTCAGCCTAACGATAGTGATTATTTGGTGCACGACTTCGGTAGAAGTTCCCTAATTTTCGGGTCGTGTCTCCATGTCGTATGAAGTTACACTTCCTGTTTCTTTTAACCTTTGGAAAGTCCGTGTAAATACCCCTGTTTGGGGTCGCCGGTTGCGGAATCTCCTTTGATATCCCAGTACAGCCGCTTTCTCTTTTCCGTCTACTACATCATAAATGTAAATAATATCCGCGTATTCCTGAAAGGTAAATGTTACCATTTTTTAATAATTTTTGCTTGAAAATACCCGTACTTTATTGATTTGCTTTTTAACTATGATAGGTATTCTTGCTGACTGACAGTTTTTATAGCAAAATTTTCATCAGCTAGGAGTAATAGAACGCCAGGATATAAGGGAATGAATTCTGGCTAACACAAGCTAATATCGATAATAAAACAAAATTACACTAAAATTTTTATAATTGTTTCGCAGCAATAATTAAAACTAATTACCTGTTAACCCAAAACAAACATTTTCGACCCATTTTCTTAAAAATTACGTTTATTTAAAGAATTTCCTACCTTAAAGTGCAATAAAATAATTAGGTACTCAGGGATTTCTAAGGATGCAATTTTTCTGATCCTTTGTCTACCTGGCGATGTTGCACCTTTTTGGAAAGGTAATAAGATGGGAAATCTAATAAAAATAAAAAAGCGTGTGCTAATTACAGGAATTTCGGAGAAAATTTAGGAAAATGCTGAATTTTAGGTAATCGGAAACTTTTTGAAGTGACTGTACGTGCAATGGTAGGAGTTAGATCAGTAGTGTTGATTTTTGGAAAGGTCATTAGGATAGTTGTTTTTTAGCGTTTGTTTGATGTCGCTATGTTATGTAGATCAAAAGATAAAAATAAAAGAGTAATTTGCATACCATGAAAAACTGAAATTTATGAATCACCCTGTACCTCCCAAACGGTTGAGATTCCCCCTGTCTAGTTCAGATATATCACCCCACTCATTTTGGCACGTCAGATCTGAAACACCGTGTAGAAATAAACATTAATATTAATACTCTACTACTACTCTAAGAAAAGGAGCACAGTGAATAATAAATAATCTAACTAATGAAAGACAAACAAAAATATTCAATAACTCGATCCTCAGATTAAATTCAGTTCTAAAAACCCTACGAAGTATGCATAAGAAAAAGTTCGTTAATTTGAAGTCATTTCCTACTATCGTTGGGCGTTGAAAAAGAAGTTGATAAATTGAAGTTCGTTCATTGACTTTTCTTAATGATTGCTATTGGGATGATGCAATCTGAAACTGTAATTCAATACGTAGCATTGTGCATTTAATTGATTGCCAATAGCTTTGACCAGAAACACCTTTGGACCACAGTGTCCACTTGCCATCAATTTATTTGCGCCCATTTATGAAGTTTGATTAAAATGCATTCCGTGAATTAATCGCACCAATTAATATTTGTAGGGCAATGCTGAAGCTTTGAATCGTAATCTTATATCTATAATTTCGAGTGATTTATATAGTTTTTCGCATATGAACCGTAATTCGGAGTTTTAAGATTGTAATAAAAAAAATCCGGTTAAATCAGCTGGGAATTTTTTGAGGTTTTTAATTTGGTCTAATTATAATTATGCATAGATCATCTCATCATTACTACTGAAGAATCCCAGAAGTCTGCTCCTATTGAATGCGCCGGATTTAACATTTTCGTGCCCTAGGTTTTTATAATGACCGGTGCCCTAGTTTTTCTCTTTTTGTTGTTAGATCAGTGGTGGATCTAGGATTTTGCCATGACGGTGGGAGAGGATGGGGGGGGGGGAGGGTTGGATTTATACGTCGAAACTTATTATTAAGATATTGTGTCCGGTGCGGATCTGTCTTTTTGCCAGGGGGGGGGGAGTAGAATATTTATGAAATTTAAGAATTTAGTTGAATATCCATCATATTCTACAAAGCAAAGCTGGTGATAATTGGTAAGGTGCTGGACGCCCAAACCACAGGCCCCACTTTTACCAGATATCTACAAACAGTAAATACACCAATATTTGTAATGAGCTTCAGTTACCATAAACCATTATTAACCGTTGTAACTGAAGGTGAAGTTAAAGTTTTAAGGTTCCATAACAGCAAGGAATTTTTATAGTTATGGTGTGCCATCCGTCTGTCACATCCCTTCCATCCTCTCATTTATAAACCTATTAAAATGAAATTTGGTATACGTAAAGTCCGTATACCAAATTTCATTTTAATAGGTTTATAAATGAGATTTGGTGAGATTTTAGGAAAAATAAGTTCAAATTTTGCTCTTGATGGAAAATTTATACTTTCAATATTTTGAATAAAATACTGTAACATGCACTGTAGTCTGGCAAAGGCTATGTGATAAAAACGAAATCAAGTTTTGCAATGTGCATGTGCCGAAATTCAGAAACCAGGAAAACGTCAGATGCCGTATGAAGTCAAGGCCGACTCGAACTTGTGGTGACTTAGTGTGGTGAAACTGAATAACGGAAATTTCTAGAACTAAGTTGCTGAATTTTCTAGAATCAAGCTAAGTAGTATAAATAGGGCTGAGTAGCAGCCTAGTTAGGCAGTTGTATTTTAACCAGTGAAGTAATAAGTGTTAATTATTATTAAAGTGAAACATAATATTGTGAAAAAATATTGTCAAGAAAATTGTGAAACGAATTAATGAAGTGAAGTGAATAAAAATTGTGAAAATTTGTGACTGTAAATAAGTGTCAAACACAATACTTTCAATTTTTTCCGAACATTCATTAAAAGAAAAATAACGGTCGTCATGAGTTTGTGTTTGGGGGGGGGGGATGCGAGGGGTGAACCCGAACACTCCCCACCCTGTAGAATCCACTATTGTGTTAGATATACTCACTTCTAAAAGAATAAGATATAATTCATAAAAGGGGAAAAATTATAAAATCTATAAATACTTCGTAAAAGGAGAAAAGTTATAGTAAATTCGTGTAACACAACAAAATATTTATGTTGCTGTTTTATTCAAAGTGTTATATATATTTAAGTAGCTAAAGTATTGTTTCAACCTTGATGTGCAAATAGCACAATTACATTTCATTATAATTCTTACCATTAAAAAGTGCTGAAACCATAATGAAGTAATCATAAATGCGATAAGTCCTGTATTAACATAACATTTTTCACGCGAAGTCTAATAGTCCAACTAGGGACAAAAAGTAAGTGTGGTGATGCCCTAGGCTGATGCCTAGTGTATCTTATTATAAATCCATCACTGAAAGTTGGGTTTCGCGACCTTCCGTGTGAAGATGACTTTATGATAGTCGAGAACTCAAATGTCATAAAGAATTTTCTTAGTGCAGAACATATTTTAAATTTCCGACGATTTTGAATTTTCGAACATACATACATATGTACTGCATTTGCTAATGGAGTTCGATTCACTTGATCAAGGTGTCAAGGGGGGTGGGGGGTGAATAGTGTAGGTTATATTTATCAAAAACTATAAACATTATATTAGTTATAGGCATAACTTGTTCGCATATAGCAACATGTCCAGTTTGCACTTTTGGTTTTACCAATGATTTTTTATTCCGCTCACAGAGAATTTTCCGGGCTTTCGACAAATAAGATTGTTCCTTGATTGGGCCGCGGGGTACGTACAGATTTTACTGATATATCACAAAGACAATGGTAATAATCTTGTTACCGTCTACCTCCTCACACATTATCATCATCAGTAATAACAGTAGAATAGTTGAACTACTCGAATTTGTAGTAGGTTCAACTCCTTCCTAAATAGGGGAGCGGAACCGACCTTTGTCAATGCAAGACGGAGGGAGGCAATTGAAGTGATTCTGTACAGTGAAGTTTTTGTTGGAATGTGGCTGACGTGATCACGATATCAGATCACAGAGCCATTACTTAGGGCATTCGGTATGGGTCACGCAATAAGCGAAGACGTAATATGATAAGAACTGCTAGGAACATTGAACATCGATACCAGGACGTGTTTAAGGGAAAGCTGGAAATACTTGCGCTAAGAATACCTAAAAATGCTGTACGTAATTTTTTTTTACTTTACTTGAGAATATTAACCTTGACTGACTGATGGTGTGACAACGGCACATAAACCACCACACCAGAATTTGATTGATAGTTATGAGATTGAAAAGAAAGTGATTAAAAAAAACACTCCGCGTTTACTGGTGGATTGAAATAAAACACTCAACGTTCTCTGGCAAACTGAATGAATTATTGATTAAAATGACTTTAATTGATAATTATTGCTAGTTTAGCACTTGCTAACTATCGCAAGTCATAAGTGGGATTAGTGCTGACGGTGAGAAAATGCGTACTGAAAATTTTGTAAGAAATACTATATAAGTAGAAAAGCCGTTGAATGCATTGAATGAGCCTGTGGAGGAGGCTCATCACAGAAGCCGACTCCATGGTGGAAAAGAAAGCTGAAATGTCTTAAAAAGGAGGATGGGAAGGAATTGAACCATGCTGTGAGAGAAACTTGAAATAAACATAAATCCCTAAATAGAACGGTGAAAAAAAAAGAAAAATTAAGACATCTGTTGGAGTACTAGGAACATGTCCGAAATCTGTAGGCTTTCGAAAATGTTCTCAAATGATGCGTCCTCTAGTCCTTGGATTAAATAAACGAATTGCTACTGGATACTCGATTTCCTTCAAGCTTCTAGATTGACATACCTTGGTCACTAAAGAAACAGGGGCGAACAGGTTGGAACAAGTAAATACAGAAGGGATAGTGACATTGGATGTGGTCAGAGAGGTGGGGCATTTATTGAGCTTGGCACAGCGTCCTACAATCATATGCTTGAAATAGGCGAATTGAGGTAAGGATGGCCAATGCCTGGTAAATTGCTTGGGCAAGGGACGAAAATCGACCCAATAGAGGTCTCTTCCGTGGATCCCAATTGAGGTGGTTTTAGTGGGTAAAAGTTTCACACGGTTAGGGTTATGAGCCTCTCAGTGGCTTATGAAGATTTCCAACTCACTACGCCAACAAAAATACGAAATGTGTGAGGTTATTATATCACTCAAGCATTGAGTGATTATAAAATATAATATAGAGCTATATGAAACCATCTCAGAATTTTTATACCAAACCAAACATTTATAGTGGAAAATCATTATTTCTTACTTTTTAGTGCGTTACTAATAAGAGTGTGTCTTGATAGTTCTTTAAAAGTATAATTTATTATTTTGAAAGCTTGAGCGCCGCTGAGTCATCAATTTCTTATTGCAAGACGGCGGTGTTTAGTTACGTTGGCTTAACAGCTATTACATTAAGGGGGTCATCTACTCTCGCGGTTTCAAAATTTTTTTTTTTAATTTCAATCTATATGTATCTGAGAATACTCCACAGAAAGGATTTCATGAAAATCACATTCCTTTGCATGTTTCTGGGAACAGAAAGGTACCCGTCTCCGGCCGTTTCCGAGAAACTAAGCGCGGCGCGCCACGACGGCGCTTGTCCAGTTAAAAATCATTGTCTAAAGAATTTACCGGTCCGTTCTTGAGAAGAATGTGGACAACCAATAACATCAACGTGATGAGGAAGGAGAGCTCTACGGCCCCGGTATAGCCGATTAACTCTTAAGTTATACACCGTAATTTATCATTAAACGCGTTTTCCCGAAAGTAGTGTTTTTTTAGCTGCCGAGTAAGACTTCTCATAAAAGTATTGGTCCGATTTCAATAATTTTTTTTTTAAATTTTTCAGAAAACATACCGCTATGTTTTCCCGATTTGCAAAATTTTATTTTGTTCCATTTTTATAGCCTCTAATAGGTCAAAAAATGACGTAAAATTCGAAATTTTTACAAATTGTTGCATAACTTTTACGAAGTCATTTTTTTTCATCTTCAAAAGTAAAATTGAAAAGTCCAAACATGTATCTTCGAAATAAAATTTTTTTTTTTAAATGTGTTCAGTAGATCCTTCGCAATTTATTTCCCAAAAAACCGCTCAATTTCAGGCCTCGAGAGGACCCCCTTAAGACTACTCTTAGAAAATTACTTTACAGAGTACTGATGTACTGAACCTCTGAACCATCGCTAAAACCAGTAAGACTTGGTCAGTCACTAATAAGAGATGTGGAAGTTTCGTTCATACCTAAGGTAAGGGTGACGTTCATACCAAATATCGGTGAGATGTCGCCTTCTAAAGAAAAACTATGGCCCCCATCTGTTGCCTTAAGGGGACATTTACATCAGTTGGGACCAAAAATTCATTTTTTTTATTGGCTTAATCGATGGATATATCGATCAAAAATAATGTGCCGAAATTCCAAATTGATATCTTGAGTAGTTTCCGAGTTACAGGTCAGTAAAGAGGCGTGCCTCCCGTCGAGCGCCCAACTGCTTTCTAAGCGAAACCGAAGTCGACTGAAATGTTTAAGGCCAAATATCTCAGCTTGTCACATTTCTTCCTCTCGGCAGCGTTTCTGAGCAAACGGCTACTGCGATTTTTCACAAAAGCGTTCTAATTATTCATTTCATATGTCATTGTGGTATAGACCTCAATTTTTTATTTTGATTGCTTTTTTCAAAAGTTAATAAATAAAAACATAGTACCAAAAAAATTACCAAAAAACGAGGTTTTTTTTTCAAATGGCCGCCATCTTGTTTTTTATTGGAATTTTGGCTTGCCAAACGTCTACACCACGCATTATGGTATAAACTTTAAAAAAATGTTGACTTTTTTGTTTTTAGGTCACGTGTGTACCCCGGAAATCTGCCGAGAACACGACGTGTCCGCCGAGAACGGCAATCTTTGACGGCGTGGAGGGGGGGTTGGACTTGGGGGGGGGGGGTGAATCGGCGACGTAGCAAATGTTACTTAAAAAATGTACAAAAAATAATAAAAAAAAGTTTAATTGATTAGCATTGTTCATTCACGAGATATACGGTCTCAAAAAGTCATGAAATTTTGGTCGGTTGGACGTCGCCTTCTGAGGAAAACCTATGGAACCCCATCGGTCGCCTTATTTTTTCGCAAAATCATCAATCCATTTATTAGATATGGTGTCCTCAAGAAATCTTCGCTACATGCTATTTTAATTAGATGAATAACTAGAGCGTTGTTGTTTGTAAGGAGTTAAGTTCATTGGGAGTTGCAAAGAAAAGTTGGTGGTTCGGAATCCACCGTAAATTGTTGTTCCACTTACAATCGTTGTCTCGAGTGGGGTGAAGTTCTTCTCTCAACCAATGCACCACAAGTGGTTACGAGAAGAGATGAAGGTGGCCCTTTGTGCGTTGCTCGAGTATTACGTTTGATATACCTGAGCACGATTAAAATAACAATAATTCGTGCATAATTAAAGCTACAATAAGCCGACGCGCATAAATCTAACTGAGGACGTGTACTGAATTGCATTGAAATGATGAATTGCTTGCTGTTTTATCTTTCTTTTGTTATTAAAAAAAAAAGCTGGAAGAATGCTTTCTGCATTATCTTGGATTATATTGCCATTCCTAAATTAATTAATTTGATTAATACTCTTGTTTATCTAACAAACCTTTTATGAGACCAAAAGTCCTAATCGGATATGTATTTTATTAATAATTGTAAACAAATATTTCTATATCGCTTTGTTTGCCTATAAAATAAAAACTGATGAGCCAGTAAACCTTCGATTAAATAAAAATAATAACAATACAACCACTAAAAAGCAATTACTTGCGGCTAGTAAAGTTGTGCAACAAAAGATCTGATGCCGCGCCGTTTGTGTTGCAACATATTCTGCTTCACAAACTCAGACAAATGCTGGCTTGATATTTTCTTCGCCTGACTGGTATAGCTAATTAAGACTTGTTTCTTTACATAGTTTCATGTTGTCGGTAACAGGTGTGTCATTCATGGTTATAAAAATTGCACATTTTCATGGCCAAACAACGAAGGCACATTGAGCTTGACTACATATGTCCATCTGTATTATAAGAAAGTCAGTAATGTCTACTGCTCCATTTCCGTAATATACGAAGCACTACTTCAGGGGACTGATAGTGTTTTCATTTTGGTTACATTCAATTGAATTTGCCCGACAGCACACGCTATTAAATAGTTACTTAACGAGTTCGTTGGTTGGAAATCGAAACTGATTGATAAAAACAAAACACTAAAACATACAAACATACGAGTCAGTAGAAGGTAATAAGACCAAGTCAACAGAGGACAGATACTACGAGTATATAGTCCAAACTGGATTGTGGTTTTATGCAACTGATTTGGAAAAGGAGATTGTGTGTGAAAACTAAAGATGATTTATAAATCATTCGGCGTATGGTCTTCGCGTAGTAAACTGCTAAAATTTTATTTGCTTAAGATAAATATCTAATCGCGACTTGTTTAATTAAAGTCTAACCGTCTCATCATATCTTATTCTGTGAGTATCTTCTCAGGTGCATTGCTTTTATGTTTTTATTGCAAAATTAAAAGAGTGTACCTGTCGTCTTGCATATGCAGAATAAAGATAAAAAATATTGTTCGCGTTTGTGTTATTTATACCAGTGGAGTAAAGAAATAATGATCTATTAAGAGACGTACTCTTATCATTACAATAGAAGTTTTGTGAATAAGTTCATGTTTTAATGAAATTTAAATCTTTTAAGTTGATTATAAGTGGATAAATGTTATTTAATTGGTGGTAAATGTGTACCTACACGCTGTAAAAAGGATGTTGTGAAGTGACCGTACTTTGATAACCTTTTAATGCATTAAAAAGTGCAGTGCGAATACAAGTTTAAAGACTCATTTTCAAAGGTTATTGAGGCTGTTAATGTACTCATTCATGATTTTTAAACTTACTTTTTGGATTATAACTAAACCGCTATTTCAGATTTTATAATCTTGATTTATATTTAATGAAGAATTATTGATTAGGCACAAGAGAGGTGATATTAATCATTCTTGAAACATGATGCAGATTTATGAACACATTAAATTTATTAGTATATGGTAGTACAATAAAATAAAATGTAGTACTATATTACTACTTAGTAGTACTATATTACTACTATTTTGGAAAGCTGATAACCAAAGATTACAATGAAAATTTAATATTTATGAAAAAAAGTAGAACAAATTTAATAAATAAATAGAGAAACATTACATTTAACATCATTTTTTTACAATTATTAAATTCATGTTCTTTTAAGCTTGCCAAATTATAATATTCAATTAATATAATATAATAAAAAACCATAAAATCAATGATTAACTGCTCCCTTGATGTTAAAGCTGACTTGCTTGCTTTTCTTACACATTATAAAAATTATACTTGACAAAACCAAAGCAATTCAGTCTTATTTATATTTAATATTTTATAGAGTATCCGTTATTTTAATTACGCCGTAGGTATCGCAGGCATTGTTCGGATTTAAGGTATTTTTATATGTCTATTAATTTTGTATGTCACTCCCTTCTCTTAGCGGTGCTAGGGGAGTCTTACCCCACAGAATCTAATGGCATCGGGAGTGTTATTCACCTCAGCGACAATGAAAACTTCGGATTATATCGGCTGTTTTCGTATTGGAAAAAATATATATGTATATATATATATATATATATATATATACATATAAAATGAGTTTTTGAACACCACTTTCTTTCCACTCCCACCCCTAGGGGTGTATTACTTCCGCAGTATCTAACGGAGTCGGCAGTGTCATTATTTATCTCAGCAACTCGAAAAACTATGGGTTCGACAGTAATATCGGTCGTTTTCGGTATCTAACGGCATTGGCAGTGTCATTATTCATTTTAGCGACCCCGAACACTATGAATTTGATTATTTTTACATCTCCCCCTCTTTCCGTCGCAGCCGCAGGGGTCTCTAACCTGCACAGTATTTTTTATATTATAATTCATATAGGTACCAAGTTCGGTGTATACTGCAATTCCAGAGTTTTGCTGCAATATACACCTATATCCACACCTACTCTTATGTGCTAGGTATATAGTTTTTTCACTAACCCAGGACACAAGCTACCGACATGCCAACTTTCATTTAAAACCGCGTGATGCGTGCACGCACATACAGACAGAAAGACAGACAGAGAGATAGACAAAAATTGTAAAAATTACCTCTATATCGATAATAATGGTTATAATTTAAAAAAAATATTTTATGTACAGGCACGGGTCCGATACAGTTTCATTATATGTATAGATAGGCTCTGTAATATTCTTCCATTCTCATAAAATGCATTTTTACTTCTATACTATGTTTCTTATTTATTTACAATTTGCTAAAGCTTCTGTAAGGGTTTGCTTTCGAGTGATATTGCAGGTTTGGATTTGTGCTTTTAATCATTATCCTGCTAAAATCTTAATTCCAGCAGCATATTGTTGTGAGCTAAAGTAACATAATCTGTTGTTAATATGGAACTAATCAATATATTCTTTTGGAAATTTTAAACGACGTAATTTATTCTAAGTCTACAGTTTTTTGCCTTCAAATAGGTTTCGAGGTTACTGAACAATATCAAAAAAGTTTTTATACGGGCCCACCCCCTCAAACGGCCAAGAAGCACTCTTTTTCGGTTTTCGCGCAGGGACGCGAGACAGCATGATTGCTTTTTTACTCTTTACTATTTTTGAAATCTTTTTAAATTCCCTCGCTATTATTTTTGTTTTTTGTGGGCGTCATCTCGAGATCTGGTTCCTCATAGACTTTTTTTAATGTATTTTGCGGCGTAGATTCCAAAAATGGCAACCCGTTATTTGGCACTTTTCTCACTTATTTGCCCTTCTATCCATCAATTTTTATCCGATCTGCATATATTACATATTTACATAAATATTGATTCAGAATTTTTCACAAACGGTTTTTGCTCTATTTCTTCTACGTATATCTCTAATTTTTATTTTGATATTTAATACAAAATTTATTTCGTGATAAATTTCTAAAGTTTTCAAGAGTATTAACTTATTTATTCCAATAATGCCCGCTACTTGGTCTTGAGCAGCTTTAGTTTCGTCACATACTGTATATACGTACATATAGCCCAATATTTAAATTAAAAATATAATGATTCATTGTGGGTTTTAAAACCAGAAGACCATATATGTAGTATCTCGGCTTAAAATTTTACACGTTAAGCACATTTAATTTAATTTTTCATAAGAAGTGAAGATTGTCTGTTTTCATATGATAGTAGACCCCGACTAAACTTTTAAAAATAACTAGTACAATATATAGAAATTCTTACTCAAAGTAACATTACAAGTAGTTTTAAAGCAGAGCTGATAAATTGAATAACATTAAATTTCCAAAATGTTCATCAAATTAGTACCGTAAAATGGAATGTTAAGCGTCACTAAATAAATTCAAATAAAAATTTAAATATATTCTGGTTTATGAAAATTTAAACGGAAAACGGCTTATTCCAATTGTATATCTCTATTTTAAGAATCAGTGGCAAAATTAGAGGTTTCATTAGTGGAAAATTGATAAAAAAAAACCGTGATTTTTCAGAAAAAGCGTAATGGGGACTTAACCGGCACTCATTCCCACACGGTCCTCTTTTGAGTCTACACAAACAGGTTTTTTATGGTAAAGGATCGCAGGGAAGGGAAATTGTTATTGTAATATTCCAGGTAAAAGATTGCATGGAACAGTAATTGCAAACACATTTTTGCACGGAAATTATTTGTATCCCTCGGGTGCAAATTACAACTTTAAGAATAAAGTTGATATTTTGTGACTGGAGGGTTAATTAAATGATTTTGCATGCGATCGGTTAATTAATATTTTAGTTCTCAGAAAACTGAACACACTTTTCAATTTCTGTACTGACATGTAATCAGAAACTAAGCCGAATAATGCACCGAAGGAAAGAATAAGAGGCTATGAACGTGTGTGCATTGCTTTTCATTCTAAGTTGAGTGCTGGCCGTGAACCTTTGACAACTAGTATTTCACCCACATAATAAAAAAATTTAAAAAACCTACAAAATTTAATGACGGACTTCAATTAGGTGCAACAGATTATAATAGTTTTCTTAATAATTGGTAATTAGCTATGATTTACAAGATTACATTAAGTGACAAACTATTCCGCCTGAAGAGAAATTTGCCATAATATTACTCTATATTACTCACTTTTGGAAGTAACTGTACCTGCATTGGTAGGAGTTAGATCAACATTGTTGACAATTTTGTAAGGGTCATTGAAATAGTAGTTTTTTAGCGTTTGTTTGATGTCGCTATGTTGGGTGGATCAAAAGATAAAAATAAAAGAGTAATGTGCATACCATAAAAAACTGAAATTTATGAATCACCCTGTAACTCCTAAACGCTTGAGATTGCCCTCCCCCTGCCATACAATTTTTGTTTGTCTAGTTGAGATCTATCACCCTTCCGATTTTGGCATGTCAGATCTAAAACACCCAGTATGTGATGGCTTAAACGAATTGTCTTTACTTAAGTTGAACTGATTAAATATTTAGAAAAATCGGTGCAGAAGGAAAAAAGTTAGAAAAAAACTAATGCAACTTTGCTGAATTACCCTTTGAATTACTAGTGAACTGTTACTGTATTCATTACTTAAGTCACCGTTGAATTTACCGTTGATTTCACCAGGGGAAATCACAGGTTAATTCAGCGGTAAAGGAACTGGTGAATTCACCAGCGATTTTCAGTGCTTAAACAGAGAATAAACTTTTTTTTTATTATAAGCCAAAGTCAAGGGGACAACCCTATGATGCGTTTAGTATGGTTATTCCCGAAAGGGAATTAGACTAGGTAGAATGAGGAAGATCATAGCCTAGAGAAGGATCGTGCAATTCAACCAACTGATTCAAAATTCAACGTGGAATTGACGGGTAAATGTATTAGTTAATTTAGTGGTGAATACAATTTACTAGTTTATTGACCGCTTAATGAATCGGTGAAGTTTCCAGTTGTAGCACAGATAAATTTAATGCTGAAATAACTGGTAAATTCATCAGTCAATTTACTAGTTAATTCACGAGTCAATTCAAATACTAATCAGTGAATTCACTGTATTTTTCACCATTTAATTCACATTGTAAGTATCTGGATAATATATTCGTAAAGTTTAAAAATATTTAAAAATTACGTGTTTTAACAAATATACATACATTTATATGATAAGCGTTAAATAAACGTTAGAGTTTGACCTTTGGTTTAATAATAGCCAAATTGTGAATAATACATGCCTGCGAATTTAAACTTATAATTTTCCTTTTACGTAATAATAGTTTTTTATCGGTAGTAAAGTATGCTGATTTCAAAAATAGTGTTGATTTTTTTTCATTACGTCAGATATTTTTTGACAATTATCAAATCATTATGATTATTATGATTTCTCTTGATAAAGGATAAAGAGATGCTTAAGACCTCATTCCAAAGTGTATGTGTCAAGTAAAATATATGATATTCTTGACACTCAAGATCGTTCACCTTACAGTGCAAAATAGGAATCGTAGAATTCACCGAAATATAATTCTTCCTTAAGCTAACTACTTTAAATTTGAAGATGTTTTCTTTTATCTCATCTGCAAGGAAAGGAAATCTTGATTTTACCTTATTTAGCATAACATTTTTCGTAATCCACGACCAAAGGATTCTCCAGATAGCAATTTTGATTCGAACATCGGTCAATAAATGAAAAAATCCTGTAACCTTTCAGCCGCAATTTTGAATTCCTATTATTGAAAGTGGTAAATTGCGTACTATGCCCATTTGCAACATTTGGAAGTAGATAAAGATAGAGATAAGTCAGATAAAATATTTTCTTGCATACAAGTGAAGCTAAATAAAAGCTTGCAATAACAATATACAAAGACTGCTATGCCTCATATCATATCGCACAGTAATATAACCATAACCTTATATGTTTGGTTACTTTAAGCTAATAGGCTATAAAAGTCTGCTTAAGAACTAAATTACTGTCTAAGCATGTAGAACTACCAATCTGCAAACCTCAGCAAGATGTTTAAGAACAGTACCTATCTGCCGGATCAATTTCTCTGTTGCGCGTGTGTAAATATCATTTCCTAAATAATAGTTTGAATTGCTTAAATAGCCCATATGTTTACTTCCTCACATACTTCCTTTATGGTCTTCAATATAAAAGAGCAATATCTGATACATATTCAAATGATTTTAGGCACATTGTTAAAGATATAATATATAAATTAACATTGCGAGTTATATGGAAGTAAAAAAAGAAAAGAAAAAATAAAGTGCAGAAATGCTTATTTCATAATCTCTCTCTCTTGGACAAAAATGCAAGGTACAAAATGAAAATACTAAATTTTTTTAGAATTAAATCAAAATAATTTTTAATAAAATTAATAAATAATACTGTAGCAGCTGGGGCTTTAAAAAACAATTTTTCCGTTAAATTTTTCGGACTGAAGCGAATTGCGGAAGCGTAACGTTCAGGTGTCTTCGGCTTGGCTCAAGGGATATTATTGGGAAATGTCAAGTAATTTTTCAGTTTCAGTTTACAATGGCGTTCGTTTTACTAAAATATGCCTAATGTAAGTAATTATATAAATTTCGGGTCGGCTTAAAACTGTATTCGGATGTGACTTCTAAAATCGATTTAGTTATAATCCGAAGATCGAAAAACATTAAAACTATTATAAAATAAGGAAGTGATAATTAGGATATTCAACCTTAAAAACAATGATGATTTTGTTGTATAGAACAGGGGCGGACTGGACTAAAGGGGCCCAGGAGGCATTCTGACTTTAAGGGCCCGCGCCAGCCTAGGATCATCAGTACAGATTATGGTGACCATCAGATAACAACGATAGTCAAATAGGCAAGAGTTTTTGGACATTTTTATTTTAAAAGACAAAAGTTTTCATGTAAAATGTTTTCATGTGATTATTAACAAGCTGG